>KK116012.1:1337-113474 GCA_000611955.2 Stegodyphus mimosarum
TAATCTCTTACTCTGTGACAGCTCTGCTGTTCTAAATATTTAAGATATTTTTCACTATGTTCCAAATCCTTATTAAAAGGTATTTTCTCACTCCTATCAAATTCATGTCAGAATTGTTTTCTTGCTGTGGCGACTTCAAAACAGAGCCAATGATTTCATCATGGGTTATCTGATATGCCAGTGTTGGCTCATCTGAACACATCATCCATACTAAAAACCTCTTCTGGGCTAAGATCTTTTTTCTGCCACTAACTATATATATCTATATATAAATATATAGATATATATGTGCATGTGTATGTGTCATGATTTATTTCATTATAGGTTACAGGTAACAATATTAAATGAGAGCTTGACTGGGGACGGTATATTTATGTTTCAATCTTGGCCAGAGTGAAATGAGATTAGAAGCTAGCTAAAATACTGATGTCATAGTAGATGACTGGAAGTGGCAGACATACTGGTGGCATCTTAATTTTGTGTAATTTTGGAAAAACCACAATAAATTTATTTTCATGAACATTCTTGTGGTTCACATCATTCTTGAGTGCATAATGCAACCCCACATTTATTGTATATACTGCTTACATTTTAAATAATGGAGAATGCAGTCAACCAAAGAGCACACAAGTGCAAGTAGCAAAAAAGTGTGCATATATCATGGCTGGCATATTTATGAGCTTGGTTCCTTTTTTTGAATTGGGCAAGAGCTTTTGCTTGGCTGTCTTCTGCAGTGAAAGAATGGTGTCGATGATGCAGTAGAGATGCTTCGAAGTGGTTGTATTAAATTAGGAATTTAAAGAGCTGTTTGCGAATTAACATCGTAATTTGTTAATAATTTTCCTTCAATTTTTATATCTTACATATGTATATATTATGATGGAAGTAAAATAGAAATATAAGTCCTTCTGTCTGCCTGGTTGAAGTATGGCTTCCTTGCAGTGTAGGGAGGTGTGACACTTTTGTTTGCTTCCAGTGCATGTTTCATTCACAGCATATCAAAAAGTTGGAAATTGAGTGATCCATAGATGTTGAAATCTAAATTGATGAATTGTTATTTATCACTCTCTTTCTCTTTTAATATTGTAGGATGAAAGGGGGAAAATTTAAAAAATTATAAAACAGGGAATGAAATCAAATGGAATAAAAGTTAATTTTGCAAAAGAAAATTGATTTTTGTGGTGCGTCTTACTTGTGATATTTAATTAGCTTTTAGTGGCAATGGGGGCAATATGCACTGAGATGATTGCAGAAATTTTATAATTGTACTTAAAACCCATTTCTATAAAGAAGTAGCTGTGACTTAAAAGATCTATCAAACAAAGATAAGTATAGCATCAGTATTTCAACATGTATGGTTTGTTTGTTTATGTGATTACGGCAAAGCCTAGAAGTTTATCTGCGTAAGGGAGGGTTGCCTTGATGGAGCACTTTTTAAGGGAAACTGGTTCATATATACATTACACATGGGAAAACCATGGAAATGCTCATGCAGCCAGCCCATTCACGAGATTCAAACCTTGGACTGAACTACCAATGTTCAGTGACTTTACTGCTCGTCTGCTGGTGGGCCCCTACATGTCTGGAAATTATTTAAATTTATGGAAGCAGCCTTCTATAACCTCTGTATGATTCACTGTGTTCAGTTAAATAACTGAAAAAAAAAGAGTTTTAAAGTTACTAAAATATATTATTATTAAGTAAATATTATTAAAATACTTTATGATAATTTAATTAACTTAAATAGTAATATTTTACCCTATATGCATAGTTATTAAAGTGCATGGAAATTAGAACTGTTCAGCAGCAGTATTTAACTTAAAATTACTCTAATCTGAAATAGACTTAAAAAAGCATTAATTACAGATTTTGGATTGAAAGGTACCTTTCAGAAGTTAAAAATTTTATCATGGTTTTGAATTATTTGAAAATTAGTGTAAAACGATGAGAAATAATATGAAAACCAAATAAAATCAGATTACAAAAATTTCTTTTCCTAATAAAAATTTTTTAAAAAATTGTAAAGACATTCACTTTAAAACTCCTCAGTGTGAAAAAAGTAATAGTATTTTACTCCACTTAGAATGATATGCAACTTAAATAATATCCGACATTGCTAATGCTCTGAAATGTCGTAGGAAAAAAAAGTATATGCATATATATTTAAATATTTGATGCAATCAAGAAAATTATGTGTACAAACTAAGGCTTAAATAACGAAATTTTTCGAAAATCAAGGGGGCGTTTTTCATTACTTCAAGCATTGCAAGGAAGCCGAATAAAATATGTTCTTGTCTTCCAGCTTTCATCATTAATGTATATATTGTTTGTTAAAATTTAAACTTGTATAATTCTGATTTATGTATAAAAATATGACTTTGTGCTGTTTCTTAGTTTGTTTATTATTAACACTATGTGTACTTAAATGAAATTTATATATTTATATTACAGCTAGTATTTCTGCTCTTTTCAATGTATGATTTTTTTCCCATTTGATGTGTATTCTTGTTATTAAGAATTGAATTCTTTTCAAAATTTGAATATTTTTATTTTCTTAGGGTTTACCCACTGAAAGTTGGAAAATTACGAAGATCAATGAGCATTATGAACTCTGTGACACATACCCTGCTATAGTAAGTCATTAAAATAATTGTAACTTTGTCTGTTTGCTAATTAAAGGCTTATCATGTGTGTAAGTATTTGAAACTACTTGCTGTTTAGAATAAATTTTCTAATAAATTGCATGATACCCTTGGAAAAAAAGTGTATGTTTCCCCTTTCATTCACAAACAGTTACTCGTGCTTCTTTCAAGAAACTGTATATTAGCATGACTTCACTAACATCATCATCTTAAGAGGTGGTTTCTACCACCTTGTCAAATGCACACACACACACACGGTTACTTTTCTGGCCATTTATGGAATGATTGTGCATTTTTTCAACTAATCGCATATCACTAATAAAGACATTCATCACCATCACCCTAAGCATATAATACAAGATATAAAACCACTTTCCTTTGAGTGTTGTCTTTCATGGTTTATTATGCTGTATCATATGACAAAAGTGGAAAAGTTTTTTCAGAATTGTCTTTGTTCCAAAGTATCTCATTATGTGATAAGAACTTAGTTATGTTACTGTGTGTGGGATCTCTTGTGGTTCTGTAGTTTGGGATAATGAGCTTTTAATAGGCAGGTAAATTTTATGAAAGAAGTGTTTGGCTAATATTAATTCCTACCAATTTTTTAACTCCTCCCTCCGAATCCAGCAGTTTAGGAATATATTTAAATAGAATTGTATTGCTAGATAGAAGTTGATTGTCTGTATTTTAAAATGTAAAGATTTTCAAGAAATAACATCAAGCCCAAGTTAATTGTAAAAATTCTAAGCTAAAGAAATGTAACATCAGGAAAATAATGTCAGAAACTGAGAAACAGTTTTGAAAGTCTATACATGAAGCAGGGATATTGTAAGTTGCAAACTTGTTTTTGACCTGCTAGTAATATACTCTTCCTTCATACAGGGAGAAAGAAAATTATTTAGAGAAGAAAACACAATATTAGAAAAGACCATACAAAAAAATGTCAGAAGTGATAAAGAAAGTCACTTGGCACAGCAACAAATTAAGTGATGTCATTCCCTGTCCTAGTGGCATGACCTCGTCTGTGAAAGGATGAAAACTCACTCCACAGCTATGTGAAATTGTAATAGTATGAGGTAAAAAATTGTAGAATTTACTTGCTTTGAAAGAAGGTCAAGTCAGTTTGATAATCCTTAAAAATTTCAAGTAATTAGGAGGAGAGATTTCGTAAAGTTGAATTTAATATACTATAGATTAGCAATTAGAAAAAGCTGATAAATTTTTAGAAACTCACCAAAAATTGATAAATGGAATTACTGATCCAGGATAAGCTTCATGTGGGAGATTATTTTTTTACTTCATCCATTAGTATAAAGACTGAAAATTTATGAGGACAAGCTTTAAGATCAAATTAAGAAAAATACTAAGTAGGATTTTAAATGAGTTGCTTTGAATGGCTGTCTGTGGAGAAGCCATGTGTCTGTGCATCTGAGCCTGTTTTGGCCATAATGCATGTAAGATTTCAGATGAGTAACTTGGAGGAGGGCCAAATCAGGGCATGTGAAGTTTCTCATGAAGTCTTTTACATATTATATCTAATAGCACTCATTTGCAATTTGCATGCTGCGAATGACAAAATACTTAGGCAAACCTTTGACATATTCCAGAGGTGACTTAAGAGAGTCCTTTTATTATTATAGATATACTGTGAAGTACTAATTTTAAGCAAAATGCATGTTGTATGATAATTTTAAATGTGCACGTAAATTTGTATAAAAGCTAAACTTTGGTCTTTCCCCTGTAAGATATTGCAAGTATTAATTGTGTATATAAAAATGTTTAATGGTAATGAATGGTAGCTGAGTAAAAGTTGTTTAAGCCATAATTGAGAACTAAATAAAGTGTATGTCAGCTAAGTATTTTTTTTTTTGTAATTGATTTTAATGATCAATTACAAAAATGATGATGTTTGTCACAAAAGTACTTGTGTTGAAGTATTATATATGCATACTTTCATCTAAATGTGTGCTTTTATTAATACCCTACATATTCAGATTTTATATGAAATGTATGGTGTCTGTGTTGTCATTCGTTGCTTTTGGAGAGCAGTTAAAAGTTTGCCAGTTTAAGACAGTTCTTGTACAGCAACAATCACTTTGCTTGAAACATATTCTAGTCGATATTTTATGTCAAAATGCTGGTTTTATTTTTTCTTTGATCTGAGTTAGAGAGTGCGAGAGAAGAAAATATACAATTTTAAATGCACTTTTGTTAGTACTGGTATGAGCATTTATGTTATTAAACTTATCTTTGAGTATGACTTCAGTAAATAAGATGTTATTATGAAATTAATGAGTTACTGAGATGATTTATGATGTTCTTCCCACAATAGTCAAATGTATGTCATTTTGTAATCATAGTTTCTTATCATAGTTGAATAAATGTCCATTTTTTGAAATTCTGCTGATCTCTTTCTTCTGATCCAACATCACAGACAGTTGGAAATTTATGAAAAGAAACTACAAACTTAACATCTGGTTTGTGACAAAACACAGCTACATTTCAGATAAGTGGAATTTGTTTATGTTCTCATTTTGACTGAATATGGGAGATTCAATATAAGATACATCTCAGCATCGAAAACTGTGTTAGGTTGTAATGCATTTGACTGGGAAAAGGCTCAGCTTAATGTTGCTGACACCCTCCCCCATGCAAACTCATGATTTTAAAGAAAAAGGAGTATATGATTGCACGTGAAGGAAAATTTAGAATTAAGTTATTAGAAGAAAATTAGTTGCTTCATACTGGAAGTAAGAATGATAAGGAAATTGAGGAAGAGATGGACAAATCTGACATGTACATTGATCAATGACATTCTTTGAAATTGAAATTGGACCAACATTTAAAAAATAAAAACAAATTATTATTACGTTATAGCATTCTCAGCAAAGTACTTTATTACACTATCCAAATATTAAATTACGAACATCTGATGGAAATATTCAAAACTGGTTTTCCTTTTGGAGACAGTTTCAAAAAGTTCACTAGTACTCTAATCATGACCTGCACAATAAGTTTGCATAGTTATTGCAGTCAATGAAAAAGGGAAGACAAATCAGAGAATTAGTGAAGAATTTTCCTCCAGGTGGTGGTAATTATGAAAAGGGTTTTAAAAGCATTGACAATATGCTTTAGAAAAGACTAACTTATCCAAGTATATGTGAAAAATTTCTTGACAGTGTTTTTGCAAAAACAAAATTCGCCAAAAGGATTCTTGTGAAAATAGTTTTATCAACTGGAAACACAATTACACTACTCTATTTATTAGGAGTTTCATATGGCAAATATTCCCCCATCTTATTTCCCCGCATTGAGCTGTCATTACCTGAGAAAATTTTAAGCTTGGGAATGCTATATATCTACAAATCATAAGAGTTGGTGAATTTAAAATACAAAGGACAGTGAATTGAGTAGCAAAAAGCATGATCTTGAATCAGTCTTAAAATTCTTAGAAAATGAGATAGAAGCAGAAGAGAAAATAGTTTTTGCTTCACAGAGTTTTAATTGTCCTAGAACTAGAGATAGTATTAAATTTGTGAATAAATTACACACTGATAAGAGAACAATTCATAATAATACTAAGTATGCGAGTTCTCCAGAAATGTCTAGAGCAGCTTGTCTTTTGACTCCCTCAGAAGGACCAAAACGATATATATTTTAATTTTCACTTTTCTGGTGACTGTATAAAGGTGAGAAAAATGCCTTTGAAAGAAAGAGAAACTCTCAATAAACAATCTTGTTGCTGTTTCTTGTGCCTACCAGTGTTACCAGAAATTTTTCAACTAAAGTAGCAAAAAAGATGTAAAGTTAGCAAAAAGTAGCAAATGATGTCAGAGATCACATGATTTTGTGACGTCATAGGTGCGCATGCTCACGACCTCTGACGTCATCACAAATTTGTTCCGTAAGTTAGAGACTGTATTTGATTCTTAGTCGTTTTATTTACGTATCTTCATAGCTTTAACAAAAATTTTAAAATTACATTGCTCATTTCAATTGCTTAAATATCCACTTCTTAAGATTAATTTTCATTTAATTTACATTTCTGTTTTTTAATTAATTTGTGCATATCCATTCTTAATAGCTTCCTCATGTTTAGATTGTTAGCGCTTTCATACTAATTTTTTTTTGAGTTGGCAGTCAATATTTTTAATTTTTTTTAAAATTTTTTTTGCTTAATTGTGAACATTCAGAAATGCTTTTCAGTGAGTTTTCCATTCTGTGTGGTGGACTTATTTTTTTCAGATTCTTATTACTTAAGGAAGCCTTGTTCTTTCACTGTCAAATTTATTTGTGCTGTTATTTAGAAAAATGTCATTGCTTTGATTTTTAAGTCATTTCCATTGCTTAGTTCTTAGCAATATTATAATCTGGAGAATGAATTTCATTTCTTTCTTTATTTGGGTACCCAATATATAGCACTCAAGCTTAAGTTCATTTGCTCAATTCGATATCATAGAACTGGGTGGGGTAGGGCTGACTAAAAAAAAATGTAGAACACTAAATCAGGAATATTAGTAATAAGATACATAATTCTCTGTTTTACATCCTTCTATAATATTTTTTTAATTGCTATTGTTTATACGGAATTGCCCTATCTCTCAATAAAACAATACAGTCTTTGCTTCATGAGTTTTAAAAAAAAAATTTGCAAACTTCAATTTTGCAGCAAAAGTGTGGACTTTTTTTTACAAGATTTTAATAAGAGTGTAAATAATGATGCATTGGACTTAGGTACAAGATAATAATTATTCCATTTATAAACATATTTATGTCTCCTAAATTTGAACTCTTGTTTTGTTAACATAGCATGTATCAGTTATTAAAATATTTCATTTTAAAACTAACCAAAAAAGCATTTGAAATAAAATATTATAGAACAAACGTAATAAATACTCTCCAAGAGAACCACTCATGATTCCAGATAATTTTGATTTTCTGGGGAGGTAATAGTTTTAAAAGAGCTAATGTTAATTATGTTCTTATATATACAGACCATTTTTAGAAGTTATTAATTCAAAAGGATTTACTGTAATTATATTCCATTGTACTGAGAAGATATCTTGTGTCATAAAAAAATAAGTTTTTCGAATTGGATTATTCCACTTGTTTAATCTGTACAATTAATTCTGAAAAATGTTTTCTTCATTTTAAAATAAATCAACTAGTACTTGAATTAAAATAAAATGTATATTACAGAACATATTATAACATACCTGATTAATCTACTATTGCTTAAAGTACTTAAAAGAAAATTGAATTTAATAACTCTTCATCGTTCTGTTCATTTTCTTGGGCTGTTATCCTCATTTCTTTCTTTTTATAAATATCTTTGTTATATTTAAGCATGGGTGACGAGGGTGCAAAGTCAACACACCAGATTTCTTTTTCTTCCAATGACATTTTTATTCGAAGCATGGAATCCAGGAGTTCCAAACACATTCTATTTCAAAGTTTGGTTTTCGTTGAAGTCACTCTTGAAAATACTCTTTCTGCAGTTTACTCCACATAGATTATATGCTCCATAAGTTCCAAGAGCAAAACATTTTAAATGAACACCAATTTTCTGGAAAAAATCTTGTACATGCAAATACAATGCATTAGCAGTAGTCTACAATTTCAACAGACCTAAAAACGACGTCACTTTTTTATTTTCCTTTTCATTAAAATAACGAACACATAGGCATAGATGCTTGCAACACGAAACATCTGTAGACTCATGCAATATAAGAGAAAAAGGAGATTTATTAATTTCAATTACTTGCTGTTTGAGCAGTTCAGTTGAAATTACTTCCTTTATTAGTGCTGTGCATTTTGTTCTGTGTAAACGTAAAGTTTCAGATGATAAATTTGATGGTATTTTTTTGTTAAAAATTTCACTCAAATGGTTAATTGATCGTATGGATGCATGGCATGCAACAAATACAGACAGTTTCAATTTAAACACATTTATGTTGTTCACTTTTTCAAATGCAGTTTTAATATTGCTCTGGGGAAGGACTTGATGAGAGTTTTGCTTATGCTTTAAAGAAGTACCGTGCTTCATTAAATCAGCCTTGTGTGCGCTCAATTCACATTTACATAACTTGCAGTAAAAGTCTTGTCTGTTTTCATTTTTTCGACAAACGTGGGTATCTTAAGCCAAGCATTTTGAAAGGTGGTGTTGGATTTTTTTACGCTACTCATATTTCACACTTTCACTAACACAGCGGCTACAATCAGATATAAATTTTATCTGCCCTACCCACAGGTCACCAAAAGATTAGAAAGGCAATCAAACATGGGAAAGAAATAGCGCCTAGCAATGAAAATTGTTTTACCTGCTGTATATGGACTGCAGTGAAAGCTAGTGGCAGCGGAAATGACTCATGTTAAAAACTTTGCGGCTAATACCGACATGCAAACGGGAGGGGGGAAGGTCAGAGGTCTCTTGCAGTGCTTTTTTTCTTTTCCACTCTTCCCTTCTCTGGCGAGAAGCGTAGTGACCTTAAAAAGGAAAGCTCACATGTAAATTGGATTGACACATGCCAAATTCTATTTAAGCCTAAATGAACTGTTTTTTAATGTAAATTATTTTTAACTGATACATTATTTTAACGTATAAGTATTTTACGATATATTAAAAAAAATCTTTGAAGTTGCAAAAAGTAGCATAAGAAAATGATGGAGGTCACAAAAATTTCGCAAATCACAAATACTAAAATTTTAGTAGCACAAGTCTGTCAGAAGTCGCAAATTTGCGTAAAATCGCACGATCTGGCAACGCTGGTGCCTAAAGCCAGGACATCTAGTATGAATATATAGTCTAAAAGCTAGCTGTTTATGTTGCAGGAAAAAACACCATATTGTCGTGTGTAGAGATATGAATAAATAAATGGCTGCATCTAGTGAGGAGAAAACTCCATGCAACAAAAAGAAAATTTCATAGATAAGCATTGCTTATGTCAAATACTTGCAAATATATCCATGACATCAAATGTTATGTTACAAGCAGTAAAAATGATTATAAGGGGAAAGGAGAAAAAAAAGAGCAGCCAGATCCACTTGACACACAGCATTGCATCACAGCATTTGCATCACCATACATTGCATCACAGCATTTTTAATTATTATGAGGTAGTAGA
Organism: Stegodyphus mimosarum; assembly: GCA_000611955.2. Taxonomy (NCBI): domain Eukaryota; kingdom Metazoa; phylum Arthropoda; class Arachnida; order Araneae; family Eresidae; genus Stegodyphus; species Stegodyphus mimosarum. The sequence continues at coordinate 11,104 of KK116012.1, forward strand.
AAAGAAATGGAATACAAGTCGGATAACTCTGAATGTCTGCAACATTGACTGTTTGATGGAAATAATGCTGAAATATGTAGACATATATACTTTATCTAGTATTGATGAAGCTTATGTAGACATATATACTTTATCTAGTATTGATGAAGCTTATAACTTTAAAAGTACTTAGTCAACCAATGATTTACAAATATATAACACCTATAGTCCTTGAAATTTGTTTGGAATTGTTTGCTGAATGTGATACCCTGGTTATTGATGACTGTGAAGGTCCTATGGAAGTCCTAATTGGTGCAGACATTGCTGGAAAACTCGTAACAGGTGGACATCACTTGTTACCTTATGTTATCACTACCATCAATATGAAACTAGGATGGACTTATTTGACAAGTTCCCCATACATTATGAAACAGGGGTTCTACATTCATAGTCACCTCCATGCTATCTATAGTAGAGTCAATAACAGACCTATGGACACTTGATGCATTTGCAATTTTTGATATTGCAGTTACAGAATGTCAGTTTGAGTTCGAAGAAGCTGCCAGGTAACATTTTTTGTAGTTGAGGTTGAGAATAACTATTTTATGGTTTATTTACCATGGCTATAGGATCATCTTCCGCTTCCAAACTACTGCTATCTGATTTTGAAAAGGTTTAACACAACTTAAAATGTCTTAGATCTGTGTCTGTGTGTGATGCTTACGAAATAGGTTTTCACTAGTTGGAAGAGATGCAATAATAGAAGTTGTAGATAAACATCAAGAATTAGCACTTTATCTACTGCATTGTGGTGTTGGCAAAGAAAATAATAACATGAAGATCAGGCCTGTCTTTGATACCTCAGCCAACAAGAAAAAAAGATTGCAGTTGCTTCAACAACTGCTTGGAAAAGGATCGAGTTGCAAGTTATGGTGGAAAGGGAAATTGTAGGTGATGGTTAGAAATGGGAAATACTAAGTGATGGTGAACTAAAAGTATACAGGCACTGCAGAGTAGTTTTTGCAGTGTCTAATAGCCCCTTTTTGTTAGGCTCTACTATCCATTATCACTTGCAAACTGTGCTAGAGAAAATTCAAGCTGGTAAGTCATTCCTATCCACTTTGTATAGCCTAAAAGTTCCTGGATAATTTTTATGTGGATAACTACCTTAAGTGTCAGAAGTAAACTATAACTTTTAACCTATTCATCAAAAATCAACCAGAGAAATGGCCGAAAGAAAATCTGAGCTTAGAGGGTGATAGTGCATTTATCCTGATGCAGTGGCTTCAGCTGATTCAAGTATCTTAGGTATGACGTGGGAGAGAAAATCTGACACAGATCGTAAACACTAGAAATTTTAAAGAATTATGTTTTGGAAAGTCGGCCAAAAAGTAATCTTGTTTGCTGTCTGACTTGTCTTACCAAAAAGCGTAATCTTGCCATATGCTGTATGATCCTGTAGGTGTAATTTGTCCAGTTATTCTAATACCTAAATTTTTATTTAGGCAGTTGTTTCAGATACTAAAAATAAGCTTCGGAGGTGGCTGACTAATATTGCTTGTCTTGAAGATAAAAGGTTTCCCAGGTATTTGGGTGTGGACAGCAACAGTGAAAATTGTCCATTTTATTTCTTCTGCAGTTCTTTCTCTTGGTCAGCATTTCTGTAAATCCAATTCAATGCTTGTGTTCACTCATATTCTTGGCCAGTGATCTCATTGTAGAAAACAAACTGGTAGTCCAAACAGCAAGCCTTAAGTCCTCTGAAAGTACTGTATCTGAGAGAAATTTTCCTGCGAACTCCATATATGAAGTTAAGATATAGATGAGTTGTCAAGATGCCCCAGAGACTTGATTTGTGAACTCTAATTTTTAGAACTGAGCAAAATTATTGTACTTAAATTATGTTTAAAATCTTTTAGTAGTTTTCTTTCTTTTTTCCTTTTATAACCCATTATTTATTAGTTGAAAGAATTAATTTCATTATTGTAAAATTCATTCATGCTATTTTATAAATGCTTAGTGTATTGTATATTGTGATCATAATGTTATAGAAAACGTTTTGAGGATCCCATATGTTAATTTGTGCCATAAGTTATCTTAGGTGGGAGGATGTTGGCACTGTTTCAGAAAAATCCACTATCAATCTTTTACATTTCATGTGATCATGGCATCATTTATTTTGTTGGCAAAATGTTGATTTTATATTTTTTCTTACATAATCTGAGTTTGAGAGTGCCTTTGAACTTACTTTTTTATAGAATGTGAGAAAAAAAATGTTGAGAGCATGCAGAGATATTGTTGCAGTTGAGATGTTCTTTTGTTAGTACTAACAGGAGCATATATATATTATTTAACCTATCTGAGTTGAGTAAATGATATGTTTTATGAAATTACTGAGATACTGAGAAGATTTATGATGTTCTTTCTGTAAGTAGTCAAATGTGTGTGATTTTATGTGATAGTTTTTATCATCATTTTTGAATCTGTGTCTTGAAATTCTACTGTTCTCATATCTTCTGATTCAACAGCACAGACGGCTTGAAATTTATGAAAAGAGGTTACAAATTTAACATCACCAGCTGCAGATTCTAGCAAAATAAATGAACATTTCATTTCTGATTTGATTGACTTTAGGTGTTCATTTTTGATAAGATTAATTTTAATGCAAAAATAAAACTGGTGTAATTTCTATCATGTTTCAGTAGCATATATTATTTTCCTGAATTCTTTTATTGAATAAAATTTATCTTTAATGTAATTCTTTTCCTTTTTTTCTAAGTACAGTATTTTTTTCTTTTTCTTAAAGTTTTATTTTGAAATAATACATACTTTAACATCACTTTTATCAGTAACCTGTCAGCTTAGATGAATTTATCATTATTTTTAAGTGTGACATATAAGTGAAGTAGATTTTGAGGGGAATATTTATAAACATAAATGTATAATTGGAAAATATGGCATTTACTTAAAATTTGTTTGATTAAATTATTAAGCCAGAGCATGGGGAATTACCTGCCTAAGAAGATGGATGCTTTTGTGGAGATTTTTCAAAGGAACACTGGTTTGTATTTTCAATATGTGTAGGAAATCCTCAGCTAGTGAGCATGTTGTGAAATGGAATCAGTAGCAGATAAGCCATAAAATGGGAAACAAGCAGAAAGTAGTAAGGAAAAAATATCTAGCAATGAATTTTCAGTATTTCATTTTTTAGTTCCGATTGTACACTATATATTAAAAAGTTTATATCTCTGATTTTTAGTCAATGAGTTCAGGAATTTGTAAGATGCTCATTAGTATATAGGTGTCCATGCATTGATGTTTTAACTGCAAGAGGTTTTTTGGAGGAGAGGGGTAGGTAATCTGCATTTATTTCCTGCCTTTTCCCATTAGTGTAAATATGGAAAACAGAAATTAATCTAGGAGGATGCACTCTCCATTCTCGTATACAAGTATGTGTGTGATATATTTTTGACCCCACCATCGCTATACCTTTTTCTCAATTATTGCCAGAACCATGTTTTGTAGAGTGTATCTACATAAAATACATTTTTTCCCTTCCACATTCTGAAGCAATTATCCACAAATATGATAAAAATATGGAATTGCTCAAATTATATTTATCATATTTAATATAAAAGTAAATGTAAATTATTATATTAAAAGGCAAAAAAAAATTGAAGAATGATTTTATTTTTTTCATTCTTTAAACTATAATTATTTTTATATTAGTTTATGGTTATAATAAGATTATTAAATTATTTTTTTTGTCTGTGCCTGTATGATTTATTATTTGTATATCTTCTAAAGTATTGTTGCAGTATTTTAATTAAAATTAATGTAAAATTCTGTAAAATTTAATAACACAGAAAAAAATTATTGAGATTAATTAGAAAAATTAATTCAAGTAGTATATTATAAAAATTCTTTCATATGATATAAAACATTACGAAATATTACTATTTTCTGATGGATTGATGTTTTTGACACTTTGAAAAGATATCATCTTATCATGAGTTTCATTTTGTACTCTAAAAGAATTACATTTAATTTTTAGAAAGCAAAAATTGAAGATAAGAGAATCCAATAAAAAACTCTGCATATAAGTTCAAGAAATTTAAAGTTACTTGGGGATGCACATAGTGTAAATTTGATCCCAAAATAATATTTAAAGGAATTATTTAGCAAATAAACCAGAAATTTAAAACATGGTTTAAATAATAACTACTGAAGAAATGTAGTGAATCGTGGTTTAAGAGAAACATCCTATTTTATGGAGTTCAGGTCAAATAGACCTTGTGTGCTTGCTTGCAGGTTAATATAAATATTGGGTCTGAAAAATTGACATGGAATCTGCAATGTGTTGTTAATGTGAATCAAATCCTTAGTGATGAGTTGGACTGGTTTTGAAGATGAAAATTCAGTAAATGTTCTCTAAGAGATAACAAATCAAAATAATAGACTAGAGTTAAAAGTTATAATCTTATAATTTTTAAAGCACTGATGTACTGAAGTCTTGAAATATTTGCTTCTTTATTCAGATTAGACAAAGGAACTCATCCAGATGCATAAGTTTGAACAAGGCTTGAACTGTAGTAGCAAAAACAATCTTTATCACTACATTAAATATTAGTGTAGTGCAGCAATTGATGTATTAAAACACGAAATCAATCATCTAAAATCAAATCATTGTAAGTTAGTCTTCTTAAGATGAATATCTACTTAAATGGAAGAGGAACATGTAAATGTAAAATTACACAAAAAATAAACTTTATTTTGGCATAGATTTTTGAATAAAACTCACAGTGAATTTTATTCAAATAGATTGTTTCTTGTCTAATTTAAAAATTTTATTTTTATTCACTTATTACTTGGTATTCATGCACAGAAACTTTTTTGTGGGTGTTAATGGGATGAATAATATTTGCATAAGGAAGCAATTAATAAGGCAATTTCACAAGGCCATTGAATTTATATGAGAGTTGTTAATTCTAGTGTGTCTGTAGTAAAAGTATTCTAACATAAGAAGCACTTCCAAGAATTTAGCATCTCTTACTGACTAGTTGGTTAAGTGCAGGTTGGGAATTTTGTTTTGGAGCACCTTTGTAATAAAATTACAATTACTGCTATATCTTCGAAATGAGGCAGTACTAGAAAGACAAATTTCATTGGAGAGCACACGATGAAGACATTAGTCACTCTAACCATACACTGGGAAATCCAAATTTGATGCATGTATGAAATATCTCAAGAAAATAATAGGATATATCACTATAGTTAGTATTATTAGCTTTTCAAATTATTATTTACAATTAATCTTTTTATGTATTTTTCAGGTTGCTGTTCCTGCTGCTGCTACAGATGAAGATTTAAGAGCTGTAGCAAATTTCAGAAGCAGAGGTCGAATACCTGTAAGAATTTCTTCGTGCTTATTTACCTTTTTTGTGTGTGTTTTCAAAGTTTAATTTGTATTTTTTACCCTTAAAAATAATGGGTATGAGTTAATAGACAGAGTGATTAAAAAATGCTGAGAGCTCTGAGGCAGAATGATAATTTGAGACTTTGCTGACATTTGAATTTACTTCTTTTTCAACATTTGCATGTGTTAAGATTTTAACCAGCTGTCAGTCATGTCTGGTGTAATTGTACATTCTAGAAAACTACAACCTTCTTGCACACTGTCGTGAAATTTTTGAATTTCGCATTTCAAGCTGCCTTAAAATTTCTTCATGTAAATGTAAATAAATTTATTTACTGTAATTGAAAAGACATTACCCAGAAAGTGTAAATCATTGTGCATAATGCCCAGTGTGTGAGAATGCTTTGGTTCAACAATGCTGGAATGCATAGCCGTGAGGTGAAATGTTGTATTAGTCAGTGTGCCATGGCATATATATTATCTAAATCAAAAATATATCAGTATGTATCAGGTGTGGCAAACAAGTCGATGGTGGCAGTCAGGAGATAATACCTTGGTGTCTACTGCTGGTTTCACCATCATTTATCCACTTTGCAAAATACTGACAACAGTAGATCATGAACAACCCACCAACCAGTCATGCAGTTTTGGAGATACTTATTCCGAGTTTTCGGGCCATAACAATCTGCCCCCTGTCAAATTAGCTTAAATGAGTAATTTTTCTCATCGCTCTCAAAAGTAAGTGTAAGAATGATTCCTTATCTTTTCCAGCAGCTGTTCTACATGCCCTCCATATCATCCAGACATGTTTGTTCAAGAATGTGGAGATGATCATGTTTTGGCTCGTCAGTGCATATGAATCATATAATGAATAGTTTCTTCTGTGTTAGATTTTTTTAAAGATTTATGTTGTGTTTTGCTTCTGCTTAGGAATACTTTCTGAATCTTAAATTTTGAAATGGAAATTTAATGTTTTTTTAAATCTCAGAACAATTTACTTTTGTGCTTGTAGTATAATTTCTGCTTAAGATCTATTTCTTTTGTTTAATTTCATAGTTTCTTAATATTGTCATTTTAACAAAGTAATAAATTAATTACAAACCTATGTATTTAATAATTTAGTCAGTCAGTAAATAAAAATATTAAAAAATTATATTGAACTTAAATTTTAGAAGATACAAGATAATTTATGTGGAAAGAGGAGGATGAGGTTATTGAAATTTCACGTAATAAATTTTCATTTTTGATTTTAAATGTGCTCATTGCTTAGTAAAATAACCATCTACATACCTGCCAACTTTTACGAATTTTTCGTAATTTTTACGAAAATGCGTTTGTCTTTACGATTTTACGATCGTAATCCATTTTTTACGATTTTTTTCCTTTTTCAAGTCTTTTAGTGATTTTTGTCGAAATTTTAGAAATTTTCGCCAATTCAGCGATTTTTGCCAATTGCATCGTGTTTTACCGCCAACTACCGACTACTTCGAATCCAGTAACCTGCGGTTTCTCCCAGCTCGCCGCTTAACCAGCCAATCCAATGCGCTGAACTTGTTTCTCCCACTCTTTTCTTTGCGGGCGCCAGATTATTTTTTTCGCGTTCACTTCAGCAGCAAGATCCCAACTCGCGCTTAACCAGCCAATCCAATGCGCTGAACTTGTTTCTCCCACTCTTTTCTTCGTGGGCGCCAGATTTTTTCGCGTTCGCTTCAGCAGCAAGGGAATTACTCAGCGAGCGTGAATTGTCGGATTCTGTTTTTTTTTTCACGTGTTATGAATTTTCTTAATATGTCGTTGTTACGAAATGAGTTCAAAAAAACCGTATTCTCAATATTTTCGGCCTGCCTACAAAGCCGAAATTCCAACAGACTAGCAAGAGTTTTATGTGCTATTCTTGTAATTCCACACAGTAATGCTGAGTGCGAGAGAGTCATCAGTGTTGTGAAGAAAAACAAAACTATATTTCGTTCTTCAATTTCACCAAAAACTCTAGAAAACATTTTAATTGCTAAATGTTATGAGGAAACTAATTGTTATGACAGTAAATTTTCCAAAGGATTTTTGGCTAAAGCCAAAAAATGCACTCTAAATTCATTGGAATAATTTTTTTGTGTAACATTAAGTTCTTGTTTCATGTTTCCTAATAAATTTTTTAGTTACTACTTAATTGAGATTTACTAATGTAAGTACAATTTTCTTTTTTCTATTCGTATAAATTGTTATTTTTTTAATATCAAAGCATGATATTAATTCTTCATGTTCTTCTGAATTTTGGAGAAATCTTCTGAATTTGGGGGGAGAAATCTTCTGAATTTTTATCTTTAGAGGTTGGCAGGTATGCATCTACGAAAATCGGTCGATTTGTTGTTTCTCTTTTGTTCCTCACTTCTTTTACTAAGATAGTCAAAATTCCTTGCAGTAAGCCAGTCATCTTACTGATGTGTATAACTATTTCTGTGTATTCTACTTTATTGCCAACGTCCTTCTTCTGTGTTGTTGTGTTTCTAAACTTAATGCTTTTAATTTATATTTTGCAAAGATCTTGATCTAAAGCTAATTGCTTAAAATTTGAAGCACAAAATTCAGCATAGACATTTAAGTTCCCAATTTCGAAATAAACTTGACTTTCTGCATTGATCTCAAAAGCTAGAATGAACTACTTTTGTTGCCAGTTGGATTGATTTATTAGACATTGCTAGTCAAGCAGACAGAAAATGTAAAAATTAGTATAGTATATGAAGTTTGGGTACTTTTAATTGATGCACTTTATGTAATACCTAATGTGTTATTGAAAATGTATTATGCTACAAATTAAAAGATAAATTGTACTGTACTAAGTTAAGGATAAAATTTGTCTTTTAGATATGTGTAATAAACAGTTTTTCTGTTGACTAATTATTAATTTGTACAGCATAGTTCAGGCTGATACTGAAATTTGGTCATTATGGTAGTTATAAATAAATGCATTTAATGGTGGCTGAAAGAATATTAGTAGTTATTAATATCGATTTTTTTGTGTGTTCTTACAAATTTTTCACTTTTACAAAAGGTCGTCTATGAGAATTGTTTTGCACCCAGAAAGTTTAGAATATTCCAAGAAAATATACCTTTCTCATGGGGGTTTGGGAACTTTGTTGTTTTCAGGCAGATACTAGTGTGGTTGGAGGGTTAAGCTTTTCCATATAATCAATGAATATTAAATGATTATTAAATAAAAAAATTGAGCCTGTATGTATATTGTACCTGCGTAAAAGGTTTGTAATTATGAATGTGCTCAGTGACACGTCTGAGCAAGCAAATGATGTGCTCAGTGAAAGCTGGATGTCAGAGGGTATTATTGCAATTAGAGCTAACAGATAATATTTTTTGTTGGCCACCTGAGTTTTTTCAGGTTTTTGTTCTTTTATCATAACAAAGTGATGTTAATTTAAAACAGTAGGCTATAATTATTTAAGTATTGCACACTTTGTTGATTAGGTAGTTGCTGGGAATTCGAACTAAACCTTTGTAGCATTTGGTCATCTAATCACCAAATCTTCATGATGCACTAACTGCTTAAGAGGCTTAATATCTTGTCAGGTTTCTGTACAGAGAATGTTTAAAAAGGAGCACGTTTTACTTGCTTGTAAAATTGCAATTTCTTGCTGTGCAAAAGCTCATCATATATCACCTGGTAGGGAAAATTTGACTGTATTGAGTATTCTGTGTGTACATCTGCAAATTTACATGTATCTTAATGATTTTTATTCTGTACTTGTATTATTTGTGTTGCAGTTATGGAATATAGTTGTGCTACAGTTTATTGTTGAAGTTCTTATAACAGAACGGTTAGGAAAGACATTATTCTTTGTAAAGAAAAATGGAAGCAAACTGCATTCATTATATGTGACCTTTCTGTCCACTTTGACTGATCCTTTAGTGAGAAACAGTTACTTGGAAGTAAGGCATGGAGGAGAGCTAAGACAGGAGTGAGGCACTTGCCTTAACCTTGTCCCAGCTGTGCTCAGTATCTTGTGATCAAATGTCTCATCCAATGTCAAGTGCGTCATCATCAACATACAGTATCAATTGCCTCACTTGTCTCTGTCAAACAACTAAAAGAGGTGCTGAATTAGCTATGAAGAGTAGGAAATTCATTTTTAAAACTAAGTTTCAACTTTAAAACATTATGTTTATATTACAGTAACGAAAAGGCCCACCAGCGGCTGAGCGCTAAATTTTGCTAAAAACAGGTATTTTGGTCCAAGGTTCGAATCCTGCGAATGGACTGGCTGCATGGATATTTTTGTGGTTTTCCCCATGTGTAATGTGTATATGAGCCAGTTTCCTTTGAAAGTCCTCCATGAAGGCATCCCTCTCCTTAGGCAGGCCTTTGAAGCTTTGCCTAATCACATTAACCTAATCTAACATACAGTAACAAAACTTTGGTAACGCTGTTTATGATAATTTAAAAGTTACTAACAATATTTATGATAATTTAAAAGGATTATATTCTTGATATTTTGTTGCACAAGAATTAAAACAAATTCTTCCATCTAATTGTCTGGCATCTGGTTTTGAGATGGTGAAAACTCCACTGTGGGCCGATGCCGATAATAGTAGAATGAATACAGTGTGTAAAGTAGTGGACAAACCTACTGAATACTGATAGTTCGATCCAGGCCGAAATCCCAGTCAATGGGGGCCTGGGGGGCCTTTGTGTTTCCCTCCTGTGTAACATTAATATGAGTCAATTTCCATTAAAATGTCCTTTAGAGAGGCCTTAGGGAGATTGTTCTCACCTGCTTTACTTTAATCAGTTAACCAAACCCTATAAAAAATTATTTAATTCTTATAACTTTAAAAATAATATTTTAAGTGTGGAAAGAAAAAATTAGTGTTTCATATTTTAAACAATTTTTACCTCATTATTATTATTTACGATATATATTAATGCATCATATTTACGTAAAGTATCAAATGATAAAACATTGCAGTTGTCTGAAAATGACACCAGTTTAAAGCAAATCAGTTAAAAATTTTTATGTATTTATTTGCTTTCACTTTGAAACTCCATGAAACAGAAAAAGTACTTAAAAGGCTTATAGTCAAGAACTGTAGTTTTGCTTAAAGCTGCACCTTTAATAGAGTGATTAATCTGAGTTTTAATCCCAGTTGGCTGTCTGCATTGGTGTTTTTGCAAGTTTCCCCATGTGATGTACACTGCACAAAAAAAAGGGAGCCCACAGTTCTATATCTCCCGTTTTACTAGGCCGATTGACAAAATTCAACTTGCATTTTTCATGTCTCGAAAGCGCAACTTAGGATATGTATTAGATTTATATATAGCATTGTTCTACTATAGGTATTTTGATAGAAAATTGGACTTTTCTGAAATGACATATAAATTTTTTTCACATTCTGATTCTACGACTCAAATTATTCCAAACTGCCACATTTTGTAAATATCACACAAGTAATTTTTAAAAAATTAGCTCTCAAAATTTTAACTCCTCAATGTTAATTGAATTTTGTATATATTTATTAATATTTCTCTTTTTATTAAACTTATTTGATTCTTCCTTTGATATTTTGAAATTTAGGTTTATTCCAAATAAAATTTGCCAAATTTTTTATTTATTTTTAAAATTTTAAAATAATTTTTATAAATTTTTCAAAAAATATTTTGAATTATAACCTATAAAATTTTTGCTGTCATCTTAAAGTAGACGTATTTCTAAGCATACCTTCAAAAAATTAGTTTTTTATTCAAAATTTCTTAAGATGTACGTGAATTTTCATTTTGGTGCTTTTTGAAATTTAGTGTATATTTATTATAAGCGATAATAATGAAAATGTGGCTTAGGATCTTTGTTAAAATTATTTGAAAGTGTGACCAATGACTTTTTTTCTGCTCATGGACAGTGAAAAAAAGAAAAGGAAAATAGATTGCTATAAATTAAGAAGTTCGCCAAGTGAATTATTTTTGGTACAAACTGAAAAATATCTGCCAAGATAAATTTTTTAATTTCTTCATAAATTTCTCACCAAAAATCACAAAATTTCTTATCTAGGCATAATTTGAGTTGTAGAATCGAAATATGGAAAAAAATTGGTATGTTATTTCAGAAAAAGTCCGATTTTGTGTCAAAATACCTATGTTAGGACAATGCAATATATAAATATAATAAGTATCCTAAGTCGCGCTTTCGAGACATAAAAAACACAGTTTGAATTTCGTCAATTGGCCCAGTAAAACATAGATATAAAACTGACCTTTTTTTTGGGGGGGAAGGGACAGTGTACATAATAGTGGGCATCAGTTTCCCTAACTCCCATATGCTTTGCTGAACTGAATTAAACAAACAACGAAGGGATTATCACTTTCTTTACGGAAGATGTGAAAAAAACTTAAGAAATACGAGAATTTAGCTTTGAAAATGAATATATTAACAGAATTTGAATAGAGTGAAAATGAAAGGTTGATAAATTATGTTGTCAAGAATTTATTTGTAGAAGAGCTACTTTTTCAAAAAATAATTGTTTTTCAGTTTAGAAATACTATATGTTTTTATCGCAGAACTGGCATAGAGAAATTAAATGGGTTATCTTTCTAGATATATTTTACTAGTGTAGAACTTTTTTTTTTAGTAATTTAAATGAAGTAGCTTCTTATTTAGCACTTAAATCTTAAATATTCTGATGGTACAAATGCTACACATATTTCATCAGAAATATTTAAAAACTAATTAGGCACTAAACAGTTTCGAGTTTTGATCTTTCATAAGATAATTCTGAAATACAATTAAGTTAAATTATATTGGAATTTGGAAACAGCATTCATGTTTTTGCGTTTCCAGTTGATGTTGTTGAGAGAAACTTCAATAAACTTGAATAATAAAAAATTGTTAGGGCTTCACGTTGTCAAGGAAAAATCTCAAATATGGCTATATATTTTTCAATAAGACACAAATTAAGTGAACTATAGATTAAAAATAAATATTGATTTTGTTTTAAAGATTAAGCGGAATCCTTTTTTTATTTTAATTACATTGCTATTACTATTTTAGGGTTATTTGTTATTTACCAAAAGAGGCATTTTGAATGATTTTAATGATAAAATACTTTACTATAAATTACTTGTATCATTTTCTGAATATAATAAGCAACGAGTAAAATAATTATCATAACCGTAAAAATCTGAAGGTATATGAATGTGGTTAATTTAACTGTATACAGAGCTCACCTTATACCTCTTTGCTTTAGGTGAAAAAATATCTAGTTATGGCTCTGATAGTGAACATAAATAAGTATGTTAAAAAGAATCTTTTCTTTTTCACACAAGATGATGTATTGCACATGTTTTATTGCAAGAAATAAGAACTTTCCAATTTATAAGACTTACTTTAGCTTTTCAAAACTCTTTGAACCAATAAACATTCTATGGCAGCTAATGACCAGACATATGAGAAAGTGGTACTGGTAAACATTTAACGTTTTTACGTTATCCTGCATTGCCTGTAGCTTTAGAAAAAACCAGAAAATTAATGGAATAAGCATTTGTTTTATTGTTGTATTTACTGTGGTTGTATTTTGTAAATGAAAAATTAATATTTTCGTACTCTCAACTTTTTACTTTTTAAAAATATTTTACACTCTATCCCATTTTTTTTTAAATCAGTGTTTGCAAAGAATGTATGATTTCAATGAGTATTGTTCAGTTTAGCCCAATTTTTTTAATTGATCATTTTAAATACAAGCATCATCAGCTTCTATTTTCAAGAGTAAGTCAAACGAAGGTTTCCTTTAATGTTAAAAAAAAACATTGTTCTTAGTCATAATTTATTTGCTAAGCTGTTATTAAAAATTTTATTTAATATTTGAAATGTAGATAACTTTGCAATATAAATTTCATTTATTGAAGGGTTATTTATTATATGCATGTATATTTATTTATAAATGCAGGTGCTTTCCTGGATTCATTCTAAGAGTCAAGCTACAATAACGCGTTGTAGTCAGCCTTTGGTAGGTGTAAGCTGTAAGCGTAGTAAAGATGATGAACGATATATCCAAATGATAATGGATGCAAATGCCCAGTCACACAAAATATTTATAATGGATGCTCGGCCAAGTGTTAATGCTGTTGCTAATAAGGTAATGTATGTTCTAATTTTGAAATGAAATTTATAACCATTTACATATTAGTCTTTTCCTTTGATATATTTTGTTTTGTTATTTCCAGCTGTGTTTTATGTCTTACAGGCCCGTGGAGGTGGCTATGAAAGTGAAGATGCATATCAGAATGCTGAACTAATATTTTTAGACATTCATAATATCCATGTAATGCGAGAAAGTTTAAGAAAGCTGAAAGAGGTATGCTTCCCATCAATTGATGAAAACCACTGGCTTGCTAGTGTTGAATCTACTCACTGGCTTGAACACATTCGATTCATTATGGCTGGAGCTTTACGCATTGCAGATAAAGTTGAGAGCAATAAAACGTCAGTGGTTGTGCATTGCAGTGATGGTTGGGATCGGACAGCCCAGGTATTAATTTGTTTTTGGGTGAAGAAAAATGTTTTGCTCCTTTGATTTCCAAACCTGTTGCAAATCAAGAAGCTAATTTTCTGTTAGTGATTTGTAATAAAACTGAATTCTTGTACAGATATTTCTTGTACAGAATTCTATATTCTTGTACAGAATTTCCAAATTATTCTTGTACAGAATTTCCAAATTATTCTTGTACAGAATTCTTGTACAGAATATTCTTGTACAGAATTTCCAAATTTATGCAGTTAAAGATATATTCTTGTACAGAATTTCCAAATTTATGCAGTTAAAGAAGTAAATCAATTTTTTTATTATATGCAAGAAGCAATGTTTCTTAAAATTTTAAATGGTTGAAAACTTGGATGATGTTCTTGTGACTGGTGCAGATTATTAAATTTTTTAAATAAAGGCATTTTATGTGAGTTCTGGAACTGATAATATTCAATGGTTTTATACTGGAAAACTTTAGTCTAATTATATGTATTTTATGTAGCTCACAAGTCTTGCTATGTTGATATTAGATCCATACTACAGAACACTTAAAGGTTTTGAAGTTTTGATTGAAAAAGAATGGATAAGTTTTGGCCATAAATTTGCTCAGGTAAGTGTTACTCTTAACAAAAAATAACTGTTTCTTAACATTTGTTTATGCTTAACTTTCGGCTGGATTTTGCAGAATACTAGGCAGGTTTTGTTGAATAAAAATTTAGCTTTGTATGTAAAAAAATGGTTATCATTATCAACATAAAGAGTAATATGTATGTAAAGTCTTATTTACAAATTACATTGATTTTTCCAGTGTTTTTTGTTGGTTACTTTAAATTTCTCTAAAAATATGTTCTTAGTTATTGTAGAATTTAATGTAATGAAATCAGGCAGAGACATATGTAAAAGTTATTTCTATTGCAGCATACTTCATGGAAGTTTCATGGTTTTAAATAAAGTATACCTTGTGTTTCAGAGAGATGTCATTAATATTTCAAAGTAATTAATCATTGACCTATGGTTTGCTGTTAAGAAATAAACCAGGTACAGTAGGTTTTATAACAGTTTTGGTCATTTAAAATAAATGCGTACAAAAAATAATTTTCTTTTATTGGAACTCTCTGAAGAAAGTTCCTGTTGTTAGGAAGTTTTATTTTCTATTCATGTCTTTAAGGAGAGGAGTAGGTCTTTAATAAGTGAAACAAGTATCGAAGTTGTCTTATGAGAATTTTTTTTATTTCACTAACACATTTTTTGTAAGATGCAGCACAGAAAAAAAAATTTGTAAATTTTTATGAAAACGTATAATGGGACTTAAGATTCTGATAGTCTAAAGGCTTATCTTATTTTCACCTCTTAAACTGAATATTGTGATAATCTAAACTGCGATCGTCAAGTCAAATATTTCCAATTTTGATGGTATAAAATTATATTGTCTTTCAGAAAATGTATGGAAGAAGGTGGGAACACTATGTTTTTAGCTTAAAGTGCATTTTAAGTACTGTATAATTTGCATTATTTTGATACATTTATTTATAATAATCAAGAAATAAAAAATTGTTTTTTTTTAAAGCCTAAGCTCATAGCTTTTCAGGACATTTTCTAAAAATTGTAAATTCAATGAAACCTGTCATGAAGGGCATCTCTGAATGTGACGAGCACTGAGAGCTCAAACAATCATCATATTGCATATCATTACATTTTTGAAGCAGTCATCTTCTCAGAAATCATTGTCAACTATAACCATGGATAGTCAAATGAGTATGGTTTCTTTGCAGTTTAAGATGCTGATATAAAATTAATTAATAAACAGTAATTTACACATTATTAACTAATGAAATAAATTAAAGCAGTTATTAAGTTATTAGAAATAATGAAAATATGAGTTTTTATAATGTTTGTCATATTAAAATTATATTACTATAAAAAAGTTACCTCACTAAAAAAAATACTGATGCTAATATTTGCCAATTGCTTCATATGAAATTGTATTAAAAGCTCTAGCAAATATTTTATTTAATAAAATTGTCATTGAATGAAGCTTATAAGTTCTGTAGCTAATGTTTTGGTTGTTGAAACTGTCATTAAGTTAACTTTCATTTCTTTTTTTTATTTGTATGTTCAGTGTATAAAAAATCTTTCTCTAGAGCAAAAGTATCTATTAGGAGTCATTGCTAGTGTAGGAAAATAGAGCTTGAATTATGCAGTTTATTTGAGAATCTATCCCTTCAGTTACCTACCTGTATTTTGCATTTTGGCACATTAAATTCACAATTAAAATATATAAGCTGTGTGGTGTGTTATTTGAAATGTTCTTAAAATTGAGTCTTATATTTCTTTGCGTAACATGTTTCTATTTCTTGAAGCGTATTGGCCATGGTGATGACAAACATTCTGATGCAGATCGTTCACCTGTTTTCCTTCAGTTCATTGACTGTGTTTGGCAGATGACATGCAAAGTAGCTATTAAAAATTATTTATTAATTTGTTTGTTTTTGTAGTGTTTTCTCACTTAATGAATTGCTAAATATTGGTTGCATTTGTTTTTCAGTTTCCCAATGCCTTTGAATTTAATGAGCATTTCCTTATAACAATTTTAGACCACTTGTATAGCTGCTTATTTGGAACTTTTCTTTTTAATTCTGAATGTCAGAGGGTTAAAGAGGTAAATATAATGTTTGAATGATTATTATAACTCAGTTTCTTAAAAATCGAAATTAATCAAATTTTTTAAAATGAATGTTATGCTTGTGTATGAAGTATTTTATTTCTTACTTATGTTTTTCTGCCATTTATATGTACATTTTAATGTCTTATTCTTGACTCAGCCCTGTGCAAAATGATTAAAATGTGATTTCCTAATACTTGGCATGTTCACGGTAATGTCATGTGCAGTGTACTACTGTTTGAACTTGCACATTTTGGATAACTTGATCAGATTTTTATTTTTCATCAGAATGTTAATTTGTAATAAAAATTAAAAATATGCTGTATAATTAAAAGAAATGCTAATGTAGGATTGTCATAAAGTTTTTATCATTGTGTATATGATTAATTGCGGCAAATCCAAAGAGCTATCTTCTTAAGTTGAGAATTCTTTCATGGAGAGCTTTCTAAGGGAAACTGCTCATCTTCGCTTTACACATAGGCAAAGCTATGAAATCCATGCTTCAGCCTGTTTGCTGGAATATGAACTTAGATCCTGCGCATGATGCAAACCATGTTAGGTGTTTGTACAGCATTTTAATGTTAATGTAACTAAAAATTAGTGAAGATTTATGTGGACAACATTCTACATTATGTTTATGGTCAGTAGACAAAGTAATCAGCAATTGATAAGGCAGATACTCGAAGCATACATTGCTGTTCCAATTTGATGTGATTAGCTGAAATTTATAAAGCCCTATTCGTGACATGTGTAATAGCGGTCCTTTCTCCGCAAGCAGTAATAAAATTTAACAAGTCCAGTGACTGTAATGAATGATGTTGAAATTAACATTCTTATCACTGACCATCATCAGATTAAACACCCTTTGTGTGAGATTTAAGAGAGCTCTCTAAAATTGGTCAGTCGAATGATACTAATAAAAGGCATGAAACCCACAATTAGGGTTGAAAAACCAGGCCTTGCTATGGAGCTGTGAGGAATATTTGAATCAAGGAGATAGATTTTTAAAAGAAAAATAAATTTTAAAAAATTTAAATAAAATTCATTAAAATCAGAACATTTTAAAGTTTGGAACATTCAGGGTGATATTTTTATTATTTAATAAATGAAATATGTGAAAAAAATATGACAAAATTATGAATGTAATACTATTTAGAATTCTAACTTGCACATCAAATAGTGATGTGAACTGTTACTCATAACAACTACATGAAGGAGTAATTGTGCTTTTTAAAACTATATATGTATACACACATACACAAAAATGTAAAAGAAGTTTAAAAAAGTCTTTCTAGTAAATTTTCAAAAGTTAGTATCCCTTCGTTGGTTGCGAGATTAAGCAATTCTATCTTCCCAAATATGCGTAGTATCTGTCAGTTGTAAATTTTTAATGTGAGGAGATTTATAAGAAGACTTAATGTTGCCTCCAAACCTGTTTGTAAATTTAGCAGTTGACTGCTGAGTTTAAAGATCAGATTTAGTAACTGGGATGTTGAGAATACTGAAGTAGTGTATTGAACGACTCAGAACACCATGTGATTCGTTAAATCACGCTTAATGCTGTCATTAAAAATGTCATGAATATGGCCTATAGTCACATCATTAAACAGATAGAAGTGTGATTTATTTTTTTTATAAAAGAATTGTTTCCCTTCAGGTGGAGCACTACTGTATGTATTAATTCTAGAATTCCAACTGATATGAGCAATAATAATATGTCATCAGCTAAAAATTATACTTAGTCACTTAATAAATAAGAAGTCTAGTTGAATCTGGTCTAATAAAAGGGCTTACCCCCAAAAATGAGAGTTCCGCGTGCATAAGGCATAGAATTGCCACAGTTATCCAAGTAGTAAGGGATGATCCAAGGGCCCATAACTATCTTAATGAGCCATTCATCGTTTCGCTATAAATACGTAAATATTCACACCTGTGTGTTCAACCATTGAGTCAGCATATTCCTGAGGTAAAACAGGTAGCTTTTAAATTCTTGAAATCCTTGATATGAATGTATCTTGAATCTGGTAGAATTACTGATAGAAGTGTGCTCAAAACTATCTCATGACAGCCTTCTATTCTCTCTTTTTTCCAGGTGTATAAAATTTTATATTTTAATTTTGACAGTTAATTTTGTTAATTTAGTTTTAATTTTTCAAAGCTAATAACACATTGCAGAGCTTAAATGTGGAAGTGAGCCTTCATGGGCAACAAGAGGCAAGATTAAATGACATGCAGATGCATAAATCCCATATTTTAATGTTTATGACAGTTTTGCCCTGTGAAGCAGCTTCGAAAGATACAAATTATTTGCAGGCATGCGAAGAAAGATAAGCTGCACTACCGCATCTATCAATATAATGATGTGTTAGGACCGCGATTTTTAAATTTGTTGATTAAATGATTAGAACATTAAAATATGTCTACTAAATAATTTTTTAATTATTGGATATATTAATAGCAGTAATATTCGTAATTAATAACTTTGATAAAATCTGCCATTTTAAGATGAACATTCTTATATGAGGAAAATATGAACCATAGTTTCAATGAAATATTATCTCAACTTGCATATTAAAAGAAGAGTCCCTTTTCTTATTTGAATGATTTACTAATTTTGTAGTTATTTATATTGCATATAAAATATTTTATATTATTTCTTAATTGTTTTATACTTTACAAAAATATTGGTGCTAGTTGACACATTTTTCTACAAAACATAATTGTAGATTTATACTCTTCCTTCATGCTTGCGGACAGGTTAACAGCATATTGCAGTAGCTTGTAAAATGGTTGTCAGTTGCAAAGGGAGCTTGTTACGGCAGTAATTGGATTCAGGATGTCAGCTAAAATTGTATGTTGTTTCCTCTGCATTAGGCATATTTCTGCATTCTAACTAGTGTTGAGTGTTCCTTTCAATGACTGCTGAGGAATGCATATCATCTTCCTTTACGTATCTGAGTGTGGTTAGTAGATGCTTCCCTGAACTCAACTGAATGTATGTGTGATGCTTTGTGGCAAAGGTAGCGTCTTCCATTCATTGATGAACTAGATCTATTCTTTTTTTAGCATTGCTAAAGATAGGTTTCATCAATTTCATATCATGTAGATGTGCAGCAGTTTTAGGTTTTGAATGGAACGGTACAGCCTACTAATTCCAATTAAGTTACCACATTCTACATTTTCTTCTTGTACAAATATCTATCTCTTATGCAACTTATGGTATTATAGGCATTTGGGCATTTAATTATAATATCAAATGAAAAAAGTTAATATGTTCTGTCACATGTTTTTTCTAACTATATTGAATTTGTGCTGTTATGATACTTCTAAATACTTTGTACTCAACAATTTGCATTATCAACACAATATCTCTTCCTTCCTTACTTATGTCAGGGTTGCTACACTACCTGGAAAACCTGAGAAATCAGGAAAAGTCAGGGATTTTGAAAATAGACCAAAAAAGTTGCAATATTCAGGGAATTTAAATATTTGAGTCAAAATCTGGAAAAATTAGTGAATTTCATATGGCAGTTCCCAAAAAAGCAATCACTTTCTTGGCAAATCAAGTATCGCGTCAGCAATATTCGGACTGCTGGCGTAGAGACATTTTCGTAGTACCAATCAGATTCTTTTTTTAGAAAGGCAAAGCAAGTTTCCAGCATCTTTGTTTTTCAGTAACCTCAAGAATCCAGGGAAATGGCATGTGCAGTGCATTTTGAACAAAAGTAATTTCCCCCATTTTCGTATAAAACAAAATTGTTTAAAATTGTTTTCTTTCTTAAATGCTTTATTTGTCATTTTGCAGTAAAATAAAAAAAATAATCTGTGATAGGCAAACCATTTTTTATATCTGTATCTGCCAAAATACCGTTGACTTTTGTAGTTCAATTTTTAATCCTTAAGTAATTAACTTTATTTCAATGTTATTCATATCATTTAATGTATCCTCTTCTTTCTAAATTTATCTATTATTAGTTAATAATACTTTCAAATTTCAGGCAGTTTTCTTTGGCATACTTATGAAACTAATTCTAGTAGTGTGATGACGTACTGCCATGAAATTTAGTGCACATATTTTTAACTTATGTATGCTACTAAATAAATATAAAATACTTGAATCTATTTTAAAATGTCATTAAATAGATTTGTTTCTTCCTTTAACTGCAAAATATCTGCAGAAAAGACATCTTCTAATCCCAGTTGGGCAGATTCTAATCTGAATCCTCAGTGGAGAAAACAACTCCTATTATAATTATAAAAGTAACACTTTAGGGATTATATATGTATGTAATTGGAAAATATTTGTGTTTTCAAGTGGTTCCATAATTAATTTAACCCTCGGCACAGCCAGCGTGCACTATGCAGATAGCTTGGAATTTTCTTGAAATACACATGGAAAACCTGGAAAAGTTTTCATTCTCCTGTTTGAATTGCAACCTTGTTACATTGAGCAGTGCTTTTTCTTCACTCTCAAGGGAAATAATATAATGTAAGAGAAAATGAACCTTAAGAAATAAGAATCTTCTATAATGTATGAATGTTTAAATACTCAGTGTATTATAATCGGTGTATAAATATGCCACAACAGCTTCAGTTGAACATCATTATAATAGATGTTCAGCTGAAGCTCTCGTGGCATATTTTTTAATTGCAAACACTGGAAATCTGCGATGAAAAATTCATATATTTGATGTATTTTATTGATTTAACTCTTACTCTGATAATATTCTAAATGAATTTTTTTGTGTGTGTGTTCTGTTTCTTTTTCTGTCTGTGTATCCTGAACTTTTTCTGTGTATTTTAATTTTAATTTTTCTCTTCTCACTAAGGATGTTAAAAATAGAACTGTTTCTTTGTGGTCATTCATCAACAGCAATCAGAGTGATTTCATAAATCCTTTGTATACCACTTACCAAGAGCAACATGTTCTTTTTGCTGTACCTAGCATGCGGTGTATAGAGCTTTGGAAGAGCTATTATTGTCGTTGGAACCCACGTATGAGACCACAGGTAATTAATTCTGTTTGGTTTTTATTGAATGTGTAATAATTCATGTGAACATTTTGACTGCTGTGTTTTAATGCTAGTAAGTTTCCAGTTAAATCTTTCCAGTTTTGGGGACATTATTACAGTAATAGGGCACTTCCACATTGTTCATGAGGTTTATCGAAGAGCCAATTCTTAAGATTATTTCTATTTATTTCTATTTGATATGGCAAAAGACCTTTGATTTTATATCTCAAATTACAACCATATTTTCTTAAAGACTGAGTAATTTAAATAATTTATTATATATTCACTTGGTAATTCTATGAACATTTGGATCATCATTGTAATTAATAAAAAAGTGTTTTTAACGCTATGTATGATGTCCTGCATCCAGAGTAATCATTTATACTCTGACTAACAATATGTTTTTTTATATTACATGTAACTATACTAGCTGAATAATATTTTTGGCAGGAAACTTAAGCACATATAGAGAAACTTTCAGCATATATAATGGCATGATCATAGGTACAATGAACTATTTACACAAGAAAAGAAAAATGTTCTGTCTAATGTAAATATTAGATTAGTCACAATCTGAAAAACACCTTCATTAGTTTGACTGCAGCAAAGCACAGGACTATCTGCCTAAGGGTTGGAATGTCATCATGGAAGGCTTTCTAAAGGAAATGGGGAAAAGTATGAAAATGCCCATTCACCAGGATTTGAACCTGGGCCAAACTATTAGTGTTCAGTGACTTCACCTCTTTGCCACTGGTGAACTGATACATTTTGGGAGGAAGCTGATATTTAGCAGTTTGTGTTCTTGCAGAATCCATAGTAAGCCTAAGATACAGAAATCATTTCTGAATATCCTAACTTAGGGAAATTCATTGACAAGCTTAGCTTTGTGAAATCATTCATTTTTCAACATTTGAAAAAGAAAAAGTAAGATAAAGTTTTCATTTTAAAAATTCACATTAACTTATTCTTCTGTCATAATTATTGTAGCAACATGAGATTAAGGCATGTATTGTTAAAATATGGAAAGCACTTCTGTCTTTAGTATTTTCATATTATCACTTTCAAATCCAATGCAATGATTTAAGCTTTTACAATTTCAGTTTAATTAACCATCAGTCTAGAGGGAAAAATGGACACATTATGATATTTCATTAATTTTCAAATATTCAAAGCATTATTATTGGTTCATTTCTCTTTCTGATGTAAAGAAAGTACATGGTAATAAGTATGTGCACTAAATCTTGATTCATATCTGTAAAGCAAATGAACACAAAATTCTTACAGAGTTCAGAAACATAAAGTTCTTGAGGCATTTCAACCTTTTGTAGAACTTTGCATTGCCGTCAAGAACTTTGCATTCTTGAGACAGTGTGCAAAAGGTTGAAATGATATCTTCTGAGATTAAGAGGACACAAACCATTGATGATTTGGCATGTAGACCTACTTTCGCCACATGTCTGACAAGTATTTTTACCTGATGTGGTTTTATTTTGGTAATTAAATAGCAAAAGAAGACTGTGACGGTTAACCCTTTGTGGCACGCAACCTTTTAAAGTTGGAATTTCAATAAAAAAATTGGTAGGCAGTCTTAAGCAGGCCCAGATGAGTACACGGGTAAAATTTTGTAAACATAGCAGTTACTGTTTTAATTTTGTGGGTGTGCCCAGAGCGGGCACACTGATTGAATAGAGCTTCCGAAAGAGCGCTGAAGCGGGCATTGCTGGGAAGCCTTTAGTAGAGTAAAAGATGATTAAAAACACTAGATTCTGATAATCGTAGCAGATTTCGCATTACCCAGGGTGCACCACGGGCAGACCTGCTTCAAACACTAGATTCTGATAATCATAGCAGATTTGGCATTACCCAGGGTGCACCACGGGGAGGCCTGCTACTCTGCACCCCCCCCCCCAAAAATGAAAATAAAAGAAAAACTCTTCTTGGTTATATAATGACGTGTAAAAATGAAAAAAAAAGTAACTTGGTCAGGCTTCTCCGATCCATTTTCAAAATATTTAAAAATCCGAAAAAATAAACCAATATTATACCTACAATTAAGAAAATATAATCTATTAAAATATTAAATAAACATGTAAAACTCAAAACTATCAAATCATAGCGAAGAAAACGAGCACTACTCTAGTGAAATCAGAGCTAGCTGATAAAATTACCCCTGACTTTCAGAAAAACACCCCAACAATTTCTTAACCCTGCAGAAACAAACAAAAAAAGAAAAACAGGAAATGAAACACAGATGTGCACTTATCCTTCTGTACTTATTGAGCTCACCATGAAGAAAATACTGCGGGGAAACAAACATACAGTTCTATGTCTAACCCCAGCGGCAGAGTGTGCCCATACTGGGCTCACCAGCTGTTGGTTATTAGATATTAGGAAAGATATCTAGGTAAAAATTTAAAACTAATATATCAAAAAGAGGTCAGCATACAGCCTTGAAAATAACAGAGAAATTTCTTTTCAAACAATTCATTTTATACCCTAAAAAAAACTTGAAGACTTTTTTAAAAAATGTGGGTCTTAAAAAACTAAACATGGCTGAAATGTATGGAGGGATTTTTGTTGTGATGCCATCTGGTATTAATAAAGAAGGTCAAAAGAAACCGATAGTAATATATAAAACCTTTTTCATTCAATTTTACTGTGTGTACACAGGCAAAATTACACCGTGCCGCAAAGGGTTAAACCTAAGACCAGGTATGCAGTATTGCTTGGTACTGGACCCACCTTAGTATCCACAAGCAGTGTTAACTAAAAAAAATTGCCCCATTAATTGCGTGAAAATCAGGTTTCAGTTGCTACTGCTCTGTACAAAAGAAAATGTCCCTCATATACTTACAACAGTGGTAATATGTTTATTATGTGCACTACCATTGCATTAAATACTTAAAAAAATTAATATTTTAGTAAAACATTCAATTAAAAGTTTACTTTTTTTAGGTATAATGAATAATATTGAGAGATAAATAACAGTTTTTAAGTGCATATTTAACGCATGTACAAAATTATTTTAGAAATATATCAAGTGGATTATTATAAGTAACATCCTGCACTGAGAAAGATGCTTAACATTTACAGTATATATTAGAAGAAAACCCAGAAAGTATTCTCCATATGTTTCTTTTCCCTGAAATTATTTTTTTTAATTAATTTATCATTTTATTTAGCCTAGATTTTTTTTTTCTACCCTTAAAGTATCCATAGATTGATTTTATCGCAAATATTCACACTATTTTAGAAACCCATTTATTTGACCATTGAAGTGTTAAATTTAGATGAAGGATAAAGTAATGCTTATATTATTGAAAAATAATACATTTCCCCCCCTTTTTTGGTTTAGAGAACCTGAACTCCAAGGCAGGATATTATAAATTATACAGATCGTTATACATATGTTGAAAATTATTATCCATTTTCTCAATATTTTCTATGGATAGCAGTAGTAACATAAGCAACTTCATTTCCTGTGAATTACTGATATGATCCATAAGCAAAAAACTGTAAAGCAAAAATTAGAAATGATGATGATAAGATATATTTATATGTGCATAGGATGTAATGAGTCCAATGAATTTAAGTTGATATTGTATGTGATGTGATTAGCTTGTTATGCTCAATTTACCTCAAGGAAATATTTTGTATGACATTCATGTGAACTTATATATTAATATTTCCAAGGAATTACTGCCTCCTCCTATGCATGTTATAATTAATTTTCATACTCAGGTTAATATATTAAGATATTCCTCTGACTGCATCTGGCATTCTTTGATGTATTTGTAAGAGTACAAGATCTGGTAAGGCCAATAAATTTAAGTTGATAATATGTGTGATTGCTTGTTATACATAAGATATTTCAAGGAAATTTTTTGTATGACATAATGTTCATGTGAACTTATATATTAATAATTTCTACAAATTATTACTTCCCTCTATGCATGGTATAAATAATTATAGCTAGCTGGCATCTGAAAGGTCTGTGGTTTTAATCCCACCACAAGTCCACTGATTTCTAACATTGTGCATATAACAAAAAATAGAACTTAACGTTGCATCTAAATTAAAATGTGAGTTTAATTTGGTTGAATTGAGCTAATGGGTCTTTCCAATCATCCTTGAAATGGAGAAAACATAAAAAATTATCAAATTCCTCGATGCATGTAAGTGGTTAACATATTCACCTGACAATTGGAATACATGTCGTCTAAGTCCTGGCAAGGGAACAGTTGCATTTTCCTGTTTTAAAACATGATCCTTACATAGTAAATAAGTGTGTGTAGGTATACACTGCTAACAACTATACATATTATACTGTCTCTAAAATTAATACAAACATGTATTTTTAATTATTTATTATCAAATATGCATATTTTCTTAAAGCTTCATTTTTATGGTTACTCATGTACGTGCCAGTGCCAGTTATGTTTTTGAATAAACTTTATAAAATTAACAGTAGGCCAACAATTAGGCAACATTATTTTCAAGCTAAAAATATTAGCCAACCCATAAATAATTGTAAAATTCTACTGAATTTTTTCTTTCGCTATGCAAATGAATAGAAAGACAGCATATCAATTGACGTGTCATGTGCACATGTGATTTAAATCATATTAAAAAATGTGGGTAATTCAACATCTTTGTAATAGAGGATAAATGAGCACCCTACATTTTGTTATTTTTATATATTAAAATGTCATATTTGTTTTCATCTAGGAGTATAATAGAAAATGGTAATAACAAACAGTGTCTTTTTAAGTTTGTAATTATTATTTTTAATACTAATAGTTAAAATATATTATTACATGAATAAACCCTTAGCCTTGTAATATTGTTACTGTGTAATATAACTTAGTAATAATAATAGTATTGTAGTATCTTCATGCTAAAAAATCTTAACAGCAAGTTACATGGTTATAAATTATGCCTAAAAACATTTTATAGGCAGTTACGATTTGAATCAAATGATAAAGTTTGATATTTACCGTATTCTATTACAGTTCTCCCAGATATAGGGAGAAGCTATAAAAGTTGGTTGTTTTGGCAGTTAATAGCTCCTTGCTGAGTAAAACAATGCCAATTAAATTTGAACTTGTGAAACAATTACCAGTTTTCACCCATTAAGTGTCAGAACGAGATATTTCCAGGTTCTCTATATTCCTAATGATTTCAAAGTAATTAATTTTTCTGAAATGCTAATTTAAATAGGCATACCTTTGATGATAAATCAAAGCTGATTATTAAAAATATTTGTCAAGTGTATTTCAATATTGTATTTTATTTATTTTGCATCCTTAGAATTGGTCTTTTTTTACCTATCCTTTAATGATACTGAAAGTATACAATCGGCCTTACGATCTTGAAGAAATATAATATATACTGCATTTTGTCCTCAACTTAATTATGCACAATGAACATTTTACTAACAGTATTAAAAGTGCTGAAACTGATTTTATTAATTTTTGTACCGTGTTCTAAGAGGCCAACCAGTAGCCGAGCAGTTAAGCTGCTGAATACTGATAGTTCAGTCTGGTATTCGAATCACGGTGAACAGGCTGGCTGCATGAGCGTTTTCACTGTTTTTGCCTTGTGTAATGTGTAAACAAGCCAGTTTCCCTTAGAAAGTCTTCAACGTAGGCATCCCTTTCCTATGCAGATAGCTCAGTGCTTTGCCGTAATCAACCATACCAAACTTTTTTTAAGAAACGTAACTGGAATCATGTCTTGGAACAGCATTTAAGGGGAAAAAGCTTGTATATGTGCCTTTTCTGAACACTGCACATATTGAAAATATTTGATCCTTTTCATGTACCTTTAATACTGAAAATATTAATTAATACATTAAGGTTGAAATTTATTGTGCTCTATTTAATTTTCTTTAGGAGCCTATACACATTCGTAGCCGAGAACTTCTAGCTGTTAAAACTCAGCTGCAAAGAACAAAAGAGGAACTGAAACGTGAACTAGAAGCAAAAAATGCCCGTAACCTTGCTTCCTCTCCTCATTTATCCTCTCCCGTGACAGTGTAATGAATTCTTGTGATTTAAAACTGTTTAGGCTATTATGTATAATATGGGTATGATAATTATAAAAGATGGCAGTATTAGAATTTTATTTATGAATATTTATTCTTAAAGCATATTTAAAGTTTCGCTTAACCAATTATGCATATAATTTATTACATAAATATGATGGAGAGAAATTTTGTAAGCAACTGAATGCAATTTTGCTGTCATGGCCAGAATTTTTTTTTTTAAAATCTTGGACTATAAATTCTGCCATTTAGTTGTAAATATTTTCTGCGAGTGTATTCTTCTGTGAACTGGAAAGCACATAAACTCATTTTGATATGAAACATATATAAATTGTACAAATATGTGATTTTTATATGTCCTGAAGCTTTTCTTTGATAGAAATAAATTATATTTTAATGAAGTATGGATTGTACTTGTTATAGATTTAAAATGTAGAATTGCTGAAACTTCTTTGAGATCTCACTTATTAAATAGTATTTTATTATGTTGGCACCGCAAATGCAAATTAATAATTTGCAAACGTTTGACATACCCTGCAGTCTCTGCATTACTTTGGAATTATTTAAACCCGAAAAATTTCCTGTTTTACATTTCAGTATTTCTTATCATCACATATTCACTTTTTTGTGTATGCAGTATCATCTGTTAATAAAAATTGGAAGGTAAAATAGATTTATGAGATGAAGTATGTAAATATTCATGCATTATGAGAACTTGTATCTGTTATAATTTGACACATTTTGTTGAATGTTAAAAGCCTTTTTAACAACTAAATGTCAATAACTACAAGTTGGCACTGGCAAGTAGTTTATTGTATATGTTGATTTATTTCAATGAATCTTAGTCTGTAAATATGAACTAAAGTTTTGCTTGATAGCAGTGATAATGCTGTCTGAATAATTTTCATTAAAATACAAGAGTGCCCTTTTTAATTGCATATCGTAAGTGGAGTTAAAAAACAGGTAATTTTATGTACAGTGGTTCAGTTTTCTTCTTAATAAGGATCTCATAGAAGCAAGAAGATCATTCCCATTGTTATAAATTAATGATGTAATAAAACAGTATAACTATCTTATACTTTATTTAAAGCCCATTCATATTATTATGAAATTAAGAATTAGCAATACAAAATGTTTTTCACTGTTATTCTAAAAACAACACAATATGGAAGATACTTTGATTCTCTACAAGAAATGTGGCATGAAAGATTATACATCAACTTGCATAAAGGTCAAAATTTCTGATCTAAAAAGAAATCTGATTAGAAGCTGCTTGCATTTAATAGTGTTACGAATTTTATTCATAGATAGATAATTTTAGTTAAAGTATATGTAACATGAAAACCTTGAAAGAAATGATGCTGTTCTGGAAAAATACAGGGGCAAATCTATTTAACTTTGAGTAAATGGCTACCTCGCTAATTTCATGACAGTTTGGTCTGGTCTGGTATGGTTCATGTATAACTGTAATGGATATTGTAATTGAATAACTAATTGATTTCTGAATTACCTGTTACTGTGTCCAGCCCTCATATGCCTTCCAGTAATTTTGAGAAACAGAAAGTACTAGAGGTTTCTCGGTGGCCTTGGGATAACTGTATTCGATTGGCGAGAGCATCATTTTCTCAGTTGTTAAGTTCAGTGCATTGAGATATCTTCATGTTAACATTGCTCTTTAGATGCACTTTGCATTGTGTTTAACGATTTTAGTAGTTTGAAGTGTTACTACTGTTTGCACTCTGTGATGTTGTAAATAGCTGTAGGAATATTTTTGTGGAAAGTTCCAGAACTGTGAAGTGCTTCTTTGGATAAAATAAATTTAAACAAGCTACTGTCAGTTCTGTGAGCGTCAATCTATACTCACTTCCAAAAATTAAGCACAAAGAGGTAAAATGCAAACAAAAATCAACAAATACTGCTTTGATCGACACAAAATTCGGCAGGAAAGTATCATATATATTTATGCATAAAACGAAATCAATAATTATATACAGAAATGAAAACAATATTAAATTTTTGTAAGTTAACAAATAATGACATACTGGAGACTTAAACAGAATTATGTATAAAGTGAAAATAAACAGCATAAAATGAAAAAAAAAATGTATAAAGAAATAAACAGCATAAAATAAAAAAAAAGGACATTAATAGGGTATGTGATCCCCCCTCATCTGTATACAAAGTTTACACCTGATTTCAATAAGGTGGTCAACCACCGCAGAATTAAGCAATCGCCATTCTTCTTGTAGAGCAGTTTCCAGCTCAATAAGAGTGGCTGGAGGTGGGAAATCTGAAGATAAAGCATGGCTGAGAACATCCCAAAGATTTTCAATGGGATTAAGGTCGGGCGAGTATGCTGGCTATGCCATACGCACAATCCCTTCACTCTCCAGGTAGTCATCGACGATGTCAGCTCTACGGGGCATGCGTTATCGTCCATTTAAACAAAAGTAGGGCCAACTGCTGCAGCGTACAATCTCACAATGGGTTTTAGGACTTCATCTCGATACTGGACAGCTGTCAAAGAACCCCGTTTAAAGATGTGAAGGTCGGTGTGGTATCTTAATGAAATCCCTGCCTACACCATAATGCTTCAGCCTCGGAATGCATTATGTTTTAGGACTGATTGCGTGTTTGTTGTTCACGCCATATCCTTATACGCTTGTCATCTCGCTGCAGAGCAAATCTTGACTCACCAGTAAACATGACGTTGCCCCAGTCAGACACATTCCAATTGACATGTTCCTGGCACCACTGTAATTGTGCCCCTCTTGATTGGACGGATAGAAAAACACAAACTCGAGGTACCCGGGCATACAGTCTACTCATATGTAATCTTCGGTGTACAGTAGCTGCAGATATCACCTTACCAATGGACGCTGTGACCATAGATGTCACTCATGTGGAGATCGCTCTGCGATTCCGCTTGGCTGCAATAGCAATATATCGAACTTCCGCGTGGGTTGTAACACTTGGGCGACTGGCTACGGGCCTTCGGATAACTGTTTGTTTGGTTTGGAATTCTTTCTATAAACATGAAATCACAGAATGATGAACGCCGAAGAAAAGAGCAACATCTGTGATCGACTGTCCCACAGCATGCAAGCGCTTAGAATCTTCCATTCGTCTTCTGGAAGTCATAGAAACACGTATGTCTTGAAAACAAATTGTACGAAAGTTTTAAACACCTATCAGCTCTTACAATCAACTTCTGTAACCCTTCATAAAGCTGGCTTCTTATAAGACTGCCTTTTTTGCATATTTCTTGACATGAAAGCGCGATTGGTTGTTACCTAACATATTTGCATACTTCCATCTACCTCTGCAGAGAATTGCATTCTCTTCAATTCTGATTGGCTTCTGGAAATTAGCATTTTCCTCTCCATGCTTAACCTTTGAAAGTGAGTGTGTTATGAACTAGTATGCATACAACGATTTTTATGTCAGAAGTGGGATTGAATGCCAGTGATAAGCAATGGAAGAGAAGCTAAGACAGCTGGTGACTGCCTTTGCTGCATTCCAAGAAAAGATGAAAAGGACTGTTAACTCCATCAAAGAACAGATGAAAGCAGGCCAAGCAATTAGTACCTTAATATAAAACAAATTCGAGGCTATGGAAGGCAGAATAGACATAGCTGAAGACAAAAGCTGGAGAAGTTCAAGAAAGAGTTTCTGCTGTGAACAAGAAATCGAAGAGGATTCTTGCCGGCCAACAATAAATTTAACAACAAATAGATGACAGGGTTTCTGCAGCTGCCACCAAGGAAAGTTAAAATAAATCCATAACAGCTAATCACAATTCTCATGCCTTTAGATTTGAACATATGTAGTCCTAGCCCAAAGCTATTCACATATGATGGAAAGACCTAGCAAGTGTAGAAGACATTGTTCTCTATAGTGGCACATGTAAATCAGTGGGATGCCTAAGCTAAAGCCTGTGCAGATGCAACTGCTATCCTTCAAACTCCACACCCGAAAACCAGAGGTTAGACTTTGAAGCTGTATCTGGCGTGTTAGAGCTGCACTTTGGCAAGAAGTGTTTAAAAGACTAGCAGGCATCAGTGAAAATCTCACCAACAGAAGCTCACTGCAGATGTTGAAAGGCGTTTTCGGACAGCCCAATAGAAACAAGGCAAATCCTGTCCCTGCAGTACATCCAGATCCTGAGATAGAGAAAGCCCTGTCAGTAGTGGATGTCAAGGATTTAAAGAGCACCGTAGTGCACGCCATGAAATTCAAGGCAGCCCAGCAAGGAACTCGTAGAGACCGCCACCCAGTCAGAGCTGCTGAAGTCCGGGAGCCAGTAGATTAAGAGACTGCTCCTTTAGACTATTTAACCAGGCAAGTCAGTGAGACGGGATAGGTGTAGAAGTGATAAGAAACCTTCAAATATTATCATTGAAGAAAAAGTTTTGGAAATGTGGTGTTTAAGGCCACATATGACGGAACTGCAGAACACGGCAGGCCACAGAAGTTAAGATTGCACCTATCAAGGAGAGAAACTAATTGGTGATCACCTCATGGGGCAGATAGTATCAGATAATGAAAAGCCCCAGTTTAAACCTCTTCGTCGTCCATAATGCATCTAGCGTGTTCAAGTGAAACTTCTGCAGGGCGGCCGTAATGCGCTTCAAGCATTCTTCTACATTTTAAAATTCTTTGTAAATGTTTACTTGTTCTAATACCTCCTAGATGACAGCACTAATCAGGCAGTCTATTTCTAATTGAATTTTCCCATGACAGTGAAAGAGGGCTTCAACATCTACTGAGCAGGAAAAGAGAAAAAAATTAGGAGTTATGTTACGAGAGTGAATCACTCTCATCTGATGAATTTTCAATTGCAGCATTGGAAAGTGAATATGAATATAGTCTGGCTGATGCAAGAACGTGGAACCGTATTTTGAATATGACATCTGCTCCGCCTTGATTTTCTTTTCTTGGAAAACCCAGAATTACTCAAAATGATTCTTCAACGTTTGATTTTTTAAAATTATATTTCGATAAAGATCTGACAAATATTATCATTGAAGAAACGAATTGTCGCTGTCAATAATTCATTAGCAGCAACATTCTAAGAATTCTCGTGTACACAAATGGAAGGATACAGATGAAGAAATAAGGTTATTTTTGAGTTTGATTTTATTATAAGGTATTGTACAAAAACCAACAGTTAAATGGTACTGGTCCAAAAGACACTTTATTCAGCCACCATTGTTCTCCAAAGTTATGACAGAAGAAAGATTTTCTCTTATGAAATTTTCACATTTTTTCGAACAATGAAGCCACTTCAAATAATGTTCAAAATCCAAAGTTGAAAAAAAAAATTTGGAATGCTGCCTCAGGAAAAAGTTCTCTTGTGTTTATATGACTATGTAGATATATGTGTTGATGAAAGTTTCCTTTTGTACAAGGGCCATCTGAGCTGAATCCAGTATCTACCTTTAAAACGTGCTAGGTTTGGGATCAAATTTTTTTAACTGTGTGAATCAGATACTGGTTATGTTTGGGACTTTATTATTTATATTCGAAAAAATACAAATCATGTGTTTTCTCAGAAAATACATCCATAGGAACAAAGGTAGTATTATCTTTAGCAAATCCTCTATTAGGAAAAGGTTTATTGCTTAGCTTTAGATAATTTTTATAATAGACCAGAGTTGTGAGACATATTACTAAAGAACAAATCTGATGCACTTGGCACTGTAAAACCGAACAGAAAAGACATGCCTCCCTCCCTTACAGTCAGTGAAACTGAAGAAAAATGAGACGGTTGCTTTCCAAGCGGGAAAAGTTCTTGTTATGAAGTGTAAATTCAAACAGACAAGAATATATGTTTGATGAGTACAGTCTATAATATAACTCAATGACTGATATTTGAAAAAAGTAAAAGAACTTAAAAAAACCAATAATTTTGAAGCATTACAAAAACAAAATGAGAGGAGTGGACTGCCTGGATCAGATGCTGTCAAATTATCTTGCTGTGAGAAATAAGAAGAGATATTACTTAAAAATATTTCGACATTTATTAGATAATTGTGTTTAATGCATATGGTTTAGTACAAGAAGAGAGATGGCAAATTAGATTACTTGTCTTGATCTTGTAGACAAAATCATTGATAAGCATTACAAGCCAACAAATGTACAGAAAGAGCAACTGTTTGAGCAGCTGTGATGTATCACATCTTGCCAAAAGACACTTTATAGACCACATTTCACCTACTGCAGATCAGAAAGAACCAAGGTGTTACATTTGTTGCAAAAGAAAAACATTTTTAGGGAAAAGAGTATGCAAAGAAACACGATACTATTGTAAAGAATGGGATGGAGGACTGTATTACCCCATGTTTTAAGAGTTTATCATACTGTAAAAAATTTATAAAGAAATAGTTATCTATCAAAGAAAAATGTATGTACAATTTGCATATATTTTTCAAAATAATAATCATGTTTTATTTCCTTATAATTTTACTTAATATTCATTTACGTTCACCCACTGCAAACGGATGGAAAGTGATAGCTTGTACAGAGAAAACACTACATATGGCGAAAACCAGGGCCGCTGGGGAGAAATTTTCACAGGCAGCAATAGGGGTTAAAGCGCTTCAGATTTCTGCAGCGAGTGATGGCAGTAATGGACATTTCATTATGGGACATATCAGTGGGGTTCATTGTGTTACCCTTCAGACAGTGTTTAGGGATAAAACCAACATCGATGGAAAATTGAATGTTAACGTCACGTTTGGGAGTGCCAAAAAGAAATATATTTTTCTTTAGATTTAAAAGAAAAAATGAAGTATATTATCTCTGAAGATATAACCCTATTCTGAATTAATCATGAAAAGAATTAAATCTGTCCACCAAATCACGGCTTAAGACAATATCACAGAACAGAATTTTTACATTCTAGATCCATAGCAGAAAATAAGAATTTCTGTATAGCATCATGGAATGTCTCAAGAACAGTAACAGCCCGAAAAGAGTACTAATAGCATCGGCACTTGTTGACCTTCAAGGATCATTATCACGGTGAATTAAAAGTTACGTAAGATGAAATTTTCTATTATTGCTTTTTCTGTTTGTTAGTAATTTTTTAGATTTTGATAGTATAATTATTAATGGCCAATTTAACACCGCAAATTTGATAGTGTTCTTTTTGAAGTAGAACCAATAAACAGACAGTGTTGCTTGAAAAACAGTTTAATTTAACAGAAACAATTTCAAGATATTTCTTAACAAGTACAAAATTATTCTTAAAGTAATACTGAGTCAAAGTTGTCATCAAACAGCTATTGAAAACGTCTTCACTGTTTAACTGTATCAAAAATATAATTGATAATTTGGCAAAAATTATTCTTTTTAACAGTTGGGATTCTCCAGTTCAAAGTTTAAAATGTTGTTAGTTACAAATTTTACTGAATTTTGCTTTTGAATGTTTTCATTATTATAAGCATATATACAGGAACATAATTTTCAAGGCATAAAAGTTACATAAAAAACTTCTGCATGAAAATTTAAAAAAATTTCCATAAGCTAATGATGAAAATGCTAATTTCTTACTGATGATTTAACTAACCTAATTTCAAGAAGTAAATTTTACTGACATTTTCATAAAGTATTTCTATGTTCTTAAAAATTTTAAAATTTCAAAACATGTATCTAGATTAAAAGAAGTCATCATAATCAGAAATGTTACATTTTAGAATAAAAATTAAAACATGGTATTTTAAATGGAATTACATTTAATGTGCAATAAGAAATATAAGGAAGATGCAGATAGCCCACTCCATATGAATGTATTTAAATCCAAAATGAAAATTTACTAAAATAAATGATTTATAAAAAATTATAAAGTACATATTATGGAAATTAATTTCAAAATGCGTTTCTTTTCAGATTAGATATATTTTTACAATTACTACACAGCTCTACTTTGTTACTCATAATACAAAACAATTTTTAGAAAGAAGTTGTCCAACACATCTAACATATATTGCCTTAAAAATTTATGGATATGAACAATAAATATGTTATAAAAATGCAGGATATGGAATGAAATTGTATTCTCTTTGGCATACTTAGTCCACTGAGTCCCCTTTTCATTTATGCAGTATTGGAACAGAAACATGTTTCTTTCTAATCAATATCTAATTCTTTTCTAGTAATGTCAACTGGCTTGGCGAGAATTCTTAAATTTGCTTTGTTGACTTTTGCTTATTAACATTTTTATAAAACAACTCACAACAGTTGACAATTAAGTTTTTACAACACTTAATGCCTTTCAGACAACTTCTTCGTATAATAAAGCAGCACAAGTAGTTTTCCCTTCATGCATTGACACAAGGAAATATTTTACAAGGAAAATCAGATTTAAATAACATAGTTAGAATAAGTTTTATTGTCTTACAAAAATATTTTTATGAAATACATAAACATGTTTGGTGAATTTTGAGAAATGTTTTGAAGAATGGAAACTGACAAACTGGATAAATAAAAATATTTTTAACTGTAAGAGAAAACCAACAATATTCAGAAAGTAAAAATACATTGGAGACATTTTATAGCTTACAATAGAACACAACTGGTTTCAAATTTTGCAGTTATTTGGAAGACTGCATGATATTTGAAATGATAAATTAAAAACATAGATTTCTAAAATTACATTTCTCTTACTGACAAAAACAGAAGATAAGAGTAAGAAACTTGTAATTACAATTCAGAATAAAAACACAAAATGATTCTTAAGTTCCCTAACATATAATTTTACAAATATTTGGTTAAGTCAAGTGAGAACATTTACGTGCCAAAGTTAGAATTAGGCAAAACAACAACCTCGTGTTTATCATAAATTTTAATTGAAATGATTAAGGGAGAACAGGTACAGGTCCCTCTTCAAAATAATAAAAAAAAATTCTGGAACAAAAAGAAACCTCTTCCTGTCTCCTTCCAAATCAATATAGTATCTTTGCCAAATACAAGGCTGTTGTTTAACTTAATTTTAAATTTGACCAAATATTTGAAATTGCATATTAAAGACTTCGTTTAAAAAGCTGTTAACATCTTAATTATGGTTGTTTTTTCGTGATATTTATTGTTCATAAAAATGGCAAGAAACTTATGTGAAAACTGACAAGCTTCAGAGTGTATAAACATTTTTCTATAAATACAAATCATATATCAGCTGGTAATTATAAAAAATTTAATATTCTATGGTAATTTCCATATATCGGCATTAAACCAAAATAGACATCAAAACCAGATGTATTAAAATTTTTATGCATTGTGATGCAATGACATTTTATTCCTGTAAAATATAACAAGAATTTTACTATTACTATATGAAATAATAAATCAAACATTTTCTTCTGCCACTAACTAGCAAACCGTGGAGAAAGATGTCGGCATTGGTTTACAACACATCATCGACCGGAGGCAGATTTCAAAGAAACATAGGCAAATACATTATTATAGGCATAAACTGGTAGGTTTTTGAGAAAACCATATTTGTATTTTGCAGAATATTCATACCTAGATCATAAAAATTTTCTTTTAAACACAAATATGGACATTCTCTTTAATTAAATATTGTATTTATTTAATTTTGTTTCAGTGCCATCTAGCGGCTGAAGAGTGATTAAAATGTCAGTAGATTAACTAATGTATAACTATTGTTCGTAACATTATTCGTGTATTACACAGTTAGGATTAGATAGAAGAAGATTCAACCACATTTGCATCACAAGAACATGTTTGAAAGCAACTTTTAGAGGAGAGAATCTGATGCTAATAAACGTGTATAACAGTTAATACTGCATCTTGTATGTTCTTTGTATGGTTGTTTTAAATGGATTGTATCTGCATATTTGACATGCAGTATGGTTCAGGGAAGAG
This sequence comes from Stegodyphus mimosarum, assembly GCA_000611955.2. Taxonomy (NCBI): domain Eukaryota; kingdom Metazoa; phylum Arthropoda; class Arachnida; order Araneae; family Eresidae; genus Stegodyphus; species Stegodyphus mimosarum. The sequence continues at coordinate 48,627 of KK116012.1, forward strand.
AAGGGAAAAAATCAATGAATTATCATTATTATACTTGTGGGAAATCGCACCTTGGATAACAGTGGTTATCCTGGAATGGATTATTGTCATTAACCAAAGTACTATTACGTTAATAATCAGTACGGACATAAAATATAAATAAAATTCATATATGAAACTAAATTACTAGACAGTTGTACTTTGACAACTATTTCATTTAACGGTTTTTTTTTCTCTACAAACTAAATCCATTTTGTATGTCTGGAGCCTTGTAATTTGTGGTTTAGAGTCAAATGAAATTTTTCATAAACACATTACTGTTACAATTAACACCTATGAATTTAAATGCTACTGTTAAACTGCAAAAATAATCTAGGTTTTGCCATGACCTATCACATGTAAGCCCCCTTAAACTTAAGGAATTAAAATATCCATTGCATTTAAAAATGTGTACAAAACAATAATTTTCTAGGCTGTGACAGTGCATTTGGTACATAAAAGATGATGTTGGGAATTTTCAATTCTTGTCAATAACAAAGTTTGGTGCAGTTCTGTGATATCATGCTTTCATTTTCATACTGCAATGGCCATCAAATGACACAAAATAATACATATATCGCAAAAATTAGTGTTACGAACTGGATAAGGAAAGGTCACTGTCGCAAATTCTGTATGCTCATTTATTTGATATATGTTTATAATAGCTTCCTGGAAAGGTAAGATTAAAATTACTGAAATGAGTGTTTGAAAAGATATAGAAAGGTTGATAATTTTATGATTTTTTTTAAATATACTCATTTCTTTCTATTTGAGTACATTTGATTGCCATTGAATTATGGAAAAATCTAATCACAATTTTTTTCATGTATTTTCATAAATGATTATTATATTTTTCCAACTGGTATTTAACTATTGGATAATCAAGACTATTTGAAACTCATTATTCAGTTATCTCAGAATAAAAATGGTCAAAAGCTGAATGAGTCATTAAAATTTTACTCCAAAGTTTGTTATTTTAAGTGGTAAGATTTTGGATTCTATTTTTACATCAAAAAATAAAGAATAAATTTCTGTACTGCCAGAATTTAAGGATGCTTTATGAGTCCTATGATCTAAAAACAGCCAGAAAAACTACCTATTAGGCAGAGGCAAATGACTGTTTAAAACGTAACACACAGAAGAATTTTACTTTTGTATAATGAAAACCCTACTGACTGTTAATCCAAATTCCAGGGTGGAGGTTCAACTCCTGCATAATTTGCATGTCTTCCCCTAATCTGCACCCTACACAATGCTCTTGGTGATGATAGCTAAATAACCAATGGGTTCAAATATTTGGAACAAATGCTTCAATATGTAATTCAGTTTTAATGTCTGACCATTTGGAAGAGAACTAATGAAGGGGTGGAATTATCAAATTTTGTAAGATTTATAACCCAACAAGGGAACAAATGTGTTTCTTATTTACTTAGCCATGTTTCAAATAAGTGCTGAATGCTAAATAAGGAAAATTTTGCTATAACACTTAAAAAATTCTTCATATATATGCCAATTTAATAAATGAATATTTACACTACGGTTCCACACCCCTTTTATTTTGGAGGACGGCAAAAGGGAAATTGGAGATGTGAAAAATTCAGTGCAGAAATGAAAAAATATTTTAAGTTTCATACTTCTTCAATGCAGTTTACTCTATTCCTTGAAAAACTTTTATTCCTATTATATTACACTTTTCTATTATTTACAGACCTATATGGAGATATATCAGATAATGGTCAGAAATAATTAATTTTTTATGGAATGAGATTATATGGCTTGCAGCCTCAGATGTATAATTATATGAATTAGACATACTTCAAATATTCAGAGACTTGTAATGCTGAAGAGCAAGTCTACAATATACCGAAATAATAAAAAACTGGGAAAAAGTGCATTTATAATATTCTAGCTGTTTACAAAAAACAAAATATTTAAAGCAATAATATACTGAAGAATTGTGATTCAATTTAAGAGTATCTTATGGCATTCAGAGAATCAAGAAATATATGTTTATATATGCACATATACAAGAGTCAAACTTCAAGGCCAAAACTGAAGGCAGCAGAAGCAGTAAGATTCAGCAAATTGTGCTTATTATCATCCAGGATTCTGCATATCCATACGAATATATGTATAGCCAAAAATGCTTTTAATTAATTTTGTTAGTAATGAGCATAATACAAATACTTTTTCATATAAAATGGTGCTTGTCCTAACCACATGAAATCCATTCTTATTTGAATAATATTTTTTGTGGTAATTGTGTTCATTTTGGTACACGGAAAAGAATGAACTGGTTTACATACTTCCCACATCTCACTTCTGCAAATTCTTTCAGTGAACATACCTGAAAGAACAACAAAAGCACTGAAAGTGCTGAAATTGTCTACAGAACACGGTATCATTATTATTACAGCAGATGCCGCCCTCCAAAAGATATCAGATTTTGGTCTGAGAATGCAAGAGATTGTCCCATGTCCAGTATGAAGATATTGTGGTATAAAGTGGTTAGAGATGTAGATTTAGTTATACTGGAATGGCATTTATATACCTTTTTCTTCTGGTTTAATAAAACATTAAACTGAGTAAGTAGGTTTTGGGATACCTTAACTAAGACAGAAATTATTGCATGCATATATAATTATTTTGATAAAGAAAACCATTGAAAACAGAACTGAAATTAAGAAATTCATATTTTAATTTCATTATTCATTAAAAAATGCTTCATATAGTACGAAAAAATTACATGGCACTAGTGGAGAACTAAGACAGCACACATTAACTTGAAAGTTGTAATGACAAAGTATTTTTTTTACATTTGGTATATTCTTTTATTCCTTTGAAAGGAATGAATATTGTGTGAAAATATTAATGTAAACAATAGAATATAAACAGTATTTTAAAGACATTACCTTCATTTTCTGAAGAAAATATACTAAATGTTTTAAAATAGAAAACAAAAAAAGCTGTACATGAAATAGCTGTTTTACTTTATTCCAAATAAAAATATAGGATGGATTCATAAAATGAATCATGATTTTCTATTAAATACATTTTTTAAGGCAAGTGAGTAGTTACTTGCAGACGGTGACTAATAAACCAGAAAAACATAGCAATGCAACTTACTTTACTATTGACAATGTGTGAAATCAGGCATTGCAAGAAGTGCCAAGAAATCTATAGAAGGTCAAAAATGGAACATCAAGGCATGAAACACGTTTCACCCATTTCTTATGTATTATATGTAGTGACAAAAGCTAAAACATACGCAGTATAATCAGTACTCTGCCATTGCACTTCAGTTTATATTCAGCCATGATAAACAAGTTCAGGTTTATAAAACATACATGTATGAGAGTAACACAGCAAGCGTTAGTATCAAAATAAGAATGATTGCATACTGAAATGCAACAATGATTCTGCAAAGAAGTATCTGTAGCAACTGATATTCGACTGTGTGTGTTGAACTGGCAGCATATTTTAGGTCACGTACAACTGCAACATTGAAGTCTAACATTTTTATTACTTATGTATGAAATGATCGTTAAAACATTATAAAAAATATCAACAAAATAAATTAACAATCAGGTACTAAATATACATCTAAGGAGTAATCAGTTAGCCAGTGGGTTTACAAGGGTAAGTACGTCTGACAAGAGAAGAGTTTCTGCTAGCAGGCAAGTTTTGAGAATCAAGTTTCAATGATCATCAATTTTGCAATTTCTCTGATATAGTGTTTAGTCATAAAGTCTTCAAAGAATTCTGAACAGAGCAAGTAAAGAGAATTCTCTGAAGTTCTAAATTACAGAAAACATGAAAATTTTGTTGCTAGGAAGAACTGCCTTCAGACAATTGAAACAATAAGTCTTTCCTCTGAAAGACCAGTGGGAAACTCATTACTGCTTCAATGTATATAATAACTGGTGGTTAATTTAGGTTTTTCACATTCTTCACAATTCCTATGAATGATTAATAAGCTTTTTGTAGATTATTGTGTTAGAATGCAACAACGTGCAACCAAATGCCATCTGCCATCGTTGATTGATTGGCATTGCTGTGATGTAGTTTGCTGCCTGTGTGAGAAAAGGGCAAATAGAAGGCTGCCATATTAAGTCCCAGAGCCTAACAGTAAAGTTCACACCAACACAGAAAGGCTTTAACTATGCTCAAAAGTTCAAGAGGTTTACTCATGCTAGTGCACTGCATAATAAATGCGCCTATCAAAAGAAGGCACTCTGAGGAAGACTGCAGTGACTTTGTTCACTGTGAAAGACATGAATATTCAGTTCCTAAACTTGAAGTACACTTTTAGCATCATGAGCCCTAATGAATCTCCACTAGGCCTCATGCTAGCAGAGCAGCTATGAATGCTGACCTTTGCTGATAGTACCATCTATTGGGAAATATTACTAACTACAACAACAGTGTTCTGCAAAAGTAATTCGTTTTTATAAAACAAATATGATGTCACTAGTCATATGGCAACAACCCCTGTGCCTAAGTGGTGACTTGGTTGTGCATTTCTACACACTTGGATAAAATATCATAATCAACAAACTTCACAATGCAAAAAGGTCCCAACTAGGTATACCCATAAGCACTTCAGCCACAGCCGGCCAATGCAATGATCAATCGAATTTTAATGCACAGGACATGCAACCACACCATACTATCAGCTTATTTGGAACAAGCAACTCAATACTTCTTTAGTATAACACTACAGATGCTTGAAGGAAACTCTGGCACTTAGCAATTACAGCTCACACTGGAAAACGTCCATATACTAGTTTCAGATGGCAAGCAATATTTTAGACTTAGAAGTGCAATATTTGGTTTTTTTATACAATAGACTTCATTTTGACAATACTAGCCTCAACAAGGGAGGACAGATTTGTCCAAGGGATACAAGTGACAATAAAACATGCTCATGTTGAGCATTCCCCACATATTTAAAGCATGAGCTAATACTGATACAAACTATGTTTTTCTAACTGTATCAACTTAGCCAAAATTAGTGATGTGGAAAAGGCCATGATAATTACTAGGAAAGAATCACAGACTGTTAGCTGCTGAAATGCTATAACTGAATAGTGGCAGAAAACAAAAGTAAGATGATATATCCTATTAAAGAAAACATCTGTTCTATCCTGCATCACATGACACTCAGACATTGATCAAAATTCATGAGGGTCATTTAGCCATTGTGCATGGAAGATAAAATGTTAAAAGAACATACACCGAAATTTAAGAACAGTACTTACCTGGACATATAATAATACATTCATATCTCTGAACTGTATCTCCACACCTACAGAAATAGGTTACGATAAAGTTTGTGTTTGTGTTATTTCTTCAAATTCAGTTCCCATTCTTATATCAATCCCGTCCATTTTCAGCACCAGTATGATAAAGTATACACATTTTGAACAGTGCATCATTTTATTAAATTGATATTATGAGGATTCTGACACTACGGACTGCAATCAAAGTATCATACAACTTTATAGACTTTGTATCTGTGCTTTGGAATGCTTTTGGATTGTAGTGTCTAATAACAATACATAATTTGCAAATAAGGCAATAAGCAGCTAGTTTTGAAGATCTTCCTGGGCAAGCCCTACCATTTATAACTCCGAGGTAGCATCTAAGGAGCTAATCAAGGCACTAAAAATACCTCACTGTAAGATAAAATAATTGACCAATGGAATGGCAGATTGTATTTTGTCTAACCTATGAAGAACAGGGCCTTTCAGTTGGGTTTAAAAGGACACAACAGAAACTTTCTTTAATTGCAAACTTTTAAGGGTTTTACACACTTTCAGCACCCCAACACGTTTTAAAAACTGAGGGAAATAATTTACTGACTTGAAACAGTCCAAGAAAATTAACACCTCATGCTATGCTACATGAAACATTAGCAGTATTAGACACAAAAGGTCTGAAGATATAGTTGTGGAAAAACCTTACATTTCTACTACCTGTTGTATTTGCTCAGAGGACATCAACGGGCCTAATGGGGCCTATGCATGATGAGTCTGTCATTGAAACATTCATGCTCTCTGCAGTTATGCCAATAAACAGGACAGAAATAACAAATTAAAGGTTCTAATGTGGTATTTAATAAGCTCTTTTTTTCATTATTAAGGTCGAAGCCCAAGGTAAAATTAGACTGAAACAGAATCTGGAAGTAAGGGGACCTGAGGGAGGGAATCCTCTTCCAACTTTAGGGAGGGTCATTGAATAACCTTCTATTCCTGATATTAACAAATGCTGGGATAATTCATGCAGGTTGTTGACTGCTGCCCCAAGTGTGGCAATTCATAATTTTAACAACTTAGAACTGCTCAATGACTTTTGAACTAATCTATATCAGATCAAAATTTATTATATTTCGTCATACTACTTTATGACTTACTTGGAGGAGCTCCCCTACCATTCTCTGAGTAGCTGCCATCCATCAGTCAACAGAAACTGGACAAGGAAACCAAGACCAAGCAAAAAAATATAAGTGCGCTAATATGTAAAAAAAAAAAAACAATTACAAATGCATTCCAGCCTTTCTTGCTGTGAAAAGTAGATCCATACTACTAATATTTTTTTCATCAAGTCTTGGGCTCAATTTCTTCCTTTTTTCATGCATGTCTTACAGTTGCTTACAGGATTATCTTTTCATACTTCGTCTACACAGTACTTGCTGTTCTGTAAAATATCTAGGTTAGGTGTTATACACAGTACCTAAAGAAAGTATATAGCATATTAACGCAGACTTCTTTCTGTGCATATGAATGTCAAGCATTCTGTATAATGCATGGTTTTCATGCACTGTTGGTAATATATTTAAAAGTTTCTATACAAAAGGCTCAAGCCACAATCACCAGGAGAGAAATAAGGCATAAGAGATAAGACTGCACTTCAGCTTATACAGAAATACAAAAAATAATTTCTATGCCTTCCAAAACAAGTTGCACTCTGAATATTTTTTAGTTTTATAAAACAATTAAAGCCATTTGATTTATCAAAAAAAAATTTTAATAGATTTCATTAAGGTAAACGATCAGTCCATCCTATCAAATTTTCAATATGCTGGACGAAAATTTCAGATAATTGAAATATTCTAGTGTATATAACTCTATACAAAAATTTGTAGATATTTGAACATCTGAATGAACAAAATGAAAAAATGAGAATTGTATTCATAAGCTACAGATCTGTTGAAATTTGGTAAATAACAGATTAAAAAAAAAAAAACTCAACAAAAGTATACACCTATAGTTTTATACAGCTAGCTCATGAAAGCTTACATTTTTGTGATAGTTTTGTATGGTAAGTGCTGAACAAAAGAGAAATTTCTTCAAATTAAAAATTTTTATATGCATGCAATAATGATTATACTGTGGTAGAATTAATGCGCTAGAAACAGTACTGTATTCAAATAAAAAACAGTTCAATTAATCTCTTAAAAAATTTCATTAAAAAAATTGCTTGAAAAAATTTTAAACAAGTTTAACTCTGGATAAATTTATTAATAAACTTCAGCACACTGATCCCTCTCTAAATTATATAATTTATTATCATATGTCACCTTTGCCAACGCGACTTAATTGTTGACAAAATATTAGAAATAAGAATCACTAATTTTTATAAATGAATGAATCTAGTTCTGCCAAAATTGTCAATTTTTTTCTACAAATCATAGTAATCATACAGATAAGCTCTGATCAGTTTAAAAGACTAACTGCTCATTTTAGTAGTACTGCATATTAGAGCATGGGAATAATATAAGCATTGACAGTGTACTGCCGAACTGCTGGTTTAAAAAAAAGTTCAGAAATGCTTAATTTGATGAAAATCAATTTAAAAATATCACATATAACTAAGTTCTTTGGTTACTTTGAGAACAGAAATTGAGTTCAAAATGTAAACGTATCTAATGCAACATATAAATTCAGATTTCTAAATCAATAAAAATATATATAAAGGAATAGCTACTCAAAAAAAAGAGATAAAACTTATTTCTCTAAATTACATATAAGACTGCACTATCTGAAATTATATAAAATGCATACAAAATGCAGAGAAAAAACAAAGGTCTATAGAAATAAATGTTAAACACATTCATATATTTAGAGCTTCTGAATAGCTCAATATGTTTGGAGATATTGCATAAACAGTCTTGGTGAACTTTAGTAAAATTTTGTGAAACTGACCATGCTTGCAAGGGTACATAATTCAATAAAATCTTTCTTATAAGTTCAGTCCTTGAATTTTATACTATGGAACTGCTCACTCAAGATGCTTTCCTGGCAACTGACAGTTGAGGAACTCACGAGAACATAGTAAAAGTGGCATTTGCTGAATTTTCATTAGGAATTGTAATTAAGCAGTTTTAACAATGCATACTTCCCATGCACATTTTTAGCTCAGTGAATCCACATACTTTTAGTCTTTTTTACAGCTAAGTTTATGATAATTTGAGATTTCCAGTGGTTGAGCTCATTTCTTGGAATCTCCATTAGGAGGAAAATTTCAGATCTCTACAACAGTTTCCACCCCACTCCCAGACTCACAAGTACAGAGTCATATGAGTTTGACAAATGATATTTTTGCACTTAAAAAAGGCCCTTAAGAAAGCTCTATCCATCTTATATAAGTTAACATTTAATAATAGTATTAATAAATAATCAAAAGCTAATTTCTCACTTATCCCTAAACTTTTATATCACAATGAAAAATATTTACTTATTTCTACCACAAGGTTAGGTATTGAGACCATTTAATTACCTCAGTTTCAGAAAATCTTCAACTTACCAAATTCATATATGTGAAAATTTATATGCAATCCTACTTTTTTTCCTTACAAAATATCTAAAAAAAATGCAAGATCATCTGACATGTGTGGCCATCTAAATTTTTGGCCACAATGGTAAAAGTGCTACCAGACGTATGGTGCAAGAATTATTGCCTTTAAACGGTGATACCCATCTGTAGGCCTGCTGACTGTACACACCCAATGGCTAACAAAATTCATTATCACTGAGCACAAATTTCTGAAAGTGAGCAAATTTACACACTTTAACTATCTTAGTACTATTCTTCAGATGAGCAAACTCTGTGTTTTCATTAATTTGCATTTCAATAAGCAATGAAATTAAAGGACCAATACTTTAAAAATCATGTGTAGAACGGCTTTTAAATGCTGTTGTGTTTTTCAACTGGCACAATTGTTTGCAAAGATAATTTTGAGAAATTTTTGTTTTATTATTTTGAGAAAAGTTCTCCAATATTGCATAAACAAATACTGTGTAGCTGGTGGAGCAAACATGCATATTAAATTGGTTTTTCTGCCCATAAAAGTTTGCCATGTCTGGCAATTACTATTTGTCTCCATCAATTGACAAACTGAAGCATCACTCTCTATTTCTCGTAACTGTGATATTGCTCACCTGAAATCTTAGTGCAGTTATATACTAAACAATGCAAAACTCAACCTACATATCATCATCAATAAAAATTTCTGATCATTTAACATCGTATTAGGGAAACTAGAAAGTGTTATTAACTTGCATGACAATTCCATTCCAACCCCTTGAAACCTTAATTATTATATTTCATTATTTGTAAAATATTTTTAAGATAGGTTTCATGAAAATTACGCAATATTTGAACGAATACACTATAAAAAAAAGGCACAGTATCTGCTTTTACCTGCAGCCAGCAAATGTTTTTGAGACTTTCATATTTTAGAATGGTTGGCTCATGCCTTATAAATTTGGGAATAAAATTAATTCTATTCCTGTTTGAGAAATTTATCAGCAATATCTTCAACAATAATTGAGTTATCCTGAATTGCTGCCTTTTAGTGATCCTATCTCTACAGTGCTTGCCATTGACTTGAGTCACTGAATGATCATTCAAGAGACACACAAAAGAAAAATGCAACAGAACGTTTACATACATACATATTCACATACATGCACATATCAACTCTGACACTGATCATTTCATACATATTTACCCTATATTAAAGATGAACAATTTTTAATTAGGGTGAACGATACATAAAAGTCTTAAATCTATGAATAAATAACTACATAATAGAAAGATTTATAAAAAAACACATATGAAAATTTAAAACAATGACTTTTCCATTTCTACATGTAAATCTGAAAACAGTTCCTTTATCTGCATATATCATATTCAAACGAAGTAAATTATCATATTAACATATGTACTACAATTTAAATAACTATACTTTTCTCTTGCTAAACAGAATGTAATACCGAAGATGACACATAATTTATTTTTTTCTCCACAGTTAATAAATAACTTTCTCATTTTCAAAGAAAAAAATTTTAAGCTAAAATAGCACACTTTATTTTCTCAAATTCTGCAATCAAAACATACTGCTGGATCTCATAAGGTTATACATACTTAAAGTTGAGCAATATTTTCAGTAAGGAAACTGATTCTTCCACATAATTCTGAAGATATGTAATTTCATATTTTCAAATCATGATAAAAAGTTAGCGAGAGGCTGAAACATTTCTAATTTTCAAAATACAGCATTAGGATTGAAAAGGGCTCTCATCTGAAACAGAAATTAAAAAACAGTTACTAAAGCATCACTAAAAATGTATAAATGACATTTGAGTTCAGAGGAAAATTCAATTATAAGCATATGTGAATCACGACCTTTTCAACTTTACACACATGCACACAGAATAATAAACAGGCATTTTATCAAATTGAATTTTAATATATAATAATGATCACTATACTACATAGATAAATTTGATGAAATTTTCAAAAGCAGGAAAACTATGTACTTTTTGATAAAACTTTCAGATTAATACAGGTGTGATAAATTTATATGTTTGTTTGTATCCGTTTGTTTATAACACATCTACAAAAACATTAAACACAAATTATAGGCATTCACTACATACATTCTTTGCTTTCTGAAACTTTCATTTATTACCAAAATCCGTATTTGATATACAGCATTCTCTTTCAACCTAATTGGTCATGCTTTATATATTTAAACGCAAGCCTCTCTCTGTTCATTAAGAATTATCTTGTTAAACTTTCATATGCGATATATAGTTCATTACTTACATTTTTCAGTGGCCAAAGTAAAAAAAAAAATATTCTTTGATCATTTTCAGTTTCCTGCAATATACCTCTAACCTGCGGAATGTATGCAGATACCTCCATAAAAAAGGATCAAAGCATTTGCTCATACTTAACAGACTGTCCATTGAAATACCTATTCAACAATAATGGAACAAAAATGGATGACTAATGTTTCCCCTGTTTGCTCTTGAAGACAGAAACTTCTAGAACTCAATGTATTTCAACACCAAATTTAGCTTTTTATGATTCTGAAATACAATCCCTATAGTTTAATTATTTTCTACATTTGTGAACAGACACTTTTTCAAGGCATTTTTTACTCCCTAAGCATTTTCCCTAAACGTGTTTGGCTATCAATACAACTACTTTCAAATCCGAAAATTGCAGAAAAATAATGAATTTTTGCAATTTATTGACAGACATACAAGGAAATGTCATAAAAATACTTACTAAGAAAATCGCTAAACAGCAGATAAGATCAGAAATCTATTTTTTAATTGCTTCTATTTCAACAAGTACCCATGTGTACAGTTTCTTTAAAACTATGTCAATACGTTTATACTGTAAATTGCTTAAACCATCTTTCTTGAATCTGTATTTTCCTTTGTAAAGTTTATTATACCTGCAATATGTAAATAAATCATGTTGAAAAAAAGCATAATATAAAATATATTTTGCAGAAGTAATGAAAAAAGTCAGCACTAAAACAATTACTTAGAATTGTATTCAATTGACAGATTTTAACACATCTGAGTTTTGCAAAAAGAGTAAAGGGAAAAAGAGCTTCAGCATTTTGCCTAAGATTTAAAAAAAAATCTTATTACAAAAGTAATCATGAAAAATTACTACAAATTTAAAATAAAAATACAAATACTATAAAACTATATGACAAATGTAGACACACTCAATAAATCTGCATTAGCAGTGGTAACTCTGCATTTAAATTCAATATTGTCATTAACTGGATCATTTGATTTCAGATAAGGTTGAGTAAGAAAATTTTATCCATGCTTTACACCTTACGTACAAATATATCTCCATATAATAATTTAGAAAGGTTGACTGCATACATGCTGATCCATAATGAAGAAAAACTTAGAAGTCATGATGATACATTGTACAAGCAGAATGAATAAACTGGCAGTCTTGGAAGATTTAAATATATATATTTTTTATTTTAACTGACATTTGCAATCACAAATCATTTGGCATACTTATCATACCTGTTCCAAAACCTTTACACATTTGTTATGATGCTGTTAAGCAGCGAAACAGCGGCAAGCCATCTATCTAGCTGGCAGGAAAAGTGGAAAGCAAATGCTATGTTTTGAAGATGAAATCTTAATTCATAGTGAATGAGTTTCAATTTCGATGTCATTTCACTGGCTAATTAATGAAGCACTACAATGATTATTGGCTGTTTAAGTTTCAGTTTGCAAAATCATTTACCACACTAGCATTATGAGGAAGTCATATGATGGCAGATATTAATTTTGAAATCATGCAGTTTAGAGAGCTTTATTGTAAGCAATTACTATTTTTAAAATAGAAGAGTGAAATATCCAAATTAAAATGAAAACTTAAGGCACTGCTTAAATTTAAAGTTTTGATTTATATATTTTTCAAAATTTAATGTGTATCGTTACACTAGATTAACTTGCAGAATACAATTATCTTCAAATAAAGATCACATGAATCAAAAAGGTGACGAAAGTGATACAAAATTATAAACCTTGAAGAAATCAAATTCCAAAATTTCAATCCAGACATCCCAAACTAAGTCATGACTACAGATGTTTGATACCACTGTAAATTGTGTAAATGGACCCAATTATAAGCAAGCCAAGCTCATATCTGAACACATTCAACAAGCTACACATAAAGCTGCTTATCGTAATCATTAGATCTTTTATATCTGCTAAATATTAAAGAGCACGAAAAAAAAATAATCCAACAATACCTACAGATAAATTTTCAGGAAACTAGAAATTGCAAATAGATATAAGAATGTTTTAGAAGATACTGCTTTTAGCTGAAGCAAATTTAGTGTATTTCGTTAGTATGGATTCGGAGGGGGAGCTAATAAAATGAAAAACCTCATGCTCTTGGTTTGTCTGCAAAAATGTGCACAAGGTCTGATGTATTTTTCGTGACTTAAATAGATTTAACTATATACCATTTAAAATATCATTTTATCAAATATTTCTACATCAATGCAATGTTTTGCATTCCTACAGGGGCAATTTGTGAAGCCGACGTAATTATAGTAAACTACTGTTCTTTGATCCTTTTACCATCTCATACATTAAAGAAATCTTCCTTGACTTCATCAGTATGTATATTCTTCTCCTGCAAAAATATTTCCAGTATTTTGTTGCACATTAAAGAAAATGATGCACCTGAAATGTCTTTTTTTTGAGAGAGGGCAATACTAAAATTTTTAGGTAATTCCAACATGTTGATTTATCTGAAATTCCTTTTTGCCGCTGTCATTTCATTTCGCATGTTTTATTACAGAAAACTTACTTCACCCATGATCCAATCAAGTGATTACTCACGCATTATATTCTCAAAACCTGAATCATGCTTAGTTCAATATAATTCATAAATAATTTCACCATTAGATACATTAACTGAATGCTCGCCCTTTGGAACTTAAACTCTTAAGTAAAGGTTTATTTCATATTGTGTATTTGAAATTAGTAGACATTTTTGTCTTTTACACATTACCGGAATAAAACACAACACAAAACAGATTTTTATAGTAAAATGGAAAGATATTTTCCCATTCATGAATTTGACCTGTGAGGCAGCTAGAAGAAGTCTGGTTTCTATTTTGAAACAAAGGTTAATAAGTTTAAAAAATTCAATATCTGAAGTGTAAGACATCTCTTGAAAGCACTCAGGGTTTGGTACAGAGACAAGCATGCGAGGATAAGGAAACTGATAGCAACTTTCAGGTTAGGAAAATAGCTTTCATCAAAGGTAATACAGATTCAATAGAATATCTGAACGCATTTCAGATAATCCAATTAACTTTTGTTTCAAAATATAACTTGGCACTTAAATATAAATAACAGTGCTTAAATATAACTTGGAATAAAGTGGTATATGGACCTCTCAACACATATCGTCATATCACTGTTGATTAAAAATATGCGGTTTTTTATATGTTCCAAATCAACTCCTTTTATCTTGCAAGTTACACAGATAAATCCTGTTGAACACTACCTAGGATGAACACAAAGGGATATGAAGTATTTTTACAAAATATTTTTTGAGTGATGACTTACAGAAACCTAGAACTTAATTACACAGCTTATTTACAAAAGCACTATATTTTCAGTGCTAAAATGTATAGCTGGTTTTAAAATCAAAAAGATAATATGAAATATTAATACAGCTTTACATGTTTCAGGTAATCTTAAGATTTTTTTTAAGAGAGGCACACCATCTAATGAGAGCAAACTACTCTTGAAATTTAATGTAACACTAAATATATGATATGATAAATACGCAACTCATACATTACACTATACTGTCCTTAATGATTCAACATTCACTGGAACATTAGGAGTACTGCCCATTTGTCATGAACCAAAAAATGGCTGGAAACCTCTCTAGGTACTGCTAATTGAAATGAATTCATGACACAAGATAAGTGAGGCTCAATGTGGCATAATGATCAGTGAACACTAATTCATTCACTTCATTATGAGGTTCTTGGCCAATTCCATTCCAGATATTATATGAATGTAGTAGTAGTGAAATGGAAAGATGTGGGAATTAAAGTACAATGCCCCTAAACAAAAACATCATTCAGTTAACCTGTCGAATCCTGATTTCAGAAACTAAAACTTACATGTATGATGATTCTCAGCGTCTTAAGAGTGTTTGAACCTGCTCATTAAAACATTTCCTAAAAATTTAAAATTCTAAATAAAGAGCATTGTAGTAGGATTCCTGGGGCATAAAGTATTTTCTCTCCTTATTTATGAAGTTACTGGCTACAATGTTTATAAGTAACAGTAACAAGTGATAATGGCTGTTCTAAAAGAATCAATTTAAATTGAAAAATTAACAGATTTAAACTATTTCACATGGAAGTTTTGAAAAACTTCTAATAAAAGAAGAATTACATATTGCAGTATTTGAAGAACATGAAACAGTAATATTTCATTCAGGAATGATTAAAAAAGCAAAAGCCTTTTATTGGCTTAAATATTTTGGATTCATAAATCTTGCAGCTACTCTGTGATAACAAATCTGCCAAAGTACGGCAAAAATTTAGACGAGTTCATGAACATGTAAAATTTAACAAACGGCTTCTTTTTTAAAAATATATTCCATTAGCTATTCTGAAAGTTGAAAAATGAATGAACACATTAATCCATTGTTAGAACTAGCTGAAAAGCTGCATAGTACAAGAGAAAAAAATTTGATAGCATTTTTACTACGTTCTTTGTTAAATTCTTACAATATGTTTATAACTGTTATTAAGAGTAAATCAAAAACTGAACTATCATTACAATATTCAAAGAAATTCAAGCGTAATACGTTAAAAACAAATTAATATATGAATACTGTAGACATTTTGAAACTAAGCAAGTTCCTTAAGTATAATTCAGTTGCTATATAAGAGTGAATATAAATCAAAATATAAAGATAAAAGATATAAGTTTTATAATAAAAATAGCCACTTAGAAGTAAGTGTTTTCACTTACTTCTGAAACGTTTCAAAATAAAATGGTAGAACTTCTTCAAAAACATATGTAAATAAAGGTGAACTGAGAAAATATGAACAAAATTATAAAAATAAATCATGCCTAAAACATGCAAACAGTAGAAAACATCAAATCAAGGCAAAGATAGGAAGCATCTTCATGAAGGTACCGATACTGGGAATTCACAAGTTTAGTTAAAACAAGCTCTAAAAGTAAAACATATATATGAATCAATAGTCCAAAAAATGGATCAGTGATTCTATAGCTTCAACTTGTATATCAACTTCCCCCCCACACTTAAATGAGGGAAATAAGCAGATACTGTTAAGAATACTTTACTTATTTTAATGCTTATTATTTTGTATTTTTTATTTCCTGGCTCATGAGCAAGCCTCACTTAGATTTTTGTGAGTATAGTTTAGTAATTTGTGTATGGCAACAGTAATAGATATTCAAATACGAGAATGGTGTAACAGCGCTAAGAGCGTTATTGATTTCTTCCCTGATAATAAAGTTTGTTTTTGTTGCAACTGATTTTATTTTGTGAATAATCACTGCAGTTGTAGTGTTTTAATGATAGTGACTATTTTAATCCTTTGATGCGAGTCTTTAATTAAAGGCTACTTTGTGCTGAAGTGTGATTTATAAGTTTAAGTACTGAAAGCTAGAAAAGTCGGTGATACTTTTTCTTGTAAGCTCTAAAAGATACTAACTACTGCCAATAGCGTCGAATTAATTTCTAATATATCAGTGAAGGCTATCTTGAATCTCAACTTTAAATGGTCATATTACATAGACAAAATTAGAAAAATGCACTATACATACAAATAGTAACTTAGGTTTCGTTCAGTCATGTTTGAATAAAGGTTGCATAATTAAACTTAATAGTAATAAGTGTAATAAGTAAGTAATAAGTTAATAGTAATAAGTAAGGTATTAACAAGAATAACATAGCTTGCAATAAAGTTCAATAAGGCTTGTGTACATCGACTGCAGGTTCAATGATAAAACATTTTTTTGCTTTATGCAGCATCGCATTCTAATACAAAATGCTTACTTAAAATGGCATCAGAAGTTAGGTCACAGAAGTATAGAGGCAATTAAAATGCTCGAGAAAAATGATCTAGCAGATGGCATTAAACTTAACAAATGCACTCACAGCATAAGTACTGTTTTTGAAGGTAATCCACGAAAAAACTTGTTTCTCAGAAATTCAGTTTGCATAAATAACATATTGATACAAAATTTCATCATATATGCAACTTACATCCAAAAATATTATAACCCTATCTTACCTTTCAACAGAATAAATGCAAGCAGATACCATGACTAAATGAATTCCTACATAAAAATTCCAATTTTGTAAGAAGAATCTGCAATTAATTTGAGTTTCATTTGCAAAATAGGCAAATATGAGTGAATCTGTTACTGCTTATAATAAACCTCAATGCAATGTTAGCAATACGAGTATAAAACTGGAAAGCTCACAATAAATCATGTGCCATCTCGTACTTCTCCTACAGCATATCGAATAGCGGGAAATTTCAGTTCCAACTGTTTGCAACATGCACACTAGCCTAAAAGGTTAAATTTGTGTTGTATCTAACAGAAGTGTGTTATGATGTTATATGTAAATGTTCTAAATATTCAACTTATCGATTATTTTCATTATTTCTAAAATTAAGGAACTTCGTTTTTTTCATACTCAAGGTGAAGCAGTTTTCTTGATGTTAAGTAAGGACTGTTTCTTACAACTTATGCTATTACTTTTACTTATGCTAGAGGTTACTATTCTCAATGTTTTAACACAGTGTTTAAATGCACAAATATAATTTTTTTTTTCATTCAACAACAGAAAGCATCAAAAGTTATCAATGATGAAGTACAGTACGAGTTTTCCAATACTGTAAACTGAATATTACACTTGACTTAATTCTTTTAAATCACACAACTAAAGCATTTGCTACAGCATGGAATGCTTTAATATGAAGTTCTGAAAGAGCTAGCTAAGAATTTCATTATACCTGCAATTAAATTTCCGTGCCTTCCAACATTTTCTTAGTCATATTCCATATATGAATAAAATAATACCTTCATAATTACCAAGAAAATTATTCTGTACTGATTTATTTTTTCTGCATCAGCATCTTCATGAAATTTGAAATGAGTACTAAAAGCAAGACAGACAAATTGATTTTGAAAAAAGTTTCATGTCCTCCTATGGGGAAAAAAAAAAAAAAAAAAAAAAAACAGTTACTCATAAAAGGGGCAGGGTAACAAATACTTTTAACAGCATATGTAAACAATTCAACTGTATTCTGTATTTACTTGCATATTTTCTCTTTTCCTTTTCAATATATGATTTACAATCTTTGGATTAATGGCAACAATATGCAAACTATTGATGGACAACGAAATAAAATTTGTGAGCACAAAAAAGGCGGGGGGGATGCAGCATCAAAAATATAACCGACTTCTTTAAAATGCAGCATCCAATTTACTATTTTCCAATCATACTATTTTTCAAACTGCCTAATTCTCCCTTTAGATCCTCCCCTCAGAATGGTATGTACTGCATTTCCCTTCTTGATTTTTAAGAAGCAAAAACTAGCAGCACTGGATCAAGGAAATTTACAAGCATATACAGTACACACTTCAGAAAGTATGATGCACGCAAAAATAAAAAAACTTTTCAAGGGTGGAGACTGGTTACTAAAGTAAATACCAAAAACTTTATCAACCCTTTTGGAAGTTCATCTACTTGACAACCTTAATGCAAATGTGCTCAATATCTGTGAATTTACAAATATCAGAATGCCAAACTTTAAAAACTACTCGTCAAAAGAAATTTTGGCATTAAAAAAAAAAAAAAAACTAAGAACTATCAAATAAGCAATTATAGGATGCAATTTATGACAATTTATATAGTCACTGAAGCTGATATGGTAGTTACTGAAGGCAGGTAATCACGCTGACTGGCTCAGATTCAAATCCCAGGTAAAGCATACCCATTTATGACTAAAGTATGCTCGAGAAATGAGGGCATTTGCTGAATATGTTGAACTGAAAGCACTCTCAAGAAGCTGTTAGCAGGATAGGTGGGGCTTTCTGAGTTCCACTACTGTCTTAAATTCTCCAGGATCTCATACTTTAAGCTGCTATTGATCAAAACTTGGACGGAGTTGAGTACAGCCATACTATACCACTGATAGTCACGTACAACTGAAGATAAGCTTTCTCCCTATCTTTTCCTACCTACTCAGGAAGCATTTCATTTGTCGTTAGTGTTGCCATATAGAACAATACATATCAAAAGTTTAGAAGGCGCTACCTTCCCTTTTTTTATGACTGACATTCTTTCTTCATGCTCGTGAATCCTTCATCAGATAGGTACAATTCTTTTGCTTATTATCAGGGAAAATTTCAAGAGTTACTTGGAGCACCTTAATGCAAATGTGCTATCAATCACTGATGCATTAAATCATTTGCTTGGCATACAATAGTCTCCATTCCATTGTTTCATCAAATACATTAAAATCTGTATTTTAAAGGAAGTAATAGCTTGCATACTATTACAATGTTTATACCAAATGAATATTTATTTTTTTTAACATATGAACAAGAATGTAACACAGAAATACTGGGAATTCTATTCAGACACTCAATAAATACATAAACCAAATGATATGATGCATAACAATATAAAAAACATTAACTTTTTACATACATCAAAAAGTACTATTTCTTTTACAGTAACATATAATAAAAAGAATTTAGAGTTAAAATTTAATTTTTAACCTCATACCTATCCGGATTAGGTTCATCCTTCTTGTGCTTCAACATAGTATAGCGAGCTATTTTAGGAGAATATCTTGAAATTTTCAATCCATGATGCCGTATTCTGAAATATAATTGGGAAAAAGGCAATAAATCATTTATACTAAATAGAAACAATAAGCATACAACAATACCTAAAACTTTTTAATATCACTAAGTAGACACATACATTAGAAAATAAAAATTTAATTAGAGATTTCAACTCTTGAAGCTTTACTTTGAAAAGACATAATTTCATAGACCTAACACTATTTCTTTTTACAGTTACCACCATGTCACGTGGTGATTTAATCATACCTTAATTGTTTATTAAAACTGGACAACTAATAAATACAATATGCACATCTGAAGAAAGAATTCTGAACTAATTTTAAAAAAAAGATATGGTCAGAAATGCTCAGGAAAGAAAATATAAATATTTTAGAAAAAAAAAAGTAAATATCAAAAGAAACTTTATGAAAGAGTATAAAGTGGATCAGACACCTTTAATAAATAAAATAAAGGGCTTTCTTTAGCACAGTTGCAATTTATGATTCTGTATTTCTTTTATAACAAAGTTCCTTTTATTCATTAAATGCAGAAGTGATCATTCCAGACATTGAAACAAAGCCATAAATAACTTTATTTTGCATAGATACTTATTTACATTAAAAAAAAATCTGAAGTTTTCAGATTTTATATTATGCCCAAAGGGGTACTTTACTTGGATATTGTCTAAATGAGCAGCATAGCTGTTGCTCATCTAGGCAATATCCAAGGGTTTCACAGTTTTCAGTTTATTATCAGACTGCCTATTGACACTATTTTCATATCAGTCTGTCTTGTCACTAATTCTGATTCCGAAAGACAAAGAAACATATATTTTCTAAATAATTTCTGTTTCAATTAGTACATTTTACTTTAGTAACTGTTTCTACTGTTAACACAGCTCTTAAAAATTACTTCGCTGCATTAATACAACACAGCAGTGGTGGCAATTACTAGAAACCTAGACAAACTGAAAAATTATCATAAATAAGACCTTAAGTAAAAAATTCATAATACTAAAGCCTCAGAAATAGTCGAATAGTTGATCATACATTTAAAAAACTTTTAGGGTTTTACCTATTGGACATATCATCATCTTCACCACCCCATCCCCAAAATTCATTTGAAAATCCATTTACAATCTCCATATGCTTTTTTGTCAAGGCACTTACACCACCAAAAATGTCTTTATATGGCAACCTGGAAAAATACCAAATTTTTAAGAAATCAAATGATAAAATGCATATGAAAGTTTAACTCAATAAGAACATTCTTACCTATAATTCATTGTATTTATTGCCACAGACATATGTCTAGGTTGTTCTGGGCAGGTGTACAAATTTCTATCATCCTCTGGAATTAAGTCGACATCATGAAATATAAAGCAATCATAATCATATTGCTTCAAGGCTTCAACATAACCTATATTCATTAACATTGCTCGATTGAATTTCATGTTAGCAGTCTGCAAAAAACATATTTAAAAGAAAACTCAGAAAAAATGCAAAAATTTGATTTTGTGATTATTTTTACCATTTTATTAAAACATATGCTTCAACATTAGAAAGGTGATTATTATGCTATTTTGACGATTTCCGTGTCATTTTTTAACACTATGTTTTTATTCACGCACTCAGGCTGCTGAGGTTTAATGATTTTCCCTAATTTTATGAAATATACATTTACAAAACTTCATTCAGTTACGAGAAGGGGGCGAAATGTTTTCAATACCTATTAAGTCTAAAGCAGTAATTTCGACGGTTTTAAGAAAAACACGAAGAAATGTTTAAAACAACCTCAAAAAACTTTTATATAAATACACACATCTGCATTATATTATGGAGTAAATAAAAGGAGTATGCTCATGTAGAGCATCTCTTGTAAGTTTTTCAAACTATGAAGTTGCAAGAGATGGCACAATATGGACATTTACACATGATAATTTTCAAGAGAAAAATAAGATACTTGAAAGCATGGCCAGTAGAATAATTCTTATATTTCTTGACAAAACATTTATGTGTCTGACAAAACATTTATGTTCCTTTCCCCCCATTGTATATGGGCATTCTTGGTGTATCACTGATAAATTGGCGCAACAGGACTGCTTACCCTTGAAGAACTTTTAAATTTTTAATATAGTGTGGTAAGAAAAGTAGCTGGAAAGCTTCTAGCTAGCTGGAAAGGTAGAGAGCAAATGTCACATCTTTGATGAAAGTTTGGTTCAGAATAATTTATTTTTTTGTTTAATCTCTATTGGTTGAAAGTTTCAATTCCCAAATCTGAAATGATTTAATGGCTGAAGTATTATGTAAGTCTCAGCATTATTATCTTTATGAAGAATAAACAGACACTGAATTCTTTTGAAATGACACATATTAGAAAAGTTTATTATAATCAATTACTATTTTTAGGACAGAGAGAGAAAATTTCTAAGTTAAAAAAGAGAATTAAGGGGCTATTGCATATTAAAGTTATTTTAATTTATTTATTTTTAATTTTACATATATACCTACCAATAACTAACTATGAAGTTTTTAGTATAAAAATACAGGGGATTATCTTCACCTGAACAGACATGAAGCTATGGGAACTTACCTGGCTGATGAGGAAAAAGTAGTTTAAAATTTGATCTACAAATGACACTGTACTTGTCATAATAAATTAATTAAAAGACATGACATCTGCATGTAAGAAGTTCATCACAATTCTGTCAATGATCGATCAGGCTCTGCTCGTGAAGCTTTTTCATGGTATGGTGCTTCAGCTGTCCTAAAGAAATTCAGGACATTAATGGGTAGTTCATGACTCTGCCAATGAAGGATCAAGCTCTGCTTGTGAAGCTTTTCAGTGGTACTGTGCTTCAACTGCCCTGAAGTTCAGGACATTAATGGGTATGAGATGTGGCTCTGGTCTGATGCCTATTGAGGATCTGCGGAAAACATGCCCATCGAGGATGATTTGTAAATTCGAAGCGACCACTTCCTTTGATATGAGATTTACCAAAAAGAAAATAGTAACTGCTTGATATCAGTAAAAGATATGGTTATAGCATTGCAAGAAGAGACCAGTGGTGTTAGAATGTGCAGTAGAAGGGGAATTGGTCTTAGGAATGCCTAAACCGCACAGTTTGTAAAATTTTACAAAGCATCCTGCCATGCCATCCATTCAAAATTACACATGCTCAACAATTACTTATTCTTGCTCAGATGAAAGTGGAGAATGGATTTCTTGCTCAGATGAAAGTGGATGGAATGGTTATGGAACATTTGTACACAGATGAAGCTCATTTCCATCTCCAAGGTTCAATCAATACTCGAAATTGCACACTGAACCACAGCCACATTTCATATCCATTAATATCTGGAACTTCTTCAGGGCAGTTGAAGCACATTGCCATTCTTGTAAAAAAGCTTCATAAGCAAAGACCCGTCCTTCATTAACAGATTCATGACAAACTTCTCAGATGAAGAATAACGGGAATTGCATGTTCTCCCTGTTTTTATTAACTCTATTATGAGGCACAAATGTCTTGCCTTTTAATTAGCATATTATGACAAGCACAGCAGCAACTACTGATTAAATTTTGAACTATTTTTTTTATCAAACTGCTATTGCTTCATGTAGATTCAGGTCATTCTCA
Organism: Stegodyphus mimosarum; assembly: GCA_000611955.2. Lineage (NCBI taxonomy): Eukaryota > Metazoa > Arthropoda > Arachnida > Araneae > Eresidae > Stegodyphus > Stegodyphus mimosarum. The sequence goes on from KK116012.1 coordinate 72,006, forward strand.
CCAGTGTCTTTCTTTTTTAACAGCCTTTTAAAAGTAAGGTAAAATAACATGCCAAACAAATATTAATTTAGAAGTCAAACAACAAAAATCACATTATATTTGCAAATTTTCATAGGACTAGTTTCGATGGTTTTACTGAACCATCATCATGAGCTGCCGAAAATCAAAACTTTCCCATTTTTGCTTGCATATACTATAATTTTACAATATAAATAGCTAATTTTTACGTGGGGAAAGTCCTTTTCCTGTTGTGACTGTGCTTTTTGATTGAAAAAAATCACGGTTTCATTTTTATGGCATTCACACGAACTTTTGAACAATAGTAAATATCCATGAACTCTGCTTACATTATGTTTTCTTATTTAGATTCAGCAATTTTATATTTGTGGTATCAGCAGACTGATCAAAATCTCTAAGTGACAGCTTTGTTTTTCAAAGAAATTTTAGAATTTATCCGCTGATTTAATTCTGTTAAATTTATTGCTGCACTTTTATGATGCTTTGCAGGTTTTTCCTTTGTGTTGATTAAATAAAGCTCTCTAGCACAATGAAGTTGCTTAATTCATCCCCAATTTTAAACACTCAATCTGTTGCTATCAAGCAAGTGAAAAGAAGAAAACAAAAACCTTTAACTCTTAAACTAATGAACAGTTTTTTTTCCCATTATGTAGTCTGAGAATGTCTTTTACGCCTATTTTTATACTTACTGCACAGATCCATTTAACAGCAAAATTTACCTTTCCCCCCATACAAATTTCAAAAGATAAGTATCTGTTAAATAGGCTCTATAAAAGTCCTTCAGTTTCATTTTCACTCAAGCTTTCAACTTTTAGGAAAGATACTAGTCTTACAAAATAGAATACTCCATTATATGAAGCTTTGAAAGATGCTCAGAAATAGGGATTAGCCAGCTTTATCCAGAAAAACTTTCTCTAGCATACTAAGAAATAATAAAACTCCTAGCAGCTGTTAACATGACAGCATACAGCTCACTCAATCTCTTGCATTGTAAGAGGAAGGTTTTGTTTGGTTTATTTGATTATGGCACATCATATTAGGGCTATAAGGCTGCTAATGCTTTCATACAAGATTTTTTCAGCAAAACTGGCTCATGTTGACATCACACATGGGGGAAACCATGGAAATGCTCATGAAGCCAACCTATTTGCCAAGTTTCGAACTCAGGTTGAACGACGAGTGTTCAGCTATTTTACTGCTCACAATGAGGCCCTTGAGTTCAATGCTTTTTCTAGCTTTATTGTACATTCTACGAACACTCTTCATCAAACTATTGATGTAACAGAGCATGCTAATAAATTGACTGAAAATATCACATTTCTATAAGTCTATAAAGCACAGCATTGGCATTCTTGACAAACTTGCTAGAAACTGTTCAATAAAAGCAGGAAGTTGTAGATGGCCAACAGATGTGTTCTATATTTTACATTTGGCTGCATTGTGTACAAACAAGCTGGGGAAGTACAAGTCATAGGACAGCGTTTTCTAATACAATTTTACAAAGGATTTCGACGAAAATCTATTACTACCAACTGCATTTCACACTCTGTTCCACAAGTTTCAGATCAGGAATCAGAAAACATTTTCATGCACAAAGCCAAATTGGAAAATGCAATAAAAACATAATCGATATATACTACAAATGTAAGCGATCAGACAGCAGAAAATGTGGAAAAGCAGCACAAAAACCATTTGCATTGACTGTTCTACATGAAAGTGAACATCGCTTTCTAGAATTTGCTCAGGATAAAATAATAACTGAATGCATCGTTTCTCTTGGTCACAACACTATACAATTTATATATATTTCATTTCAAATTAATTTATGAAATTTATTTTGTTGACATTAGCTACGCATAATTTCATTAATATATTCTCATGTACTTACATTCTAAGGAACAATGTCAAAATCACTTACTTCTATTTAAAAGTGTCTTTTTGGATTTCATTGAATATGATTAAAAAAATTTTTTTTTCAAATATGGGTTAATGTTTTCTAATGAAAAACAGCTCAAAATTTAAATTACTGAGCCATTATTTATTAAAACATACATTAAGTACATCACATTGTTAATTTAATTAAACACATCAAAATGATGGCTTTGGACTTTTACGTGTGGGAAAAAAATTGTCTTCCTAGTGTTAAGAAGATTCATAATCACATTCTCTCACATTCTTTTAAAAAGGAACACACTAAAAATGAAAGACAACATGATTCTTGCATTATTAAACTGACCCCTTCCAAGCAGGTGCATTTTTGGCTGCAATATGCTTGAATAGCAAACAGTTAAGATCTCTTCCCATGAGTGTGAGCATTTTTCACATTTAAACACACGTAAAATGCTAAATATAAAGTAATATTTAGATTCTGCCCCTCTTTTTAATTCTTATTTGTTTTATTATTTCAATCCCATATTTAAATATAATTTATTTAGTTTATGAAGTTAAAACTATTTTAGAAAATAAATTAACCCCCCCCCAGAAATCAATATGGCAGACTTCATTGACTGAATGTAGTATTTCTAGAGTTAAAAAAAATTGCAATACAAGAGCTTTGCATTACGTACAAAATCTGCTTTCATGCACTTTAAATTTTATTTACCTAGAGCATTTCAGAAATTTAAATCATAGAGAATTTTTTTTAAAGTTTTATTTTACTGCATTATTAGTTACTTATTTCTATAATCAATACTTAACATTATATTAATTACAATGATACTAATGAACTGATATACTACACTTGAGCTCAGAAAAACTTGAATAGGGTCAATTTATTATTAAAATTGATAAGCTTCATCACCAATATTCACTCTTAGATTATCACCTCCACAGAAAAAACTGTCTGGAGCCATGGTTGGTCCTCTTAGAAAGAATTAACTGTATACTATTTAGACAGGCAATCTTTTTTAAGCACTCTTCATACTACTGCTCTTTTTCTCTTCATAGACAAGTATTTGTCTTAAAAGATACAGATTAGTTTACTATCTGAAATGAGTTTTGAATGACATTGACCATATATGCTTAGTTATGCTTATTTGTTGCAAGGGTGTCCATATTATGAATAACACATCATTAACCACATTGACATTATAGCACTTACTATATGAAAACATTCTTTAATGCCTAAACACTTGCTAGTTAGGTATCTGCTGAGAATTAACACTAAATTTTACTGTCATTTAACCATCTGATCAGTGAGAATGTTGGTTACAGCCCACCACAGGTGGTGGCTAATATCGTATCTCCAGGATGGAGGAAAATCAACATACAAACAACCAGGTCTTAGAAATCAAAGGCTCACTCCCAGTTTCAGACTGGCAGTCAGCCTCAATCAACCACTTCATAATCCATGCAGTCTTACACAATAAGTGATTGACTTGATTTTCCTAATACTTCTGGAGTTAAAATATTTGTTTTATATTGGCACTTAAACAAAATTTAAGCATAGTTACTTATTAATGGAAAGCAAGAAACACTAGGCAGACTATTGAAAATAACTATATGAATTATGAATTGTTAAGACAAACATTATTTATTAGAAACTGAAGAGCAAATGAATTAAAATTAATAAATTTACAGCAATATCAATAGTGCAAGCAACTTAATAAAATGGATATATTTTACTGACCTCTTCAATAACATATATACCATAATCTAACTGCTGTCTTTGGAGAATAGGATGCATATTATGAAGAAATATTCTAAGGTGTTCTTCCCTGTCTCTGTAAGGAATTATTAAGGCAACTTTACTTCTTGCAAGACAATTGGATGGTTTAAAACGTCCACCAGGAAGCAAATCATAAAACATCTGTTCTAACTCATCAAATGTTGGTGAATCAGTAAGAACTTTTAATCGACCAACTATAACATTTTAGAAAGGAAAAACATGAATTATGTATCTTTATAATAAACATATCATATTAAATAAAATTACAAGTATGACAATAAAATAATATATATATATATATAGTAATAGAAATGCTCTACATTTTTATAACATTGATTCTTACATATAAGTAAGAATGCATTAACATTACATACGTTACTGTAAATTAAGTTTTAGTTGACATTTTAGCACAGAATTACTTTTACCTCAAACTTCCCAAGCACTTTTGTGATGTACGGTACAAGTGACAAATAATGCATGAAAAAGAAATATTCTCAACAAGCAAATTTAAAAGAAAAAAAATATATTTGCCCTCAATAATGAGTAAAATATAGCAGTGAAAAAAAATTACAGTTCCCCCTTCAAGTTTGCTGAAATACACATATAATACTACATCAAAATTGTAAGCTTTGCATCATATATGATACTAATAAACTCAACCATTTATTACAAGTATTCAAGTCACTAAACAATAGGATCAGTAAACACACCAACCAAAAGGTGAGCTTATTTGTACATTTATACGCAATTTCAGAATAGAAACAGCATCCTGAAAGAAGAACGCATACAGCACAAAGCTATTTCCTTTTGTTCAACATGCACTGCACATAAGCATGCCAATCTCTCATTTCTCGAGGTTACTGGAAATCAAAGTTACTGGAAACTTGCTTTGTCTTTCTAAAAGACAATCTGATTGGAGCTGCAAAAACTGGCTTTATGCCAGCTGCCCAAATAACGTTACCACAATACATAATTCATCAAGAAAGTGATCACTTTTAACGCTGGCATAAAAATCACTTTTTTGGGGGATTATCGTATGAAATTTCCTAACTTTTGATTCCAATATTTAATTATATTTTATATATTAAAATTTTTAATTAAACAAATACAATATTATTATCTCATTCATATGAAGCAAATTAAAATTTTAAATTATGTAAATTCAATTGCATAATTCCAGATTCTGACTAAAATATTTAAATTCTCTGACTTTTCCCAGTAGCATGGCAACCTTGTAATAGGAAAACAACCACATGTTGTTGATTCTAAAAGTCTACAGCATGTCTGAGCAGCAAAATAAAAATACTATAATTTTATCTCTAATGATAATCCATAAACTGAACTTAGAATTTTAGAATTTTGAAAATGAAGACTGACAGGAGAAAAGTTTTAACTGGAAAAAAAAAAAAAAAGGTACTGTCATATTATTCAGTCAATCCTCAAACCTTTGCCAAGCAGTGTGATTCAGCACCAATTATGGTTAAGCATGATGTTGCAAGACATAACAGCTGCACTTCTGTTTGATGTAACACGATTGATTCTCAATAAGCCGTCTTTTGTTTTTATGAACAAGGATATAAACTATCTGTTATTGTTGCATTTCTTTCTTGCATTAAAGAAAAAGAGCTAGAGGGCTGAAGAATCACATTTGTGATGCACTTATGTTCATTTACAGCTCGACAGAAGTAATATTTTTTCCAAGCTTAAAATTATGAAAAGAAAATACTATCAAATTTAATTCTTTCATATGGCATCAACTTAGTGCTCCACTCTTTGAGCTGCTATTTAAACTTAATATTTACATGGTTTGCACCAGGATTAGAGAGAATGAGATCTGAGTAAATATTAACAAAACAACACTTCGATTTTACCATCTAATGAAAGTGTTTTCACGCAAAATGGACCAGTCACATGGTTGTCTGGCAATTTTCATTGGAGACAGAAAAAATATCTACTCAGTACTGTGCCTGTGTAAAGGTTTACCGACAAAAAGAACAATGTGCATTGAAAACTGAATCAATGGATGTAGAGGCATGATGTCCCCACTCCTCCTGAAATCTTTTTACAATAAAAATATTTTGACCTATCATTCAGCGAACAGTTTAGCGATACACCGTATATGTTACTTTGCCTTTTTTTTAAATGATGGAGCGTTTAGGAAAAACTGGCACATTGAAAAATCTTGCGTCGCCTTTGCTAGCTGTTTCAAAAATTCAGATAATCATAGAAATCAAAGGTTGAATAATTTTAAAGACGTAAAGTTTAACATGTACATTATTTACAAGTAATCACTTACAGATTTGCATTGATCATAAAAGATCGAAATACTTATGCCAATCTAAAAATCTAATCTTTTAATAGGAACTTCATTGTTCCTATTCGACTGGTGAGCAAAGCTACGCACGAATCTAACTATCTAGCTACCTACCTATCCATAGAGCTACCGGTGGAGAGTCTGCCGAAATTGAAAAAAGCATGTCACGTTTCAGAGAAAACACTAGTGTCATCTATCAATTAATCAAAATAATTTCCACACACTTCCCACCTGAATTCTGTCAAGAGTTCACATTAATCAACAATCAAATTTATATCAATAAGTATTTTGACATAGTTATAAAACAATTAATAAGTATATTAAATGAATAGAAAATATAATCAAACTATAGTAATTATACCAAATTCTATAAAAATGAATGTTAACATCAAATATAATTTTGACACTACTTCTATAAATCTAAACTATTCGTAATCATATGAAACTAAAATAGCAAAAATAAACAATTGCACAAAAACATATTGAATGAAGACATATTATTAAATAATAAAAATTGTTTTTAAAGTTCTAAAGGATATAACAATTGAACTGGTCGCCTTATTGTTCCATCAGCAGTTTTTAGTTCAAAAGAACGAACTTTGTTGTCACGACCACGAAAAAATTTTATTACTCTGCCCCACTTCCACAAAAGTTTGCACTTATTGTTTCCTTCTATTAAGACGAGATCGTCAACTTTGAGATCATCATAAGAGTTAGTATTCTCTAATTGACGAGCTGTCCGAAGATCCATTAAATATTGTTTTTTCCATTTAGTTTACAATTGCTTAACCAATAAATCTTGATAAATCTTTCTTTTGGTCACAGAGGATTTGGTAGAGCCATCTTTAACAATGGAGTTAAAGTTGATAGGTAGTGTAGAATCTTTTTTTCCAAAAATCAAGAAATTAACTGGTTTCAATGGCATTGGTTTTTTGTGGTCATTGTACACATAGGTCAATGGACTGCTATTTATGCCAAATAACACACGAGTGACTAGGTAAGTTACGAAATTTTGTGGATCTTCGAATGGGTTTTCTGTAAACAAAAAACGTGCTACATCTCTGTCTTTCTCATCTACTGACATCTGCAAAAAAGCCTGCTTCATGTCACTTGTAAAGGCTACAAGATGAAGCCTGAAGGCTAATAAAAGTTAAAAAATGTCAGGATACAAATTTGGACCAATATGTAAGCAGTCATTCAATGAAATTTCACCAGGTCCATGTGAGGACGCGTCGAATACAATACGTAGTTTACTAGTAGTTCGATCACTGCGAATGATTTCTCTGTGAGGCAAATAAAATGTGATTTCAGTTTCACATTGTGATTTGAGTTCAGTGTCTGGAACTTGTTCAATGATGTTTTGTTGTAAATAATCTTGTAAAACTGTCCGGTATGAATAAAAAAGTTTGGGGTTATTCTGAAATCGCTTTATAAGTTTCTCAAATTGTTTCATCGCAAACGCTTGATTATCATGTAACTCATATTTTCTATCAGACTTCCATGGCAGCCTAAACTTGTAACGAGAATTTTTGTAAAAAATCTCCAATTTGAATTTTTCTATTATAACATCTTCCAATGGATCAGATAATTCATTTTCAGATTTTATATCTAAACTTTCAAGCTCCCCAAATTTTTTCATCTGATCAGATATTATATCTTCCTCAACTACAAGGCTGTAGAAGTGCACGTTGTACCTGTAGTGTAACCTAGCGGAGACCAACCGAATAGCGTTTCTGCAGCTGCTAAATGTTTGTCTAAACGCTTAAGTTTCCCAGTCACTATATCATAATAATAATCAGCTCCTATCAAAAGAGTTATTTTTTCCTTACAATCCCAAGAGTCTACGAGTTGTAAACCTTCTGTTTGGCTATAATGTGTTTATTCACATTAGGAGGTGGTAAATCAGAACCTGAAATTTGTTCAGTCATGAGGGCTTCAATTTCGATTTTCGAATTTGGTATTTCCACGTTCTCTAACTTTATCTTAGCAACGTTAAATGTTTTTCTAATGGGTGTTTTATTTCCAAACGTAAATATTGAAAAAAATTCTGTTCGAATCATAGAAAGCTTCAATTTATCCGCGATTTCTTTTCCCACAAAAGAATGCATACTACCTGAATCCAGAAAAGCTCTTATTAAAACCGACTTCGTATTTGTATGTTACGCAGCACGTTTGAAGCAAAATGGTTTTAATTTTGTTCCCAGAGAATGCTGAAAGAACATGTGAATCTTGTACACTATCATTTTTTTCTTTTAGTTCTTTCTCAGCCTGAAAGCATATAGAATGGTTATGCTTGCCCTTGCATCTGGAACAAACGACACCACTTTTGCATTCCTTCATTCGATGTTTCGATTTCAAGCATAAAAAACATCTTCCTTGTTTAAGTAATAAATTTCTTCTCTCATCAACTGCCAATGATTAACATTTCTCAGTAACACGTTTAGATGTATTACAAAACAAGACACCAATCAGTAGTTTTGTTTTCACTAACTGGCACCAAGAGCTGTTAAGCAGAGGATGTATACTCTCCTTCCCCCCTTCTCTTTATAAACACAGGAAGTGTTTTCTGATTTATGAGTAGAGAGCAAAAGATGGTTTCTTTCCAGACATTCTAATTCCGATCGAACAAATTGCAGTAACTTATCAACATTAAAAAAGGATTATGAATCCGTTTTACGATTAAACTCTTAAATTATCTCAATGTTTTCATTATCACCGGGATCAACATATAACTGTATTTATCTGGTGTGACTTCTAATGATCTCAAGCTGCGTATTTCGGTTTCTATAGTGTCACAAAGTTTGCGAAGTGTTAAAATGTCACTGGATTTAGTTACTGGGGTAAGATTCAAGAGTTTTTGCATATGTGAGTTTATAATGATATCTTTGCTGCCAAACCTGTTTTTAAGTATTTCAACAGTTTCATCGTAATTTGGTTCCGAAATACAGAAACCTTCTATCGTGTGTGCAGTGTTGCCGCATAAGTACGATTTCAAGAAATTAAATTTTTCGATTTTTGTTAAAGATTCATTATCGTGGATTGCTACTTTGAAAGAGCTCCATAAACTTGTCCACTGGGTATAATCTCCGTAGAATTTAGATATAGTTAATTTTGGGAATCGGGTAAATTTATTGCTTTTATTTTGAGAATCTTTGGTGGTTTCGTTAAAAATGGTATTTTCATTATCCGAATTTGTCACTTTAGTTACTTCTTTCAATTTTTTATTCACTCTAAACTGCCATAATTGGATTTTCTCTTCGTTTTCTATAGAAGATGTTACTTCAGTTTCGAATTCGTCGGCTTCTGCTTTCAAATCGAGCTGTATTTGAGCATCTAAATCAATCAGAGATTTCGATTCCAAAATTAATTGATCTAAATTTTCTTCTATTATACTTGTACTAATGTCTTCTTTATTTAATTCCATCTTGAGTTTCTTTAGAATCTTGGGACACGGTGGTCCTTAGAACCTTTCGCTTCGATTTCAGTTTAAGAACAGAATCCTCTGCCATGGCTCTACTTTACAAAATAGAAAATTTAGCCTTACCTTTTGCTTTCTTCGTACACTTGCTATGTGCTAAATCCTTTTTTTGGTGGCCGCATGCACCAGTTGTTTAAAAAATTCGGAGAGTCATAGAAATCAAAGGTTGAGTAATTTTAAAAACGTAAAGTTTAATAGATACATTATTTACAAGTAATCACTTACAGATTTGCATTGATCATAAAAGATCGAAATACTTATGCCAATCGAGAAATCTAATCTTTTAATAGGAACTTCATTGTTCCTATTCGACTAGTGTGCAAAGCTACACATGAATCTATCTAATCTATCTGCCTATCCATCCATAGAGCTCCCGGTGGAGAGTCTGCCGAAATTGAGAAAGGCATGTCATGTTTCACAGGAAACGCTAGCGCCATCTATCAATTAATCAAAATTTGCACACTAGCAAACGTTTAAGACCGGTCTGGTACAAATTAAGTCCTCTCTCCTCCCCATAGGAGCGAGAAAAAAATTTTTTTACATGGTTCAAATAATCTGTTGGAGGTTTCAAAATTGACAAAATTAGTAAATATTGGGTAAAAAATTACATATGAATATTAATAGAAAAAATAATTTCTATACCAAATTTCATAACAGCATGCAGGAAAGCATTAATAATGCTGGGAAAAGTTACATATATTGCATAAGTTATAAAAACACTGCTTTAAAAATTCAATATTATACAACGTTTCAAGGAAGAACTAAACATTTTAATGTAAATATTAGTATGCACATACATTTATGGATAAAGACTAAATGATAAATTAAAATAGCTTTATTGAACAAAACAAAAGTATTGAACGTTTAACATACCTAAATTTGGTGGCACTAGAGGGCACTCTTTGAGGGATTCTTCATGACTAGCATTAGCTTGCTTTGTAGCTAGAGATAATTTTTTTACTTTAAACAAGTCAGATTCTGAAGTATTTGACGGTTTTTTTAAATCACTATTTACAGCAGTAAAGTCAGCTTTTGTCACAGGCTGCTGAAAACTATTCTTAACAGTAGAAGTCTTATCATTTATGCCGAATTTCTGGTTTAAGGAATAAGAAATCCAAGCAAGGCCTGGAGCTACCATCTTGTTCATTGGCTGTCTATACATCAACAAGTTTGTACCATACTGTAAAAAAATAATAAAGATAAACACTAGAATCACAGCTTTGCATAAATGAGTGCGCCACAACTGGACAAGGGAACAGCCCTGCAGCACTGTTCCAACTTTGCGCATCTCTAAAAGCCTTCTTGAAAATTTTAAGTGATTTCATGAACAGTTTGCAAACATATTTTCAAAAAAGATGAGTATGAAACTAATTGAGATGATGTTCATGTTCTTTCTCAAAATTCTTTTTCATAAAGGAATATTCAAGCACACATACACTTCAAAATCTGTTATAAATTTAGCTTTCATTTTCACAAAGCATCAGCAAGCATAAGAATTCTGCAAAAAATACATATTTACATATATTAAACATATTTTTGAAGTAATAATAACACCTAAGAAAAATAAATAAATGGTATTATTTGTTAAAGAAGAATGAATTACAGAAACATTCATACAAAAAAAATTATATTAAAATACATTTCTTTAAAAGTGAAAATTAGGCAGCATTATATTCTATAACAAAAATAAAAATAATAAAAAATAACCAGAAATACATTTAAAAAAACCTGATAAGACCAATTAATGAATGATAAAACACTACTTTTGAACATTGTTTAATATTTTTACCACCTTTAATCACATATCCCTCCTTATTTTAGTAATTTTACCAGACAAAAATTGAGAGGGAAAAATTATGCGAATATGACTAACAGCATGAAGTGATTTTTATTTTGGAAGAACGCAGTTACACCAGGAATATAACAAATGAAACGTATTTATCATTAAACTACCTGAAACTATTACGTTATAATTTATTTGAGAGAAACCTACATTTCAGTAAAATTACCTAGTAATATTAACATTACAATATCTAATAAGTTCATTCTACTTTTGCTATCTTGAATCTGACCCATTCTTAGTGTACAGTCCACTGCTACCCCCAGGTCTGAAATCATTAACCAGTAACCGTCATGGTCCGATGGGATAATACGTAAGTACCCAATTGTATTTTTCACATTCAATCAGTAAATTATGAGACTAATGGTTGAAACTATATCCTGGCAGTTTACGTTTTATCACTGCAATAACAAACACGATAAAAATTTAAAATCTAATATAAACAACGTAAATTCATGTGGGAGGTATAATATGACAGTTTGCTTCAGCAAAATAAACTATGCAATTGCACTTCCAGATCAGTGGATTAGCTTTTAAGGTTATGGGCAGGCCATTCTTTCTGCCAAAATCCTAACTCATAACCATAGGAACAGCTGCTGTGAAAAAAAGGTCGGATTACTTAATTTGCTAAAATCCTTTAATTCATGCTATGAGGTGGCGGTAACAACATGCTATGATCTAAATGAGAGAAGGGTGAATATGATATTGAAGTTCCTATTTTAAAGTAACAGACTATGCCCATTTATATTTTTTCTAAAATGGCTGATTCTTATTTCTACCATACTTAGTATTTATTACGATGTACCATACAAAATCCACATATCACAATTTATTATGATGTACCAAACAAAGTCTACATATCTTCATCTCTTTCCAGCACACAAGTTAAAAATGTTAGAAATTTTTTCTTTTAAAAGTATAACTGATAGTATACCTTAATTTAAAATTTAAAAGTATTGTTACTTTGCGGTTGGAAATGTTATAGTTGTCAAATTTATCAGTTAAACTTGAACAAAATTATATACTTTACATGAATATACTTTTCTTATATAGCATTTGCTACTATCCATAGTTAATTCTTTGAACGTATTACATGCAGATAAGAGAGCCCTATTGATTCAGACATATATATATATGAATCTACTCATCCAGAAATATACACAGTTCAGTCACATTAACGTGACCACCACGTACTTTCCATGTCAGAGTTAAATAACCAATCACAGAAGGCAGGTGGCAGTACAGTGCAGTTGAGCGTATATAAAGGGTGTGTGAGGGCTTCGGAAAACATTTCAATCGTTGGCGTAATGCAGAAACGAAGCGATTTATCCGACTTCCAAAAGGGCATGATCATTGGCTTTCGGGCCAAGGGTGGAAGCATTTCCGAAACGGCTGAGTTTGTGAACTGTTCGTGTGCCGCCGTGGTAAAAGTGTACCGTGCATGGCAAAATGGGACTGTCCAAAATCAGCGACGTGGCAAATGTGGTGCACCACGGGCCATAGATGACAGAGGCGAACGACGGTTGCGGAGATGCGTTCGGGCAGATAGACGGGCTACCGTTGAGCAACTGACCACCAAAATGAACCAAGGGGCTACCAAAAGTGTCTCCCAAAGTACTATTCAGCGAACATTGCTGCGTCTGGGCCTCCGAAGCAGACGCCTGGTTCGTGCACCTATGCTGACTGCTGTTCATCGACGGCGAAGGCTAGAATTTGCACGCCAGTACAGCAGCTGGACGTCCACTGAGTGGCGACAGGTTGCGTTTTCGGATGAATCGCGTTTTATGCTCCATCGGACAGATGGACGTTGGCGTATAAGGCGTGAAACCTCTGAAAGGAACCACCCTGCAACCATTGCCGGAACGGTCCAAGCTGGAGGCGGGAGCATTATGGTCTGGGGAATGTTTTCCTGGCATTCTCTAGGTTCACTGATCATTGTGGAAGGCACAATGGATCAATACAAGTACGCATCTGTCCTTGCGGACCATGTTCACCCCTACATGCGCATTGTTTTTCCTCAGGATGATGGCATCTTCCAGCAGGACAATGCGAGGTGCCATACAGCTGCCAGTGTACGTGCGTGGTTCGAAGAGCACCAGGATGAGTTTACCGTCCTCCCCTGGCCAGCAAACTCACCTGACTTAAACCCAATCGAGCATCTGTGGGACCATCTCGATCGAGTTGTTCGCGCCATGGATCCTCAACCGCGTAATCTAGCGCAGCTGGCCACGGCATTAGAGTCGGCATGGCTAAACATCCCAGAGAACACCTTCAGGGACCTATGTGACTCTCTTCCTGCACGTCTCGCAGCAGTCCGCTCTGCGAAAGGTGGTTATTCTGGCTTTTGACAGATGGTCACATTAATGTGACTGGACTGTGTATAATGGTAGACTGTAACTGCTGTAACAGTAGACAGCAACTATTAATATCCTATAAATCCTTCAGTCAAGTGATTTGTTTTTTAACATGCATTCTTTTTGGTTTATCCAAGTTCTAATGGTCTTTATAAACAAATCGTGGTATTTTTTGCCTTAACATGTGCTTGTGGAATTTGCCCACAATGAAAGAAGCTGTGGTTAAATTTCTGCAGTAGCACAATATCTTGGCACATAATTGGCAAAGGGAACAGAGGTGAGATGTGCCTGGTAAATAGCCGACGCACAATGCCGAATTAGTGCAATTTTCCAATTTTTTTTTTAAATGAAAGCCGACTGCTATATATATGGCAAGAAGAATGACACCAAAATTTTGGAGGATTTCACATTCTTATTTAATAATTAAAATTTGTACTTTAGATTGCTAATATGTGTTTTCTTTTGATATACTGATAACGTTTGACAAATTAATGATAAATATTGATACTGATGATTTGAGAATTTAAGAAAAATGCTAACTTGCACCTGATAAATAACTTACATTTTCATCTGCAAAATAATAGCAATTTGCACGAAAGAGGTTCTGTTAATACATAATTATCAATTAAGATTATTTACTGCTTGCAAAAATAGAAACACTTATGCCTACCCTCTCAAAAAAGACAACAATTTGCATTTAAGTGATTATATATAAGGTAACATAAATAAAACATAAGGAATTCAATTATAATTAACTTCAAAGAACAAACTGCAATGTTTTGCAAGATGAATAGTCTCTTGATCTTACAGAAAGAAAAGGGCACAGTGCATATATTAAATTCACATATAGCTTTTATTTACTCAAAATGAAAATAACATAAACGTGAATTTTTTTTATTCAGAATGAAATTTCACTTTCAACACACTGTATTCATCACAAAAATTAAATATAAAAATCAACAAAATTTGTTACTGAACATGTGGAATGAATTATTCAGATTCTCACAATTAAATGTAAATATACCTAATTAATAAGTTTCAATACTAACATCACACTTTTAACTTACTTCTGAAATGTCTGTAAAGGTAGAGGGGAAAAAATCTTTTTAAAACTCAAGTTTTATAATTTTGTTTCAAAGGATGTTAGAATCAACTATATTTTGCTCCAAATCCAGTTAAAGTTCAAGTTAGTTTAGATTGCAGTTTTACTGGAAAACTGATTAAGCATTTACAATAAAACATCAAAATTATAAGAAATATAGCAGTGAACAAAAACCTGAAACTACTCTTGCTCATTTCAAAACACATAATGTTATGAGAAAATTAATTGCAAAATGAATGTGAATAAAAATTTGGAAACATACAAATCTACTATATTTTGTGATGCAGCATTATTTTAAGAGTTTTTACAAAATTTTAGAATTTCATCAGCACATTCGCTACTGGCAATCAAATTTGTTGATATGTTTTTAACCTCTTTTTTTTAAAAAAAAATTATCTATAGAACATTGGCAACTAAATTTTTTACTATTATGCATTTCTAGATGAGTAGTTTCATATACATATACGTAATGGTTATGGTAAATAATTACAGTTTTTAATAAAATATGAAAAAAAATTACTACCTTTATATTAGCAAATAGGCCCGTAATTCCTCATCTTAATTTGTGTATCATGTCTCCTTTCTGTTTTAAACTGTTTATAATAATTTTTCTGAGCTGCATCTTTAATTCATGCATGCATGCTTATGTAATCTTCCTGCATTGCAACAACTCGTATAAAATCGCAGACTGAGAATTTAAAGAAATCAAGACCATAAATACTGCTGCTTCTATTGTAAAGCCCTTTTTATTCTACTTCGCCTTTCTGCCGGCAATGTGTCACTTAGTCTCAGCTAGCTATTTTCCACTGTTCTGAAAATTCTGCATGAAACTGTGGGGTGCATAGCACACCCATAATTGATGACGTGAATATGGTTATGGATATCACGGCTTGCTCTCTTATGAAATAAATTAACTACTGAGAAATCAACAGCCACATCCGACAGCTTTTCTTCCCCATTATGCACCTTCTGAATCTACATCAT
This sequence comes from Stegodyphus mimosarum, assembly GCA_000611955.2. Lineage (NCBI taxonomy): Eukaryota > Metazoa > Arthropoda > Arachnida > Araneae > Eresidae > Stegodyphus > Stegodyphus mimosarum. The sequence goes on from KK116012.1 coordinate 87,763, forward strand.
AAAGAAGCAGGACACCTACAGAATTTATATTCATTTAATTAGTCAGATAGGATTCCTCAAGTGCGGAATGGAAAATTTATTCAGCTCTTCAAATCACTACTTGTGTGATAAATTCAAGTAAATGTATAAGAAGAGAATTAATCAATTTTTTTTATTTGTTTTATGTTTTGGATAAGTGATTTAAAGCGTCTTCAAGAAATAGGCTGTGTTCAAAAGAGCTTTGAAAGTCACTTAACTGCATGTTTACTTATCCTTCAGCCCTTATGTGAATAAATTAGTCAAGTAATTTTTGTTCACAGGCACAGGTTTGAAAATTATGCTTCAAGTGTGTGCTAGAAAATTATTTTCCCTTCTGCTTTTCAGTAATTACATTTACATTACAAATTGTTATTTTATTTTTACTAAATTGGACTTTAAAAATATAGCATTGTTACATGAAAAAGTATAATTTCATGGTATTAGAAATTTGAATTCTAATAATTTGATTTAGTCAAGTAACTAAATAATTTTGAGATTTCTAAAATTATTTTAAGGGATGGTTATTATGATAAATAATTACAACTTCGAATTTATGTTGAAAATTTTGTATTATAACTAAAAATTCTGTAATTACTTTGAGGATGATGTGAATATGAAAAATGAACGAAATAATTTTGAATAATTGGCTCACAATATGGTAAATAATGTTAAAATTTAATAATTGTATACAAAGATAGAATATGTTAAGGTAAACTTTGAAGGCTCTCACTTAATGAAAAATACTAATTTTATTACCCATAACTATTATTTTTATTTTTTTATATATTGGGTTGGCAACTAAGTAATTGCGGATTTTTTTTAGAAAACCAAAGACAATTTTTTCACGGGACTAAATAACTTTATTGTGTAATGTATTGCCCATTTTGATCAATGACCTTTTGCCATCTTTCAGGCAGCATCATAATCCCACGTTCATAAAACTTCTGGTTTTTATTAGCAAAAAACTGAATCAGGTACGATTTGACATCATCATCATTATTGAAATTTTTACCATTCAAGGAGTTTTGTAAAGATCGAAACAAAAAGTAATCAGATGGTGCAAGGTCAGGACTATATGGTGGATGTGGCAAAACATCCCAACCAAGCTCCAATAATTTTTGCCGAGTGACCAAAACAAAACATCCCCAATCTCCAATAATTTTTGCCGAGTGACCAAAGATGTGTGTGGCCTTGACTTGTCATGATGGAATACAACACCTTTTCGATTTGTCAATTCGGGCCGCTTTTCTTCAACTGCATTGTTTAATTTCGTTAGTTGTTCAATGTAGACATCAGAATTGATCGTTCGGTTGGGTGGTAAGAGTTCAAAGTAGACAATTCCTTTGTAATCCCACCAAACTGATGATAAAACTTTCTTTTGATGAATATCAGCTTTTGATGTTGTTTGAGTTGGTTCACCTGGCGTGCTCCACGATCTTTTCCGCTTGATATTGTTGTAAATAACCCATTTTTCATCGCCAGTTATCAGTCGTTTTAAAAATGGATCATTTTCATTACGTTTCTTGAGCAAATCGCAGCTGTTAATGCGTTTCTTTCAGTTCGTGAGGAACCCATATATCGAGTTTTTGAACATAGCCAAGTTGTTTTGCCAACTATCAAATAACAAATTGCCAACTATCAAATAACAAAATGTGTTTTACATTTGTACTACGTTTGCAAACCTAAAAATTCAACTGAAGCCATCTATGAGGGAAATCCGCAATTACTTAGTTGCCATCCCAATAGATGGCATTTTTACCTCTCCCAAGCTGTGAAAATCTCTGCAAGAACTTTATTAGAGTGGGATGGAGGACCTTAAACTCTTTGTGAATGGTTGAATGCTAAGCATCTATGGCACCTGGTGAATGAACGAAAGTGGTTCCTCTGAATCGTGTCCATTTATAGTTTAATATAAAAATAATATAATATAGTAGTGCTTGGCATAAGGAAAGCGCTATGGCCAGAAAAAACGCGGCATATCGAGCACGCATATGGACTGACAAACCTTTTGATTTTCCATTTTTCAACGAACGCCAAACGAAAACTACGCAACCGATCAAAAAACTTTTTTTACTGATTCACAGCTGAATTGCCAACTATCAAATAACAAAATGTGTTTTACATTTGTACTACGTCTGCAAACCTAAAAATTCAACTGAAGCCATCTATGAGTGAAATCCGCAATTACTTAGTTGCCAACCCAATATATAATGGAGTAAGGTTTACTTTTTTTAATACAATGAAATATTAGTGCAGTTTAAAATGGGCAGTTGTATTTACAAGGAACAGAAGCCTTTATCCCGAAGTATCCCCTTAACCACTGGTGATTCCTCCTCCTGACGAAGTATCATTGAAGTTGATTGAATTCTTCTTCTATTATGTTCATTTTTCTTTAAATTCCATTGATGTTTTGAATTGGGGTATTCCTTGTTTGAAAAGTTTTGGTTTTAACATTTATTAAATTCTTTATTGCATTTATAGGATTATTTGAAATTTATTACTTGTGAATTTAAATTTTTGGTCTTTGTGAAAAATTAGTTCTAAATTTCTTACTTTTATGTCTTTACTGATTATTTTTCAGCATGTGTGAAAAAAATCTAAGCATGATAGTGCTTTGTTTTTTAAAAACATTTTTGTAGACTAAAAACTGAAATTCAAATGAACTTCATAAAATCCTATAAATACGGAATAAGAAAATTTTAAAATGTAAAAATTAAACTTTCACAAGAAAAACCAAAAAAGAATATAAAAGAAGGAGAAAGAAGAGGAATCCAATCAACTCCAACATAGCAAAGTCAGGAGGAGGTATGTCAAACTTAATTAGTTCCCCTTTTAAAACAAAATCCTTGCTTTTCTATATCCAGAATTAGCAGATAAACCATTTGAATATATTTTTTAATCTTAACAGTTCACCCAAAAATTCTGGTCCTCCACAAAGCGAAGAAAAATGGCAAAAGTACAAAGTAAAATCATTAAAAATATCTTCCTAAAGACTTTTCTAATCTAAAAAGAATCTGAAATAAAATAAAAACTTACCCTTAAAATGTAGAAAAAATTAAAATTTGAATTTCAAAATAATCTCAACATAAAACTTTGCTAGAACCTCTTATCAAAGACCATATGTTAAATCAGAGTTAATTGCATTCTTCTTCCTTTTTGTTCTTTTATATTCATTTTTGGTTTTTCTTGTGATGGTTTATTTTAATTTTTATATTTTAAAATATTCTACATTTGTACGATTTTATGAAGTTCATATGAATTTCAATTTTTAGTCTTCGTAAAAAATTGGTTCTAAATTTCTTTATATATATATAACTCTTACTGTTTTCTGGAAAATTGAGAGTTCAAGGTTGGAAGACCTTTGTTAGAGGAAAATCAAACAGTGCTTTAAAGGAAAGCCTGGTTTCACCAGATCTTTCACAGACCTTAAACTTTAACAAATGTTTGAAAAGCATGACACCTTAAACTTAAAAAATTAGGCAAAATTTAGTATAACTTACACTGGCCTATCCTACCAAAATCAATGTGAATATTTCGATTAGCTCTGATATTGATTATAGCTTCTACGTATGTATTATATATTATTGTGTGATATATATTATTTGTTTGCTTGTTTAATTGAATATGGCAAAACATATGATAGCTATATGTCTCAAGAGAGTGTTGCCTTTATGAAGGACTTTTTAAGAAGAACTGACTTAAACTTTTAAACAGAGAGAAAAACCATAAAAATATCCATGCAGGCAGAGTGTTCGCTGGAACCAAGGTCAGCTAACCAGTCTTCAGTGGTCTTATCTATTTAGTTGTTTGTGGGCATTAAGGACATCTAATTCATCAATTGAAAGTTTTCTGGATAATTTTAGCAGAAGTTAAATTATTAAGGGATCAAAAAAGGTTAGCAACAAAATATTATGAACAATGGAAATTTATTTATCTGTGAATCCCATTATTAGGTCTTAGGGACTCGCACATACACCAAAGAGCCATTACATGACCATCCTGTTAATAACATGTAGGACCACCTTTAGCTCTCAAAACTGCCAGCAATTGGCATGGCATTGACTTCACAAGATGCTGATACATAGTCTGAGGTATCTGGTACCAAGCGCTCACCGCTCACCAACTGGTCCTGCAAATTCCCACACACTGCGAGGGGAAAGTGTGGCATCACGAATTTGCCTTATTTTATTCAGGTCTTTTATCTCACAAATCAATGAATAAATCTAATAATAAATAAAGTGGGTTTTTGTTCTTTTTTCAGATTCAAAACAACTGCTTCCTACAATATAAAATAAATACAATAAAATACAGAAATTTCTGCAGAAATTGTTCCATAATTTCTTCCAATGAAGGCAAATCCTAAAAGCATATTTTTTAAAATTGAGCTTAAGACAAAATAATATCATGATCTGTCAATGAAAACCACTGGAACTTTGAATGCAATGAGCAATGTCTTGTTAAGTCCTTGCTTGTTAAAACTGAAGAACATGCACAGTTGCCAGAATTTGACACATTTCTCTTAAGATGGCTGCACTAGCACATGATTTATCTTATTATTTATTACATAAATGCCATGATTATCGGCTCAAATCATCCTTGGACTGAAACTGCATACTATTATCACTCTCATTAAATTCCAATGAAACACAGCTTTATATTTATATAGGTACTTTCTGATTATCCGCATTCCTCTCCGGCAACTAATTTGTCATTAAGCTAATACATAAAAAGCAACAGTCATTTTGAAAATGGTAGCACACTTAAAAATTTTATAAAAGAGAAATGTATCAATAAAATTAAAACGGTAAGAGACATCAGTAATAAAACACATAATTTTTTTCCGGGGGGGGGTGTTGTTTTCCTCATATGATGTATAGCAAACTCTTTTTACTTAAAAAAAAAACTTTTGATCATTTATGAAGTAAAACTTCAGAGAATGAGGATTTTTACATTCTCTATTGTTGGTCCAAATGCCATATTCCTGAAGGTAAGCAACAATTTCTTTTTCATTAGCTAGCAAACTCCAAAATCCCATTATAATTCCATTCAAGAAAACAAATATTTACTCAACACAAAAACAAATACTAAGCAGAAAAATGACCATCGAATTTGAAGGTGGAAATCCACTCATGTTGTTGCATTCCACACATATCTGAATTGCCACATACATATAATTTGTCAATGTCATCACTACTTATTTTGGAAATATAGAGCACTGTCTCATAAGTACTTTTCAGAGGGGTGCGGATAATCAAAGAAACTTTATACACACCTATTCAAACAAGAAAGTCTTCATTTCTTTGTGTGAACTTTGAAAACATGTACTTACAACATTCAAGATATAAATTCAATACCTGTTTAGAATGAAGGATTAAAGAATATGAATGATTTTTGGAGGTTTCCTCAACCAAATTGACAATTTGCAGTTTTCTACTAAATGAATGCAGAAAATGTTCAATTAATATCTGAAAATATTTTGTATACCCTAATTTCTATTAAAAAATGTCAATGCAAGAAAAGTCTAGCTTACCTTAAGTTATTTGCACATTATATTTTTTCATTATTATATACAAACTGAAAGTTATACAAACAGCACTTGCTAAGAAGATTTAAAGTAAGTTGTAAAAATATCAGACTACTATAAAAACTTAACACAGTGGATAAAATGATTATTATATGAAAAGCCTCTCAGACTCAATGATGGGAATTAGACATAAAAATTCAACAACAGGACTTCAGACTACAATATGATAAAAGCATATTGGCAAGGAATATGATAAATTTTCCATGAACTCAAAGTCTAATTTATGGTTTTTAAGGACTAAACAAAAAATTTAATATACAGAAGATGAAATTACTTTGAAGTTTATTTTATCTATGGAGCATGCAGGGAATTTGATAAAAAACAGAAAAAAGACTACAATGAAAAATTAATTACAGGAAAATATTGTTTATAATGGCCAGAAAAAATATTGGTAAAAGCTTTGTCAATATTAGAAACTTCTGTTAGCGAGAAAGCTCATAAATACTTTTAATTCTTCAATAATAGCACACAATAAGAATAAATATCAAATGCACAAAAACACACACACAATTAGAATGAAATTTGTAGCTATTAAAGTCTTCAAGGAAAGCAACAGAAGTTAAGTAATTGAATTTCAAGACTGAAGTGGGTCATGAGATAAATGACCTGATGAATAATTAACATTTATTCAATCTTATTAACCCATGCAAAAATATAATCAGCAGAAGCATGCATATATTTGAAAGCAAAACAAAGCATCTTGGAATTTACTCTTCGACTACAGATAGTACCAACAAGTACTTTATCAAAAATCCTTTTGCAGTGATTTTCCCTTTCAAAGAGTACACAATGATTACAGACAATACAATTTTAAAGATAAAGAGTAACATATAGGTTTAGGCAATTTTACAGGATTGCTTACGAAGAACTGTATTGCAGAAAAAATAAATGTGCCATTTTAAGCAGCCAAGTATATACTATAATATATTTTCAGCCTTTCCATCAGTCATATGTATGAAAAATTTGGACTTTCAGCACTAGCACAGACAGATACAGAACTTATTGATTCAACAACTTTGTCACCACAAATGATAATTTTTGCAGATGGTCATCTCTAAAATTAAGTGCCTTGTATCTTGCTTTACTGAATCTCAAACTTACCTTAATCTATCACATTAACTGCTTTCAAATGCGCATCCTGTCTTCTCAGCTTTGGAAGATGAAACTAAACTACCACATATGTTTTTTCTATTTATACTGACCTTCATATTCCCAACTAGTCTGTAATTAGAATACATGAAATATACATAATTAGATAAGATATAAGTGCTTATTTTAACTGAAGCTCAACAAATATTTAATTTATGCATGAAAATTAAGATGCACCAGAATAAAAAAAGAATAGATTTCAACATATGGGACTTTACATTAATATATTTCAGATGACAGGTACAACTTTACATTAACATATTTCAGATGACAAGTACAACTTTACATTAATATATTTCAGATGACAAGTACAACTTTACATTAATATATTTCAGATGACAAGTACAACTTTACATTAATATATTTCAGATGACAAGTACAACTTTACATTAATATATTTCAGATAACAAAAAGCATGGCATTCATTTGAATCTAGAAGATTATGCTGCTTGATCCTGTATTTAACACACTTCCATTGTATGACGTCTTGGTCATAACAATATATCTGTACAAGATATAAATCAATTCTTCCCTATTTTTATATGGTACCTAAACTGATAATGCCATGATTTTCTACATAAGAATTTAGGAAATGATTTTCAGTTTCTATGGATTGAATAACTTGCCTCAGCACTTATACTACTGTTAATACCTCTTTTTGCAATAACTTCTCAATAACTGTTTTCCCTTATTGTTGCGAATTTGGATAGCCCTGGCTTGTATTTCACATCCTGGCAATTATGTGAGAAATGCCTCCAATGAAATTTTGATAACCCTCACCTGTTTCTAATCTTCGGACTTTTCATCTATAAAAAAGGAAGTCTCAACGAGAATCATTTGCATTTCTTCTTCTGATCTTTGAGTACATCCAATACTGCCCCCTATTTCTTTTCCACTTAAAGTTAGCAGTTAAACATTTAATTATTATAGCGTAGGTTTCTATTACTTTTACTAATAGTTATTTTAATTTGTTAGCCTCTTCTGTCTTCTCTTATTCCCCTTGCATTTTCTCACCAGTATGTAAATCAGTTAGTGTGAATGAGGTTGTATTTAAAGTGAAGTAGTGAACGGTCTAGTTAGAGCATGGTTTTACTGGTGTGAGCACACACTGTTAATTCTACAAGCTATTAACTTTGAATCTCGGTTTCACATTCTTGCCACTGAACTTATTATCTTGCTGGTGTAATGTTTCTGAGAGAATTTGTCAAGTTAAATCAAAGTGTGTACTCTTGCACAACTATTTTCCATTGAATTTAGTTATTATATTATCTTTTAAGTTCATCACCACAAATAGTTGGTGACTGTGCAAGCACGTAAGTCATGCCATCTGTAAACTATCTCGTTCAATAAAAGGGTCTTTTTACACCCTTCTCCAGCTGTATTCATCTTTCGAGTCTTTGCGAGAAGTCGCAACTTAGACTTTTAAGTAGATCTAGTTGCATTGTATGACAGCATAGAGGACTAGATCTCACAACAGAATTTAGGTAAATTGAGCCAGAAGTTATAGCTAAATAGACAAGGATTGCTAAACTGTCACTGGCGATGCTTTGTTGCCAAGAAAAATCTTGGTTCAGAAAAGTTATCACCAATAAAATGTAAGCTACAAGAACCAACAAATACCATCTCAGCTGTCTTTCGCCAACAATACATTTGATCTTATTTTGCTTACTTTGAATACTCCATATTTGCTAGTTTTTACAACTACCCTTAAAACCACTTCTGAAGTTTTGTAATTATGGCATTAACCCTCCAAGCAACCAAGCATATATGTACATTCAAAAACATCCGTCATGTACATAAACATGCATCTTGAAATATGTCCAGGCAATTAAGGCAGTACACACAATAGAAGAAAAGGAATCAATGCATGAAGTAGGAAGGGCATTTTTTGAATTCAAGCAAGAAATAGAATCAAAAACTTACACTGAAGTGACAAAAGTCATGGAATAGCAATATGCAAATATACAGATGGCAGTAGTATCGTGTAGAAAATGTATAAATGCGATATGCTTTGGCAGGACTTTCATTTGTGTTCAAGTTATTCATGTGAAGAGGCTTTGACGTGATTATGGCTGCACGACGAGAATTAACAGACTTTGAACGCGGAATGGTAGTTGGAGCTAGAAGCATGGGTCATTCCATTTCGGATATCGTTAGGGAATTCAACATTCTGAGATTCACAGTGTCAAGAGGGTGCCGAGAGTATCTACTTTCAGGCATAACATCCCACCATGGACAGCGCAGTGGCCGACCACCTGCACTTAACGACCGAGACCAGCGACGTCTGCGTAGAGTTGTCAATGTTCACAGACAGGCAACACTGCGTCAAATAACCGCAGAAATCAATGTGGGACGTACGAGGGACATGTCCGATAGGACAGTGTGGCAAAATTTGTCTTCCTTGGGCTATGCCAGCAGAAGACCGACTCGAGTGCCTTTACTGACAGCACGACATCGCCTGCAGCGACTCTCGTGGGCTCGTGAACATATCGGTTGGTCTCTAAACGAATGGAAAACCGTGGCTTGGTCAGATGAGTCACGATTTCAATTGGTAAGAGCTGATGGTAGGGTTCGAGTGTGGCGCAGACCCCACGAAGCCATGGACCCAAGTTGTCAACAAGGCACTGTTCAAGCTGGTGGTGGTTCCATAATGGTCTGGGCTGTTTTTACATGGCATGGACTCGGTCCTCTGGTGCAACTGAACCGATCATTGACTGAAAATGGATATCTTCAGCTACTTGGAGATCACTTACAACCATTCATGGACTTCACGTACTCAAATAACGATGGGATTTTTATGGATGACAATGCGCCATGTCACCGGGCCACAATTGTTCGCGATTGGTTATAAGAACATTCTGGACAATTCCAGCGAATGATCTGGCCACCTAGATCGCTCGACATGAATCCCATCGAACATTTATGGAACATCATCGAGAGGTCAGTTCGTGCCCAAAACCCTGCACCGTCAACACTTTCACAATTATGGACATCTATAGAGGCAGCATGGCTCAATATTCCTGCAGGGGACTTCCAACGACTTATAGAGTCCATGACACGTCGTGTTGCTGCACTTTGCCGGGCAAAAGTAGGACCGACAAAATATTAGGAGGTATCCCATGACTTTTGTCACTTCAGTGTACTTATGGCCTTTCTGGGAACTTCAGGGCTACAGGCCCAAATTCTGGGCCATTTGGTCAATTCAATATCTTAATTATCTTATCAATTTCAATTTCAAATATTTATTTAGATGTAAAAATAAATGAATGGTCACTATTGTTGAGAACATATAAAATTTTTCTATTCTGATATAACTGGAATCCCAAACACTAAAGTATTTTATTGCATCTATTGTTCCCTAAACTAACTTTTTTTAATCATAGGTAGTCTTGTTTTATTTGTTTCGACCTGTTCTACAACATATTTTTATAATGGGTCTTCAGAGATTTATCAATTAGTAAAATAGAAGATACCTTTTTTTTTGTCAGGATGTTGTCTAACAGCCATTCCATAGATTGAAAGTATAGATAATTGCAGAAAAGATGATGTGGAATTTACAGTATTTGAAAGTTCAGACAACAAATAAGAACATGCGTAGTAAAATTATTTGAAGAATGAAGGATCACTTCACAGTTTATCTACCAGTGGCTAAATGTTGTACAACAATGTCCTGCATAGTCTAGGTAACCAATTCTGACAATATTCTAGACTATTTGTTGAAGCCAAATGAACCAAGAAACTAAATACATACAAAAAACGATAAACTGTTCTTCTCCCAAAACTTTTACTATTTTTCAATATATAAAATATAAATAATAAATTCAAATGTCTTATTAGAAACAATTTCTAAAAATTCACATTTTTCGTAATTCATTTTTTATTCTCCAACATTTGAACCATGCTGCACACTGAAAAATCTTTGCATGTTTTTGTTCTTTCCCTTTTCATTACATATATTTCTCTGTAGCAACAAATTGCATTGTTTATCATTTGGAAAATTGCATGACTACAATCAATATTGGAATTAACTTCCATAATATGCTCTGACTAGGTCTCAACCATGTCAAGAATTTTTTATAGTTGTTTAGGTATCAGGTATCGTATAGGTATTTCAACAGTGATTGCTATGCTAGTTATTCTCCTGCTTCTCTCAAGCCCACTGTTCATCTATGATGCTATATATTTCATTAACTAGTTCATTTAGCAAACTGGATGCACTCACTTATATTAACAGAATTTAACTCATCAAAAACCAAGTTGCTACCCAGATTCTGCTATGTTATTAACTATTGTTAACTGTAAAAGAAGTAATGTAAAAAGAGTTTCAAAATCAAAGAAATCATTTACACAATATACTATGATATGTTTCCACATGGCTCAGATATTCTTGCCAATAATTCATGCCATGTTTCACTTCTATTTTCTTTCAATGATGGTGTGTTTGATAGAAGTAAAATTATTTGTACATTTTCATTTAAAGCACAGAGATGAAAAAAAAATTATTTTGTGCACTAATTTTTTAGTACTTTTTTGGGAGAGGGGGAGCTACACTAAAATTTATTTTAAAATTTTCAAACTGAAGAACAATGAATTCGAACTGATCAAAGCCTGAATATTCATGGCACTGGAGTATTTTATTTACATCTATGGTCTAACTTGAGTTTAGGGAAATAAATTAACAGAAAACGTTCTCATTTAGACTCCCACTCCTGAAACAGACATGCACCTTAGATTTTTGACCAATTTAATTTAGAATAATACATATTAAATTTTTCATTATTTATACTAATTTGTGCTCAGATTTAATGGAAAACATAAATAAATTAAAAGTGGCCCTTTATACCATAAAAAAAATTCTTCAAGGTTTATTGTAAGAATATATAGCACATTACTTTAAATTGGATTTAATTAAAATCATAATTAAACTACACCCCAGTGCATCCCACTGCCAGTGAAAATAAACTTTTACAGAGTTTTAGTTTTCCTTCATGAAAAATATATATTATTTTCTAATACAAGATGAGTCAACATTCTTTCTGATAAAAACACCTAAAGTTCCCACTCAGTTTGCAAACATCTCAGTTCCTGATCCAGTTTTATAATCCAATGGCTTGCAAGGGCATTCCACCAACTCAATTGCTTGCAATTTTATCTACATCACTGTATTGTTCTGAGTACTCTTCTACTGCCTTTTCTTGAATCATCCCATCTGGATTGCCTTGATCTGAAAAAATGCTACAGCGTTTACTATATTCCCCTTTTCACAGCTACTAATGCCCATTTTCTTCACTTAGATTGCCTGCAGTACCAGAACTAAAATGTTCAGATCCTAGGCATGAAATTCACTCGATCAAAAATCATAAGTTTCTAAACAAAGTTCACAAATTTTTCATCTTCAAACACAAATCTCAGATTTTTTTTTTTTTATCTAACGTACAGATAATCTACAGCATGGATAATCCACATAAATTTCACTGCAGAATGACTAATCCACCCCTATGGGTTCAGCACATCATTGATAAAATTAGTGCACAGGTTTCATTAATATGGAGATACAAATGCCATGAAGAAAATGAACCTCAGATTATGATGAACAAATGATGAAAGAGATTCTGGAGCAATCAAGTAATTGCATATCATCCCCTTTAATATGTTTATATGGTAGATTAGTTACTAAAGAATATTAAGTTTTAAGTTATTTTAATGCTAATAACAGGACTTAAATTACCCATTTAAGTTATCTTTACAATCCTCATGTCTGGAAATGCTAATGACATGGAATCTGGACTGAATGACACAAATATATTACACAAAACCACACATGCAGGAGAAGATGAGCATTAATAAATTACATGTGTTGAATACAATACAGAAATTAGAAATTATACACCTACTGCTGATGAATCTGAAGGCAGTATTACTTGATATGAGTATACCTTCTTTTACTTTTATTAGATATTTCACTGAACTATAATATAAATTGCAGTACAAATGCATTTTCATTTATCCAGCAATGTAACACTCCAGATAATGGGCTTATTAAAAAAAAAATAAGAGAACTGCAAAAATTTCAGTCCATAAAATTCTATCTTCTATGAAGTATAACATCATGGAATGCAAATTTTGCATTCTGTATTAATGAACAAAAGCCATACTTCTGAGGAAATACAATGCTTACTTTTGCATCAGCCGTCAAACTCCACAGCCCCATTATGATTCCTTAAAAGGAAAAAAATAACTAAGGGAGAGAAAAAAAAGAAAACTGACAGTTGAGTTTGAAGGTGGAAATCAATTCTTGTCTGTTGCCTTTGCAGGCATACCTAGGTCGTCACACAAATACATTTTGGTGATCTCATGAGTTGCCTATTTTGGTGACACAGTACACTGCCCCATGAATACTTTCAGGAGAGGAAGGGTGCACGGATAATCAGATAGAATGAATTATCTCTTTCTGGATATTCACATCATTTGCCATCATGCCTAAGTTCAAAAGGATATCATTTGCTGAAGCTGCCCAATTATTTCTTTTCATTTGGTAACATTCTACATGTCGATCACATTTTTTCAGTTTCTTGAGAATGTCTCACTGGATGGACTTGGTTCTTCCATGACATTTTCCTTTCAAAATGATTTTACTCAGATTCAGATACATGGAATTACACAGGAATTTTTCATAATATGACCATATTTTTGGGCTTCATCTATTATGCTACATTTGAATATTTTTAACTGTTCAATTATCTACTGTAATGACAGTGTGGCAACATCATTCGCGTTGATGAAACGCCATCAGCGAAACTTCTCTCATGCGTTTTTCTTTTCACCAGAGTGGCAACAGTAAGCCTTCGACAAAAAAAAGAACATTGACTGATTTTCTGTCTGTATTATTCTATATCCATAAAAATGTAAATAAACATTAATCTTCTTGGAGTCAGAACAACGTTTAACGTTTCCTATGTTCCAAACTTCCACACTGGTTTATCCGGATGCGATCCAATTCAACTTATGAAGTGTAAGGTGGAAAAAGAACGTACCATGTTTTTGTAATATAACGAGACTGAAATACTCTTAAAATGGTAAGTCAATTTTAAAAATTCTTGTTCTATATTGCAATATGCCTTCAGATGTAATGTATGCAATTATAATTCTCTGAATGCATCAAATGTGTTAAGAATAAATGAACTAGTTTTTATTAAGCAAACTTTAAGCAGAAAAGCTTAAGCTTTAAAAAAATAAAAAGTTGGATAAAGGTAGCTGCACTTCCGTTAAGCCTAATTCTACTATGGCTGAAGGAGATGAAAGTAAAGAAACTGAAACTAATGCCACACCTGCGACTGTCGCCAAGGTCAGCATCAAAATTCCCCCTTTTTGGAAACCTGACCCCAAAATATGGTTTCTTCAGATTGAAGCCCAATTTCGCAATACTGGAATAACGGCTGATCAAACAAAATATGATTATGTAGTCAGTTCTATTGAAACAGGGACATTGTCACAAATCTCTGATATTCTCACTAAACCACCAAACAACAGCAAATATCTGGCCATTAAAAACAGGCTGATTGAAATTTTTGCCGACTCTGAAACACAGAAAACCCAGAAACTTCTGACTGAATTAGAACTGGGTGATAAGAAACCATCCCAGCTTCTCTGTGAAATGCGTAACTTGGCGGCTGAGAATGTGCCAGATGAATTTTTGAAAACATTGTGGATGTAACGATTACCACTTAATATGCGGAGCATTTTATGTGTAAACAGTGATGATTTGTCCAAATTGTCTACAATGGCTGACAAAATATGGGAATTAAATCCCAATCCACCACAGGTAGCTCGCATTGTTTCTTCCCCATCTGATAACATTACAGCCGAAGATCTACAGAAACAGATATCAAACTTAACACTGCAGGTAGCAGAAATGAATAGGCGTAGAAACCCCAGTCCAGAAAGACGACGATACAGGTTGAATTCTAGAAATAGTTTCAAAAATAACAAAAACCCAAATAATTGTTATTTTCATCAACGCTTTGGTGAGAGAGCGTACAAGTGCACTCCACCATGTAAATATCAGGCCTCGAAACAGGAAAACTGAATCCCCGGCCTTCGATGACGACAGAAAGTCAAGGGGTACAGCTGAGTCGTCTATATATTCGTGACAGCGCATCAGGAACCCATTTTTTAATTGACACCAGAGCGGAAATATCGGTTATTCCACCAACACCATCGGAAAAAAGAACTGTGGCTAAGCTTGAGTTATTCGCAGCTAACGGTACAACAATAAAAACATATGGTCAAAAATTATTAGAGCTAGATTTAGAGCTATGTTCCAAACTTCTACAACAGAGCCATTTGACTATTATTTGTGCATTTCCATCTTCGCTTTCATAGTATTTATCATATGAACAAGTCCAAAACTCAGAGCTAAAAGATTTTTCAGCGACTCTTGGCTACTTGGGATACAACGTTATGAAATGCAACTTCTACATATTTTTCAAATGAAGAAAGCACTTAAAGAACCTATAAAATTTAATTTCAATGAAAAGTATAAAATGGCAACCCTTTCTTTAATTATCAGTATTTACTAAACATCTCATGCATATGTACTGCTCAGATGAAAAAGAGCCTATAATTATTGAAGCCGAAAACAGCTCAGAAGAAAAAGTGGTTAAAAAATTATTAACAATCTTCATTTTATCAATTTTTTTTTAAAGTTAAGTGTATTTATAAAGCATCTCTCCAAAAATTAATAACTAACACTTTGGAAAGATAATTTCATTTACACATCCATTAATCAGCAGTACATGAATTAATAAACTCAATGATAAAAATTTTTAAACCTTTCCAAAAATAGTACTTCATCAACATGATTTGAACTCAAGTTCAACACAGTTCATTTCTCAAGATAAAACACTAAGATTCAGAGTAATACACAAATAACTACCCACTCTCGCTCTATCTGCTAGTGTTAGTAATCTTTAGTCTAGATTATCACTATCATTCTAATTACCATATTCATTTGATTAAGACTCAGCCCATGATTTCAAGACTACTAACGAAAAAAAATTAAGCAAATAAAATAGATTAAATAAAATATTAATATTTAACTTCAGTTTCTTAATAACAGTGCACACATTCAAATTATTCGAAATACTTTGAAACATACTGTTTTAGGAATGCTTACATAGGAAATAAAGTTTTTTTACTCATGTGAATAGAAAATATGGCCATGTTAAATAGATAAACACATCTAACCTGTTACAAAGATACCATACTTCTCATTATTGAAAAATGACAATGACTAATCATTCATTTTACCAGTTAGAGACACACAACTGATTTACTCTTTCATTCTAATATCAATTTGATTTTTTGAACAACACAATTCAGCTTCAGTCTCAAAAGATAGTAATAAATATTAATAAAAGTATTTTTTCTTCTTCCATTAATATAAGTATTTTAAAAGAGTAGCATTAAAAATTACTTCTTATTTAGAGGATGTTCAAATTCTTTGTGACGATTAAAGATATGCGACATCAGGTTTATACTAAAGAACTTCCCGTTTTTCTAATAAACAAACCCCAGTGGCCACTGAAATGGCCGAAAAGTGATCAAGGAAAGACCTGTAAGGGATACTGCCTTTGGGGAATATCTGTTACTGACCTGGTAAGTGAAACACAAATGTGGCTTTTGACTGAGAAATACCAAGCAAGTAAGACATCTCGTGTCAAGAAAGTTGTTATCTCAAGAAAGCTGTTACCTTTCCCTTCTGTAATAATGCTGCAATGTTACTTTTTAATAAACCAAGAAAACCTATGGTTTAAAATAAATAATTAAAAAGACAACAGGTTTAAGTTTTTCCATCATGAAAGTTCAGCAAATGAATATGCAGTTCTGGTTGTAATGAAAAAAATTATAATGCAGAAATTTCAAAAACAGAATGAAAATATTAATCTTTTAATTAATTGATGAAAAAATTTACCAATTTAAAAAGCTAAAAGATCTCATTATATAATCAATTCTCATTTATAAGTTATTGATAAGAAACGCATAAATATTTTCTGATCATCTGCATCGTAGTTTCAACATTCAATAAAATTCCTGCATTTTTAGCATATTTCCGGTATACATGCAACAGCCAACCCAAACACTGAGTAAACGTTGATTTATATGTTATATATTTGTCATTTTGTGCTAATTAGTGTTTTTTTTAATCCGCCAAACAGAATTTTTTCCCCTCGTAAAATTTCTTATTTCAGCTAAAGTATTGGGTGCATGGCAATATTTGACAATTTCACTGTTAAATAATGATTTTGTTCTGATAACTTAATTTTGATGCTAGTTAATGATATTATTTTGGAAATCTTTATTTTGGCTAACTCAAATCAATGAGATTGCAAGATAATTTGGCTCTAGTGTAGAATTGGGTGCCCTTTCGATTGGCGAAAAATTTTGTTTACTTTTGGCGATGAAACCCCATTTCTGGTTACTATGAGAGTTTTAACATGGTTTTCGCTTCTTAATTTATTTAATTAAAAATAAATCGATGTGCACATGGACAAAGTCAAGGCAATGTGCAATGACTAGTTTGTGCAATTCTCTGATTTTTTTTAAGTGAAAATAGGTCGATGTATACATGGACACGGAGTTTGTGAAATTCTGTCTTCTTGTTTTGGTTTTGCGTAGCGGCCATCTTGAAATTGTGTCTTATTGGCGCCGATCTTCGCGTCAAAACAGAATAGCCAAAAAACAAGGGGCACCCAATTGTAAACTTTTACCGATAATTTTCTCGCAGTCACACGCTCTCTGTTTTTGATAACTAATGGTTATTTTTAAAACAATGAAAAATTTTCAAAAAAAAAATTATTAACCATATAAACTCTCTTATTTTTCTTATACTGAAGCATACCTTGAACATCCAGCTGTTCTTGGATAATTGTGATCATGGTCAGCATGCAATGCTTTGGCTGTGAATGCTGCCAAGTTTATACAATTCTCTGATCATTTTTTCAATATTTCTAATGAAAAGTAAGTTAATTTTTTAACGAATCTTTAAATCCTTATTTAAATATTAAAATTTGTATTTTGAATTTCTAAAGCATGTTTTATTTGGATATGTTAATAATTTTGTGTATTTTTGATAAACATTGATAGGTGGGTGATCTTTAAAAAAAATCAAAATTTCCAACTTGCACTTGATAAATTTCTATCCTTATTTCTAACAAAACGGTTCTTTTTATAATTATTTATGAACAGAACAGTACCATGTTGAATGCCATCTATTTGTTGCAGTGCGGATAATCAAAATGTACTAATGCTTATTCCTACAAAAACAGAAGTGGTAGAAATTATGCTTTTGTGGTCTTTATCAAAGTCACAGATTATTCATAATTAAAAACTGTAATAAAATAACACAAGTTTCTTACTTATCAAAAACTTAGTCAGCATCTTAAAATATTCTCAGAGTTAAATGCAAAGTTTATACCACATACATGCCTGCCATAGGATGAAATTACAATTTCTTTGCCCTTTCACAACTAATCCAGCTGATTCGAAAATCCCAACGCTGTTTAACAAAGCCAAAGTTGTTTAAGTGCTCTGAATCAGAACTTCATATAAGTAACTAAACATATTCTAAATAACTAGTTTTGATAATTTAACAGTTCTACGCATTACCACAGTTCATATGTTAAGATATAACAAGAAGGTTGAGATATAAACTGATTCTCACAAATGTAACAGCTAATTTTCTAACACCAAAAAATGATTACGTAGCATTCAACTAATGCAAAACTTTTTTTTTTGTTCCCCAGCTAAACCTAATACGAAAAACTGAAATATTACGTTGTTTAATCACAAAACAGTCGAAAAGGACGGGAGTTCTGTGCACTAAATTAAGGGTGTTTGTTACTACAGGGTCTAAAGATTATATTGGCTTAACTCACGCTGAAAGTACTATATGACTTTTTGCATAAAATATTAAAATATTTGAGCACACACAAAAAATAAAACTACACTAATTTTTTTCACACAATTTAAATTTATAAACACACATATTATTTCTTATAATAATGAGCTGTCAAAGGAATTACACACGACAACATTTCACACAAAAGCGGTAACTCAAGGAAAACTTACTTTAGAAATGCTACAAAAAAAAGTCTTTAAGATGTACTTCAGGAATATATCAAAATTAATATAATTACGAAAATACACAAAAAGTTATCTAAATCCATCATCATTCCTTTCCCACCACATAAACAACCTCGCAGAACATCACTCTAGTATACATCACACAGCTTACAAAAGTATTCAGAAACTAACCTCCCAGAAGTTCTGTTTGACAGCAGTTGCCAAAAGAGTAAAATAGATTTTAGAACGAATCACTTTTCCAGGCATAATGAAATGGCCTGTCCACCAGGAATTTTTTGCACATTTATAATAGAAGAACTGCGTAGAACTTGACATCTTTTAGAAAACCTTCCGTGAGTTCGTTGCCAAATCAAGGCAAATATCTCTCTGACACTTGTTTGATGATATCAAAATCAAATTAATTCAGAAAGCAAAGTGCCTAATAATTCCTTCAGAATGCAAAGTTTCTAATAGGATTATATTCAGAACACGTGTTCCCATGCCACTGGGAAAGGCCCAGTAGGTGAACGAGCCTGCAACAGAAAAAATCCACGATGTTCAAAATCATGTGTTTTTATGTCGCTATCGAAAGCTCCCAGTTTAAAGGTTGTGTCTCACAATATCATACCTGCCAGCATTTTTCCACTCCTCAGTAGAGTGCAAACGCTTGCCGATGTGTATAAACTATGCTGGCGGCAATAAATCTTCACAATATGAGAGTACGTGGATAAAAATCGTAAATGCTGTAATTATAATTCGAGTCAGCAGCCAAATTTAACCAATACCTCCCAAATCCTATGAATCTGAAAAAAAGAACTTCCTTAAAAGGCTGAATTCCATCACGCGGTATGCGTGGTTCAGAAAAGTGATCCTACAAAATCCTGAAAAGCCAGTTGGAAAAGTAGCAGCTAACATTCTGGGAATAAAAATACTGAAAAGCGTAAAACAGGTTTTGTGAAATCCATAGTAACCCAGAACAAGCCTGAAAAAAACGTGTTTATGGGCAACTGAAAAATTCGGAAAATATCGCAGTGATTTTCCCAGATTTCATTAAAATAACCAAAGAGGTAAACATCATGTTTGCTAATTTTTCAATTCTAGATATCATTCGCATAATAGCTGGGAGAATGCCAGAGGCCGTGTATGTTCCGACATCCATTGCTAAGATGTTCTATTGTTCTCTGTCCTCGAGGAAATTTTTTGAACATGCACGCAAATTAATTCTAAGTTGAGAATCCTTATCTTATTGTGCATGATATTTATTTCGGATTTTCAGTACAATTTCTAATTTAACATTTTTGTATATTTTGGTGGACATTTCTTTGCTTGATATCTTTAGCTCTTCGATTGTATTTTGTAATGTAAATTATTAAGGTGAACTTGAAGTTTCATACTAATCTTTTACCAGGTAAATTTTACACCTTAGTTTGAGATCCTGCCTTTTAATAATACGGAGGATCTGAATGCTGTGCTATGTGATTATTACATCTTCATAGATTTATGCATCTTAATATGTTTTTAGCATCACTTATTGCTTGTTATATAAGTCTAATGTTTTTAGCATCCAGATTGCTGATCCCTCGACACGATATTCTTTGATATTCTTTGATATTACCGGGGTGCTTCCAATCCGAGCACCCCGGTAATGCACCCACTATTATCCCACACAGGACATATTATCCTACATATTTATTCATGACAAAAAGAAAACTAACACTTCAACGATTTTTTAAAAACAACATTTTTGCTGATTTTTCAATTCTAGATGTCATTGACACAGTAGCTGGGAGAATGTCAGAGTCCGAGGGTGCTCTGACACCCACTGTTCAGATGTCCATTGTTCTATATCTTAGAGGGCATTTTTAGTATATGCACGCAAATTAATTCCAATTTTCGAATTCCTATTTTATTGTGTATGATATTTATTTTGGATTTTTAGTATAATTTTGGATTTAGCATTTTTGTATATTTTGAAGGACATTTATTTGTTCGATATGTTTTGCTCTTCGACTGTATTTTGTAATGTAGGTTATTAATGTGCCCTTGAAGTTTCATACTAACCTTCCACTAATTAAATTTTTTGTGTCTCTTAAACCAGTTTGAATGTTTCCCTTTTTATCTTACGGTGGATCTGAAATTTTTTGCCATGTGATTATTATGTTTTTGAAAATTTATGCATATTATTATGTTTTAGCATCACTTATTGATGACCCCCTTGACATGTTATTCTTCGATGGGGGTTGGATCCCCGCATCCGAGTATCCCGGCAATGCACAACTCTTATTTCACACAAGACATATTATCCCATATATTTATTCATCTAAACAAAAACTAATACACACAAGACTTTTTAAAAACTTCACCCACATTTCACGTAAATTAAATTAAAAAAATGATTATGTTTGTAAAAATCTTTAAAAATAATGCAAAAATTTATCTGGGTAATAAATTATAATTATTGTATATCCACTTGACCCCGTAAAAAAATACATAGAGGTTCCGCGCACGGAAATTCATTAAGAAATGCCAAAGTAAATTTATTGCCGAGTTAAATTATTGACAATTTAATTTCGTCTTGCCGAAGCCTCTTGCGATTTTCTTCAGTTAAATTTTCTTCAATTTTTTTAAGAAATACTGAACCTCAAAAGCAACAGAAAATTATAATACTCATATAATATTTCACTCAGGAATTTCAAAGACATCAATACTTATATTAGCTACTTACCCAATTTACTCAAATATTAGAGCAATTTACCCAATTCAGTTTGCAATCTAAATTGGACTTTCTAGCAATTGTTTTCCTTTGCATTTAACATGTTTTGACAAATAATTCAACAAACTACACTTTCTTTAATCCAAGTACGCTATTCATTCAGTTTAAAACAAAAGTTAAAATTCTAGCACTGAACGGGCTATAAATTCACGAAAACAGCATATTTTTTTCATACTTCAGTCATATTAGTATTTTAAATATAGTATAAACTAACACTAAAATAAATATAGTAACAAACATGTGTTATTTTAAAAATACTGCTTAACAGTTCAAACACAACTCTTTAAAACATACTGTTGTTATTTTCAAATTGATAAGTGCATTTATTAAAGCTCCTAACGAATTTAGGAACATCTGAACAGTCATTCAGTTCGTCCCATTTTATGACGAAAACTGAGAGGCTAGAGAGAGGTCAACCCACAAACGGACCAGGATAGTGTCAAAATGTCACAGGACATCCAGCCACCCGTTGTAATGATAAATAAGCATTGGAGTATATCATTTGAGAATTTAAAACATTAAACATTTTGAAATAAAGAGTCATAAAAATTTTGAAAAAATCTAATGCATTATAATAACGTAGCATCGCTTATTAATAATCATTATGCACAAATATGAACATATGCTGTCCATTTGAATAATATAACATTCTAGGACAATAATTAATAGTTACATTATAATATTACATTAAGTTACAAATAGTAAAGCTGCAACCTTTGTTACTATCTCCTATAGGCTGTAATTTTATCTTTAATTGAAACCCCTCTAGTAATATTTGTACGGTTTTAGTTTAAACTAACAAAATTTTATGTTAACTTTCTCTTTCCTTTGAACTCTTATTTCAACTTCGCGTTAGAATGAGCGCGCGTTTCAGCTTTATGCTAATTTGAAGTGGAGCCAAGTTTTGTATTTAAAAGGTTAGCAAGGAACTTCTCAGTGTGAGAGAGCTTTTAGTCTCAGATCACTGCGGCTCTGTTCGACGTTCATCTGACCAGCTAGTATTTAAATTCTAAGCCTTAGCGCTGTTACTCTAATACTTATTGAAGTAATCTAAGTGCGTTAGTATTAGCTAAGTCTTGCTACGCACCACTGATAGTTTATCATAGAGACCAACCTCGCGTTTATAGCTCTGTGAGCAACAACTACTTAATTTCTACTCATTTTATTTAAAATTATTTGATTGTTCAGTTTAGACCCAAGTGCGGTCATTATTTTCTGTTATCCCTTCCGAGTTGGGAAGTGCCTGTAAATAGTAGTTTAATAAAAGGGTCATTTTAAAACCCTCCTTGCGTGCAGTTATTCTACCATTTCCACTGAACATAGCTGCATTTAGCTCCCTGTTCAAGATCAGGACTTTAACAACTTCACGAATATGTTCGCCAAAAGTATGCACAGAACACTCAGTCCTGACACTGGCGGCCAAAGAAGAAAAATGAGAGGATAGCCTGAAAGACAACAAGATGAACCTGAGATACCCGCAGTACCTGTGCAGAACCCCGAGATATCACCTCCTGCCCTAGAAGGATTTGGCTACATTGTACAAACCATGCGGTTTGTAGCCAGCGGCAATGAAGCCAGCGGCAAGTTTTGACGGCAAGTCAGCCGTAATTAATTTCCTGGAAAAACTAGACGCCCACTTCATGTTATATCCAGTCCACGAATTTCAGAAAGTCACTCTTGCCACCAGCGCTTTGAAGGGCCAAGCGCTAAATTGGTTCAAGTGTATTGGAAAGAATCTTTTGGGGGAACCGGGAAGCCCCACATACACTTATGAAAATTTAAAAAATTCTTTGGTGAAAGCATTTCCTGTCGTACGAGATCGAGCCAGACTGGAGGTGGAACTTTTTAGCCGATAACAAGAAAAGATAGAAGATTTGTCAAATTTTATCTTGAGAAAAATCCAAGATTTGTATGGAAGTCGCCTGGATCCAGAAGTCATTAAAATTATACTTCCTAGTCTACTGCCCCAAGTTCAAGATTTTATAGAGCTCAGAAACCCAACGACTTTGGATAAATTATTCGAGCTCGCCGTACAATTTGAAAGTCGAAGAATGGCAGACAATGAACGACGTCGCCAACTTGAGTGAAGAAGTCAAGGGAACACGCCAAGACCGCAGCAAAAGCAACAACAGAATTACGGGAACAAGGCGAAGCAATGGCCGAAGAAAGATGGATCTCCTAAGTCGACCGGCGAACGACGAGATTTTAATCGAAAAACGGGCAAAGATGCAGAAGGTGGCCAGAATAAGAAGAAGGATTTAAACTAAGATGGATTTCTTCAAGGAAGGTGAAGTCCGAAGTCTCGCAAAATCCTTCCACAATTAGTTTAATCAGCGTGGTCGTTGAAAATTTAAGTTTACCGAAGATTGAAGTCTTAATTAAGAACATACCGGCGACGGCTCTTTTGGATACAGGAGCGCAAAGCAGCTTTATCTCGAAAAAATTTTTCAAGAAACTTTTTCGCCGTTATAGAATTTTTAGTGCAAGAGACACGAATGTCATAGCGGCCCAAGGAGAGAAGTGTAGATGCCTAGGAAAAGTTTCACTTTACTTTTTGTGCGTATCAACGACGAGAAGGTAAAAATTTTATTTTATATTGTGCGAAACCTGCAAACGTGTATAATTCTGGGTGTGGATTTTTTTAGATTGGCAGAAGCAAAGATAGATTTTCAGGGAGGCAATTTGACGTTATCGATGCAGCCAGTGGACTAAAGGAATGATAAGCCCCCGCAGCTGGAACTACAGCACTTACCAGCAGAAGAGAAAGAAAAGCTGCAGGCACTGGTAAGTGAGTTTTCTAATTTATTTAGCGATATACCGGGTTTCACGCAAGTAACAAATCATGAAATCCAAACAGGGGACGCCCAACCAGTAAGGCAAAAGCCATACCGTTGCGATAAGGAGAAAGAAGAAATTATTGAATATCATATTAAAGAAATGTTGAAAAATAAAATAATTACCCCGATTTCTAGCAGTTATGCTAGCCCAGTAGTTTTATGCAAGAAAAATAATGATTATCCGATTACGCACCAGAAGCGGTGGCGTTTTGCTATAGATTACAGAAGGCTAAATGCCGTCACAAAACATCCTGTATATCCTTTGCCGATAATCGAAGAGATAATCCGAAATAGTACCTCCACAAAGTATATGTCTACATTAGATCTTACGAGTGGCTATTTTCAGATTGGGGTAAAACCCGAAGACGTCCCTAAGACCGCCTTCATAACCAAGTCTGGCACGTACGCATTTCTTACGATGCCTTTCGGTTTATCCGGCGCGCCGGCAACTTTCCAACGATGCATGGACATTGTCTTAAGACCGGTCATTGGTAAGAGTACGTTAATTTATTTGGACGATATTATAATTACAAGTAATAGTTGGGAACAATACCTACAAGATTTAAGAAAAGTGTTTTTATTGTTAAACGAAGCTGGTTTGAAAATAAAT
Source organism: Stegodyphus mimosarum (assembly GCA_000611955.2). NCBI lineage: Eukaryota > Metazoa > Arthropoda > Arachnida > Araneae > Eresidae > Stegodyphus > Stegodyphus mimosarum. The sequence continues at coordinate 112,857 of KK116012.1, forward strand.
GCATCCAAATGTAAATTTGCCGCAAAAGAGTTACGTTATTTAGAGTTTAAAATTTCTCAGAGTGGCATTGAAACAGATCAGTCCAAGATTATAGCTATCAAAATTTATCCTGTTCCTAAAACAGCGAAGAAGTTATCATCGTTTCTTGGCATGTGTTCATACTATCTATCCTTCATTAAAGACTTTGCCAAAATAGCTGAGCTTCTCCTGAAACTGAACAGGAAGAAAGCTAGGTTTTCGTCGTCAGCAGAAGCCAACTCGGCATTTCAAAAACTGAAAGACGCCTTGACTCAAGCCCCCGTCTTAAAATTTCCGGAGGGGGAAAAGGATTAGAAATTTCAGCGGACGCTTCAGATTTTGCGATTGGGGCAGTTCTTTCTCAAAATGGGAAACCCGTGGCCTTTTTAAGACGAACGCTGAATGAAACCCAGAGAAACTATTCGGCCACGGAAAGGGAAACTCTCGCAGTTTTATCAGCAGTGCACAAATTTCGTGTTTACTTTGGAAGTTCTCCAGTAACTGTATACACCGACCACGCACTCACCAGACTCTACACTGGAAAAAATTTATCACCCAGATTAATAAGGTGGGCACTTAAATTACAAGAATATAATCTAG
>KK116013.1:0-14349 GCA_000611955.2 Stegodyphus mimosarum
GAAAATAAGATTAGACTATAAAATTGTGTCATGTTTATATACACTTTGCGCACATTTGTCTCACACTCTTCTACGTTAACATCGATAAACACTAAAGAATCACTCCGCCTATAAATGACGTCATATTCAAGTCAAACATAATTGGCCAGCATCAGAAGGGTACAGCGCGGGGTCTAGCTTCTCGTCTTTAGGAACTAGTTGCTAAAAAGTTTGTGTTGCCACAAAAATTTTTATAATTTAATCTGCTTTGTGAGAACAAATTTTATGCGTTCACGTCACGTTTCAACCTTGCGCGCACAGTTTAAAATATTCTGCTGCATAATTTAATTCCGCATGTAACATATAGTTTTTATAACATTTGAAAACTGCTGTGAACCAAAACGCCTAAGAATTTCATGTTAAATTAAAATTTTCTTTGGAGTTGAGTTTATAAAATGTATTTTATTAAAGAAATCTGTACTGTTTTCATATATAAAATTTTTTAATATTAAAATAGTCATCAGATTTTCGGTTCAGTTAGAAGATAGTGCCCGTATAAAGAATTCCATCAAATTTCAAGTATGTACCGTTAGCCATTTTTAAAATATCATGCGCGTAAGGTGGAAGCATGACGTGAACGCATAAAAATTGTTCTCACAAAGCAGACTAAATTATAAAAGTATTTGTGGCAACACAAACTTTATGGTTACTAGTTCCCAAAGCAGCTATATTATACAGTCAGATGTCAAAAGTTTGAAAGTAATTGCTTTTAAAATGCTTTTTGCTTTTTTCCTCAAACGATCACTACACTGGGCATGTGCATGGAGGACCGCATTAGGGATCTACATGGAGATCTTTCCAAAGGAATTTGCTCTAAAAAGAGATGTTATTTTATTATTTATTTAGTGGACAATCTGATATTGCTCATTGTGGAAGTTTGGAACATAGGAAACTTTAAACGTCGTTCTGACTCCAAGAAGATTAATATTTATTTACATTTTTTGGATATGGAATAATACAGACAGAAAATCAGTCAATGTTCTTTTTCTTGTTGAAGACTTACTGTTGCCACTCTGGTGAAAAGAAAAACGCATGAGAAAAGTTTCACTGATGGCGCTTCATCAACGCGAATGATGTCGCCACACACCCCCTTGCCAGTGATAGCGTTATACCTTGTAATCCTTCAGGTATGCAGGAAATCTCACCCTTCGTCCAGCTTTTGTGTATCTAGGATGAATATCTTTGGAAGAATCATTGTCTCTAGGAAGTGGAGGTGAGATTTTGGAGTTATCAGCTTCGTGTGTCTGGAGATTTGCTGTTATTTCATTCTTGAGGCTGAAACATGGTTTCAGTCTATCTATCGATATCCTTTTAATTTTACCTGAAACTTCCACATCGAAAAATTTCTCGAAACGTTTCTTAACTAAATATGGTCCTAGATAGGCTGGTTGAAGAGAAGATGAAATCATGTTATTATAGATGAATACATGTGAACAATTTGCTAAGTCCTTGTGTACGAAAATTGTTTTTTTTTCATGGCTGGTTGTCGGTGTTGGTTTTAGGTTTTGGATGTGACTTTGCAATTTTTGTATAAAATCTGAATGCGTAACAGTGGGGACATAACTGAAAAATTCTCCAGGCAAACAGATTGGTGCACCGTACACAAGTTCAGCAGAAGAACAATGCAAATCCTCTTTAATGGCGGATCGAATGCCAAGAAGAATCAAAGGTAGAACGTCAGTCCAAGAATTTGACGTTTGCAGGTGGGATTTTAGGCTGTTTTTCAAGGTTCGATGTTGTCGTTCAATTAAACCATTAGACTGTGGGTGATAAGCCGTGGTGCTATTAGCCTTGAAGCCTAAGTATTTGCTCAAGGATCTGAAGAGTTGGCTGTCAAATTGTCGACCTTGGTCAGACGTTATCTTCTCTGGAATTCCAAATCTGGAAATCCAAGTCGTGATGAGGGCATGGGCGACGGACTCTGCGGTTTGGTCTTCCAGAGGTACAGCTTCGATCCACCGAGTGAATCTATCGATGATGGTAACCAGGTACCTAAAACCTTTGCAAGATGGTAAGGGGCCAACAATATCGATATTAAGGTGCTTGAAACGTTGACTGGGGACTTTGAATTCAGCAGCTGGAGCATGGGTATGTTTGTGTATTTTGGCTCGTTGGCATTGCAAACATGCTCTAGACCACAGCTGACAGTCTTTGTTTATGCCAGGCCAGATGAATCTTTTTGTCACCAGCTTCGTTGTTGCACGAATTCCAGGATGGGATAAGTTATGTATAGAGCAAAATAATTGTTTTCGAAATTCTTTAGGAATATATGGCCTGTTAAAATTAGTGGAGGTATCACAATAAATTTTCTTATTGCTATCCGGAATAGGAATTTGTACTATTTTGAAACTGGAATTTGATTTAAGAATCCTGAGGTCTTCATCCTCCTGGCAATCTGCAATAACTGTATAATCAATTGGAGCTGGGATAGCGATGGTGTCGATTCTCGATAGCGTGTCAGCTACAATGTTTTCTTCTCCAGAAATGTAGCGTATGTCTGTAGTGAATTCGGCAATGTAGTTCAACTGCCGTACTTGTCTTGGAGAAGCTTTATCTAAATTTTGGTGGAAAGCGAAAGTGATAGGTTTATGATCAGTGAAGACAGTAAACGATCGTCCTTCCAGAATGTGTTTAAAATGCTTTATCGCTAGGTAGATTGCAAGTAGTTCTCGATCGTATGCACTGTAATTTCTCTGTGTTTGTGAGAGAGATCGGGAGAAAAAACTTAGCGGTTGTTTGTCATTATCGGATAGTTGATGAATCACGGCACCCACGGCAGAATCAGATGCATCTGTAGTTAGGGTGATCTGCGCCGCTTGATTGGGATGAACTAACATTACAGAGTTGCACAGTGCGCTTTTGATATCAGTGAAAGCCTTCAGCGCATCTTCGGTCCAAATTAAAGCTTTTTTGCTGTTTTTCTTCACTCCTTTCAGTAAGATTGTCAGGGGTTGTTGTAGTTTGGCGCAGTTTGGAATGAAACGATGGTAAAAGTTCACCATGCCCAAAAATCTGCGTAAGCTTGTAAAGGATTGTGGTTTAGGATATTCTTTAATTGTATTGACTTTCGATGAAAGAGGCTTGATTCCTTCCTTTGATATTTCATATCCTAAAAATTCAACTTTGCTCAGACCAAATTTGCATTTTGCAATGTTTATGCACAGTCCATAGTTATTGAGTCTTTGGAATATTAATTCAAGATGTTTTTTGTGTGTTTCAGTGTCTGGCGAGGCGATGAGGATATCGTCGAGATAGCAAAATACAAAGTCTAGGCCGCTAAGCACTGTATTCATAAACCTTTGGAAGGTTTGTGCAGCGTTGCGTAAGCCAAATGTCATATAAGGAAATTCAAAAAGTCCGAAAGGTGTTATGATGGCTGTCTTCGGAATGTCAGCTTCATGCACAGGAATCTGTTGGTAGGCTCTTAGCAAATCTATTGTTGAAAAAATTGTTTTTCGATACAGAATATGAGTACAGTCCGTTAGAAATGGTAGTGGGTAACGGTCTGGAACAGTATTTGCATTAAGGCCACGGTAATCGCCACATGGTCTCCAGTCACCGGATTTTTTTAAAGTGAGGTGTAATGGACTTGACCAGCTGCTTTTGGATGGTCTGCAGAGACCTTCCTGCAGCATATAATCGAATTCCTTTTTCGCGGCAATCAACTTTTCTTGAGAAAGTCTTCTGACTTTAAAGGATACAGGGTTACCTTTGGTTTCGATGTAATGTTGCACATCATGTTCTTTAACTTTATTGTTTTTTATGTTGGGTTTAAGTAAGTTAGGAAATTTGTTTAGGATGTCTCTATATGGGTTTTGAAAAGTATTAACAATGAATTTAGGAGTGACGCTATTGTTACACAAAGCACCTGTAGTTGCTAATGAGGTGGTGCCATCAATTAATTTTCTGTTTTTACTATCAACTAACAAATTAAAATGTGAAAGAAAGTCTATTCCGACGATAGGTTTATTAACATCCGCAATGATAAAAGGCCAGTTGAAAGATCTGCGTAGCCCTAAATCTAGCTCTAATAATTTTTGACCATATGTTTTGATTGTTGTACCGTTAGCTGCGAATAACTCAAGCTTAGCCACAGTTCTTTTTTCCGATGGTGTTGGTGGAATAACCGATATTTCCGCTCCGGTGTCAATTAAAAAATGGGTTGCTGATGCGTTGTCACGAATATATAGACGACTCAGCTGTACCCCTTGACTTTCTGTCGTCATCGAAGGCCGGGGATTCAGTTTTCCTGTTTCGAGGCCTGATATTTACATGGTGGAGTGCACTTGTACGCTCTCTCACCAAAGCGTTGATGAAAATAACAATTATTTGGGTTATTGTTATTTTTGAAACTATTTCTAGAATTCGACCTGTATCGTCGTCTTTCTGGACTGGGGTTATTGTTATTTTTGAAACTATTTCTAGAATTCGACTTGTATCGTCGTCTTTCTGGACTGGGGTTTCTACGCCTATTCATTTCTGCTACCTGCAGTGTTAAGTTTGATATCTGTTTCTGTAGATCTTCGGCGGTAATGTTATCAGATGGGGAAGAAACAATGCGAGCTACCTGTGGTGGATTGGGATTTAATTCCCAAATTTTGTCAGCCATTGTAGACAATTTTGACAAATCATCACTGCTTACACATAAAATGCTCCGCATATTAAGTGGTAGTCGTTGCATCCACAATGTTTTCAAAAATTCATCTGGCACGTTCTCAGCCGCCAAGTTACGCATTTCGCAGAGAAGTTGGGATGGTTTCTTATCACCCAGTTCTAATTCGGTCAGAAGTTTCTGGGTTTTCTGAAACACAGAAAACCCAGAAAAACCACTACTAAAAATTTCAATCAGCCTGTTTTTAATAGCCAGATATTTGCCGTTGTTTGGTGGTTTAGTGAGAATATCAGAGATTTGTGACAATGTCCCTGTTTCAATAGAACTGACTACATAATCATATTTTGTTTTATCTGTCGTTATTCCAGCATTGCCGAATTGGGCTTCAATCTGAAGAAACCATATTTTGGGGTCAGGTTTCCAAAAAGGGGGAATTTTGATGCTGACCTTGGCGACAGTCGCAGGTGTGATATTAGTTTCAGTTTCTTTACTTTCATCTCCTTCAGCCATAGTAGAATTAGGCTTAACGGAAGTGTAGCTACCTTTATCCAACTTTTTATTTTTTTAAAGCTTAAGCTTTTCTGCTTAAAGTTTGCTTAGTAAAAACTAGTTCATTTATTCTTAACACATTTGATGCATTCAGAGAATTCTAACTGCATACATTACATCTGAAGGCATATTGCAATATAGAACAAGAATTTTTAAAATTGACTTACCATTTTAAGAGTATTTCAGTCTCGTTATATTACAAAAACATCGTACGTTCTTTTTCCATCTTTACACTTCATAAGTTGAATTGGATCGCATCCGGGTAAACCAGTGTGGAAGTTTGGAACATAGGAAACTTTAAACGTCGTTCTGACTCCAAGAAGATTAATATTTATTTACATTTTTTGGATATGGAATAATACAGACAGAAAATCAGTCAATGTTCGTTTTCTTGTTGAAGGCTTACTGTTGCCACTCTGAGGAAAAGAAAAACGCATGAGAGAAGTTTCGCTGATGGCGCTTCATCAACGCGAATGATGTCGCCACACTCATTGCATAAGTACACATAAAGCAATATTTCTCTTCAATCCTCCAGGAATGATTAGATACATCACCTCTTGGCAGCACAGTTTATTTCTGTTTTCTCTTTTTTATTTAATTATTTTTTCATAATATTTGTGTTTATTTTTAAGTAAAATAGATAAAATAAAAGTAAATAAATTTTTGTGCATGGTTAAATATAGCCAGTTATGAAGCTTTTGATTGTAATTGCTTTTTATTTACTAAAACAGCACTTTTTATTTAATTTCAGTCAAACCCAGACACACATTGACAGCGATTTTCAACACATTTTGAGTATACATTTGCCCTACATAGATATGAGTAAATTGGAAATATTTTCGCTCTAGGCTGACGTAGAAAGGCTGTTATAATGATGATTCAAACAAAATTAATTAAACTATTAGATTAACAATCATACATAGTTTAAAATAGCTAAAAAAAGTAAAAATAAAGGTAGTGAAAATAAATAGTGACAAAGTAATGAAAAGAAAAATCTCAGAAGCAATGTTTTCAAAACACAGATAAATTAGTTTAGAATTACACTACTAAAAATTTTTTTTAAATTTAGATGAAAAGAATAGTGTCAAAAAACAACACTGAAGTTCTTGATAAAAACCTCTTGCATAACTGTCTTCATGCAAGGAACACTTATTTGAAAAACAAATTGTTGCTAATTACTAGATAGGTTAGGTTATTCAATTATGGCAAAGCACAGGAGGGCTATCTGCCTAAAGGGGGATGCCTTCGTGGAGGACTTTTTAAGGGAAACTGGCTCGTATACACGTTACACATGGGGAAAACTACGAAAACGCCCATGCAGCCAGCCCGTTCGCAGGATTCGAACCTCGGACCGAACTACCAGTGTTCAGCGTCTTTACCGCTCGGCCGCTGGTGGGCCTGCTAATTACTAGAAAATTTATAGTTGGATAGAAATAAATGTAAGCATTTATAATAAATTTAAAGTTAATTATTTATTTACAGAAAATATAATTCCATAATTTAATTAATTTCTAATTTTTAATTAAAAACATAGAAAAGAAACTGCCTATTACTCTAATTTACATTTAGTTATTAAACTAAAAACTGAGTCAATAATAAGAGTGCTAAAACAATTTTTTAAAAAATTAGATTTTATTGATTTAAGTCTGATTTTTTTCAATGATATGAAATCGTGAAAATATTAACTTATGATATAATGAATCAAATGACTTATGAAATAATCAATGAAAATAAAGGTAATTTTACAAGTAAAGAAAGTATTTAAAAAATTCAACCTCATTATGGAATTTTAAAATACATTGAAAGTATTTTTAATTGAAATTAATATATTTATATTCAAAATCCTTGGAAAGGTGATTTGGCTTGTCATCCCCATCGTTTTTTTTATTTACTATTCTTAATATCCGAAGATGATTTCATGAAATATTCGATAAATATTATTACTTTGAAAGCCTTTTTGAAAACAGCGATTTATTAATATGATAGCCTTTTAATAAGTGATCACGAACTTTCTTAATAGGTATTAAAATAATATATTAAATTACACTCCCTCTATCCCAAATTACTTGCTACATTTAGGTCGAAAATTTTGCCCCGAATTAGTTGCTACGTTTCAACTAGGTGGAGTCATAAATAACTTTCGATGCAGTTTAGTAGATTGACACCAGTAAAATTGTACACCAATTAAAATTGTTTATTTGAGATTAAAATTATCGTAACTTAATATTTCCATTCTGTTTTTACTTTCCAAAAATATAGTATTTATTTTGGGACAATGTTTTCGAACCAAATTTGCAGGGGTCACACGCTTTTAAGCCATGCCCCATTTTGTAAGGACTCTACCGCTAGTTTATCAGAAGATCATGTTTATGTGATTAAAGCAAAGCCTCGATTGCTGCCTGCCTAATAAATGGTTGGGATGCCTTCGGCTTTCTAAATAAAACTGTTTCATATACACTAGAAAGATCATTACTGGTGGAAGAGTCCTTACAAAAAGGGGCGTGGCGTGCGAACCATGGATTTTCGCAACTAATTTTGCTGATTTAAGGAGAGAATGCTTAGTAAGTAAATGTTGTTGACTGATAGCATAGCACCTGTGAAATTTCTAGTTCAAACGAAATCTTAAAATCATCAGTATTAATAAGCAGTATTTTACTGCTTATTAATATGTACCAATTGTAAAGTACCAATTGTACCAATTGTAATGTACCAAATGTACCAACTAATCTGGGATAGACGGAGTATAATTTTTTGTTTCGTAAAATGCTATTTTATTAATAATGGAATATTTTTTTAACCGCGTGATTAAAGTCATGATTTAAGAGGCGCAATTTTAATCAACAGTTTAAAATCAGATGCACCTTATCTACATTAAGCATATGCAAGTTGTTATAAACAAAAAAAAACACTTATTATTACATACTTTAAATCATATGTCTGAAGAAACACAAATGATCAATCTTCAGAAAAGGAAAAAAAAACAAGACCTGTGTTTGTGTGTATGCGCGTTTCGTCTGTGTATCCGATTGTTTCGAGAAGAGCCTTTTAGTTGGCCCTGAAAAGGGTCGTTGCATTGAAAATTTTCGAGACATTAGCGATGAAAAAATAACTAGGAAAATCGCGTGTTTTCTTTCTGCTCTCCTAGAGAAACAGAGCATGTACAATAATTTTTCACTTCCCTACTCTCCGATGAAAATAATAGAATCGCAGGCTGCCGTTTTGGATGTAAACCCTAGTGTTGTTGTCAATGTAGGAAAATAATAGAATCGCCTCTCTCGTAGGCTGTCGTTTTGGGATGTAGACGCTAGTGTATTGCCGGTAGAGTTGTAGAATTAACGAGAAATTGAGTACCCGTATGTATTCGTTACTCAATGAACCAGTTACTCGTTACTATCGTATCGTTACTGGTTACTTTCGTTACTTTCGTTACTTGTTCTGAATCGAGTATAGTATGAAGCGTCTTATCGCATTGAATCAAGTGAGCGGCTGAACCCCGCAGGAACTGAAGAAAAGCAGTTCTGCGATAGGGACGTGACATTTGAGTCGCTTTTTGGAGTAGAAATAATTCACTTTGTTTTGGCTATTGTTTTGTGCTACACTGATATGATTAAATATTTAATGTTCTATTGCTGTCAGGGCTCAATTTCTAAAATCACAAGCGCGGAGCCCTACGGAAGGCCGTCAGGAAAGTACGAAAAAATAAAATAAAAATAAATAAAAAATAAAAAAAATATTATAAAAATAATATAATTAGTAATTAAAATACTTAATAATTAAAATAATAAAAAATTAGTGAATAAAATAATGAATAACTAAAATAATATAATAATTAGCAACTGAAATATGAAATACTTACAATTAAAATTCAATAAAAATTTAATTAATTCTTAAATTTATGATGAATATTTAAATAATAAAATAAAATACCAGGCCTCGTCTTATTGGTTTAGTACCGTTTCGTCCTTTCTCGTTTCATGCCCAGCTCGAAAAAATGTCATTTCGTCCGCTGCCTTCCCCCACCAATTTTCTCTTTCCCCGTTTCATCCACTGTTCGAAAAACAGATGTTCACTATGGGATAAGGCGAACGCCTGTTTACTTCAATTAAAATGGTTTAGAAGAGATGACTGTTTCTACTTAGCTTTTGATTTCTAATACTATTTAATATTTTATGCAGACAAATTATGCTGAGCAGAATGATGAATTTCAGACGTGTTCAAAAGGTGTGTATCTGAATATAATAACATTTTTGCTATATAGTATCCATTTTTTTTAATTTCAGGTATTTCTAAAGTAACAGAACCACGGTATCGCTATTTTGACACACACAGACAAAAAAGAAAAAAATGTATAATTAAGAATAACGTTACATTTTTTATTAAAAGTAATGGGTCCTCTTTAAATGCAACCATTCATGCTTTTAGAGGATTTTATATGTGGTGGTCTTAAAAAGGCGATGTTCACTACCAATGTTTGTCTATGTTCTCAAAGATATAGGTCTCTTTTAGAAAGTGACCTGTTAGAGATGTCGTCAACAGACGATTTGCTATAATTATTCTCTAATAGATAATGTAATTTAAGATCAAATTAAAAAATATCTCTTTATATTAAGAGAGATTTATGGCTCTAATGTTTCTTTCGCAATTAGTTGTTATGTAAGCTTAATTTTTTTCTTATACTTTTTATTGTACATAGCTGAAATATTTGCTTTGAGACAGACACACACGCACAGGTAATAATAGTAAATCCTAAATATGCGATAAAAAATACGAAGAATATTCTGTATTACATTTTTATTTCAGAACAACAGATTTAAATTATTTTGGAAATGAATATGAATATGAATCTCTTTTTGAAAAAAAATTAAAAATAAAAATTCTCTTATTCGAAACCTTTTCTCAACTTATATCATTTCATATTTTTTTATAATATAATAATTCATGTGTACACAATAAAATTCATCCGAATGCAAAGAATATCCTTGATTACATTTTTTATTTCGACACAACAGATGTAAATGATTCAAAAAATGCAGTTCTTTTTTTCAGCATAAATCATCTACATTTTCCTTGTGTGTATGAGAGCCAATAAGCCATTAAGTCGCTGAACACTAGTAGTTCGGTTCGGGGTTCGAATTCCGGCGAACGGGCTGGCTGTACGGGCGTTTCCGTAGTTTTCCCCATGTGTAACTTGCATATGGGCAAGTTTTCCCGTAAAAAGTCCTCCACGAAGGCATCCCTGCCCTTAGGCAAAAAACACCCAGTGTGCTTTGCCGTAACCGAATAAACCCAAACCGAAATGGAAAAGAGGGAATTGATGGCGACGAAACAGTACTTTTTTTGAGCTGGAGAGGAAACGGTACCAAGCCTCTGAGATTAGGACGGTGGGTAAAAGCATTCTTCTGCAGGTGACAGGCGATAGGAGAAAAATTGGACGAAACGTGTTTTAGAAGAATAAACTACATAACCAAATTTCTATCCATACTCTGGTAAACACTACATTTTCTGCTCGTCCAGGACCTAAATTTAGCTAGTGTTCGGCATAGTTCTTAAGAAATTGCAATTGCAGCCACAACTCCGAAACAAGACGATGTCTAGTATTTTATTTTATTACTTAGCTATTCATCTTTAATTTAGGAATTAATTAAATTTTGACTTGTCTTTACATTTTTATTGAATTTTACTAATTATTTAATATTCTAGTTGTTAATTATTTTATCATTGTAATAGTTATTTTATTTATTTTTATTTTTACCCCACCTTTCCTGATGGCTTTCCGTAGTGCTCCAGCACATCCAATTTTAAAAGTTCAGCCCTGACTACAACCAACGATTGCGAAAATAAAAGCCAAGCAAGGAAGTTGGATATATATATATGTGTATACTTTAAATTTATTTAATATAGATATATACGTTTGGTAACATTGCCGATTACAATAAAAAAGGGAGGTGCATATCAAGATGTTATAGCGCTCCCATATACAAAATTTCAACGTTCTGAAACTAATCATTTTTGTATTATGCGAAATGCATACATACGTACGTACAGTCGGTCACAAAAGTATTTGAATACTGGAACCCCATTCAGGAAAATTCAGATCCATTTGCGGGTTTGACGAGAACAGGTTGGTTCGACAAGCAATGGTCCATATTTGAATCTGTTACGATACAAAATATTTTTTAAGATACAAAATATTTTTAAGATCATTGTTTCCAAGAGAGCCGTTACGATACAAAATAATTTTTTTAAGATCAGCAGTTCCAAAATATTGTTACGTGCGTACAGGTTCTTTATATATTGAATGCACAAGTCGTAAAAAGTTAACAAATAATCTATTCTTTCCACAAGAAATAAATTAAAATGCTGAAATATTTTTCAGCGATATTCGCACATTATGACAATATTTCAAACGTTTAGCAAAAACTCAGTTCAAAACAGATAATCTAATTCTATCTCACAGCGAAGTCGTTACAGCATTAAGTAAACAAACAGCAGTTCGCTTTTTACAGCTACAACTACCACAGCAACAACAACAACTGAGATGAGTCTAGTCTAGTCTGGACAACTATTGCTGGGATATTGCCAATTATGGGCAACTTATCCAGCTCCCTGAGGAATTGCATAGAGCCCCTGACGTGCAATTTCCTTAAATAAAATAAAACCAAATATGCGGTATGAAACAGATGCCGTTTGCATCGCAAGGTTGCAATAAACCAAAGTCCTGCAATGTAGAGAGAAGTCTTAACTAAAATCTTGACTGCGGCAGAGCCTCGTTAGTACATGTCTGCGTCCTAACCAGTGCACATGAAAGTAACACAATTTATTAAACTTTAGTTATGCAATACAATACAATACAATACAAATACTGAATTAATACATGAAATATAACATAAAAAATGATAATAAAAATTGAAATTCTTGATTAAATATGATAACTAGGATAAATAACGAAAGCCTATTTACATATGTAGAAGTTGAAGCAATGCTCTAACAACTACTAAGTTGGGAAATTCAGATCCCTTAGTAAGTGAGCCGCATATGGCCTGATGTTGTAATCCTCATCTAAGGCTATGTAGTCTAGAACATGGAAATGTTGAAGATGTTTACATAATAAGGCAGATTTAAAGAAGTTGGCATTCATTCTATGTAAATAATGATTTACATATTCAATCCTCAGGTCTCTGTGTAAGGTCTCATTAGATACGTAGAAATGGGCATTTGTGATAAGTCTTAAGACTTTGTTTTGCGTAATCTGAAGTTTTTCAACATCTTTTTTAGAGTAAGCCGCCCAGGCCGGCGAAGCATAAGAGAAAATGGGCCTTATGACAGCAATATATAAATGCCTTTTCTTTACTAAGCTTAAGCTTGAATTTCTTCCAATAAGTGGGAGTAGGCAAGTAATTACACTTAATGCTTTGCTTCTGACACGGTTAATATGGTCTTTCCAAGTTAGCTTATTATTGAGTGTCACTCCTAAGTATGTAGCCTTAGATACCAACGGTACCTCAGTGCCAAATAATTTAATCTTTTCATTAAGTCTTCTACATCTTTTTTTTCTTCTAATAACTAATAGTTCGGATTTTGCCTCATTTATCGATATACGCCAACGCGTACACCAATTTTCAATATCAGGCATGTAATTTTGCAGGGCACGTATCGCAAGGTCGGCCTTATGTGATCTGGTAGGAATGGCGGTATCATCCGCGTAACATCCCAGATATTGTTGTCTCGTGAATCTATCCCTGGGAAAATCTGAAACGTAGAATGTATAGAGAACCGGGCCCAGAATTGATCCCTGGGGGACCCCTGCACCCAGTCTCATACAATTCGAGCTGTCTGAACAAATTGAAACATAAAAATTTCTGTCTTTGATAAATGAGTATATAATCCTTATAATTTCTTTATTAAAATCAAGTTGTACTAATTTGTATATTAGCCCCTCATGCCAGACGCGGTCGAAAGCTTTCGCCACGTCTAGCATGAGTAAGGCGACACTGTGTTTTGTATGAAGGGCTTCACCAATGTACTCCGTCAGTCTGACCAGTTGCTTAGTAGTGGATAAACCATTACGGAAACCGAACTGTTCTGGCGGTAGTTTCTCCATATGAGGCTGTAGTCTTCTTAAAATTATTCGTTCATATATTTTCCCTAAACCGGGAAGGAGTCGGATAGGTCTGAAACCATCCGGCCGGGTGCTGTTCTTTCCTGGTTTTGGAATTAAAATCACCTTTGCAATTTTCCAGCGAGAAGGAAAATACAATTTCTCTAAACATGCATTAAGTATATCAATATATCTATTTAAAGTATTCTCAGGTAAGTGCTTAATAGTTAGATTTGTAACTTCATCATGCCCCGGGGCTTTCTTCACTCTTAATTGTTTAATAATCTCTTTAACTTCCAATAAATTTGTGCTCTGAATGGGATTTCTCACCGTAGGAGCGTTTAACCAGTCTTGCAAAAAGTGTCTTACATCATAGATAAATTGTGGGTCGCTTGGTTGCTCATGCGGCGTAAATTGTTCTGATAAATGTTGCGCAAGAATCTCCGCTTTATCAGCATTGGTCAGTGCAATGCTGTCATTATGATATATTGGTTTGTTAACAGTCCTTTTAAGTTTCAATCTTCGGGCAAATGCCCAAAATTCACTGTTTGGTTCGTTAAGTTGCATAATTTTATCTTCCCACATATTTCTTTTATGCAGGCTAATATCCTTTTTAATCTCTCTGTTTAATTTATTTAGTTGTCTTTTTAATTGCGGGTCCCGAGTTGTGTTGAAACGTTTTCTCATTCTATTTCTATTCTTGATTTTTTCTCTTAGCTCCTTAGGCAATATCCCAGAGTGCTGTTGCGATGGTAGTTTCACCGTGGCATTCGCGTACGCAGTTTTAATCTCTTCTGTCATCATGTGTATAGCAGTCTCTATGTCTTGCGTAGTATTGAGATTATCTGTGATATGAGTGCTCTCAGCGAGCTGATAATTAAATAAATGCCAGTCAGTTTTACTCATAAGTTTGTTTTCAATTACTTGAGTAGTACCCAGAGTTATGATAACAGGAACATGATCCGAAGTTAAATCTTGCAAAACTTCTAAACACAACGGTATAGAAGTCGTAGAAAGAACCACATCTAATATATCACCTCTTCCCGGATTG
>KK116013.1:18681-28775 GCA_000611955.2 Stegodyphus mimosarum
TTGGTGACTTTATCGCCCATTTGGCGACCAAATCGGCGATATCCCATGGTCCAATCGGGAAGCTTCTAGAATAACTTCCTGTCGAGATATTTCTCGAAACGTGTGGAACATAAAGAAAAGCTATATAAACCCTTGCGTTTCTGAGAGCAGTTAGTTGCAAGATTGCGAAGATTGTGAAGTTGTTGTTGAGCAGAGTGTGATTAGTTGTGAGAGTTGTGAGAATCGCGGCTTACTGTAAGTGCTAAGCTACGCGAGAGTTTTGTGAACGGAAAGCGATCGAGATAGTGCTTTGCCGTGAAGCTACCTTTACAGTATAGCTTGACAGTGTATTGGTGATTGTTCCACGGTGTTTATTATAAGTTTAGTGTTGCCGTGAAGCTACCTTTACAGTTACAGCCTGAAGCTGTGTTTCTGATTGTTTCAGCGTATTTATTGTAGATTTTCGACGCTTTTAAAGGTAATTTTGGAACTGTGCTGTAAATAGTGATTCTTGTAAATAAATTGTGCTTTTTATTGTTCGTGTGTTTTCATCGGATACTCTCAAATCCATGAACCCGTAGAACGCAACAATATATTGAATGCACAAGAAAAAGTTATGTTAACATCTTTGAAAAGTTAACAAAAATTTATTCTTTCCACAAGAAATAAATCAAAATGCTGAAATATCTTTCAGCGATATTCGCACAATATCACAATATTTCAAACGTTTAGCAAAACCTCAATTCAAAATAGATAATCTAATTCTACCTCACAGCGAAATCGTTACAGCATTAAGTAAACAAACAGCAGTTCGCTTTAACCCTTTAACTGCTTAAAACGTCTTTAAACGTTTTCAGAGATCGCTCTAAAAATGCTTAAGACGCGTATACACGGAACTGAAATTCTCGAGAAATGATTAATACGTGTATACACGGAGGCAAAATTTGCCGATAAATGCTTAAGACGTGTTGAGACGCTACGCGAGGTCTTTTTTCCCCCTGCGTTTCCGCAGGCGGCTGTCATTTGCACAATGCTCTTAATAGGGTGTGAAATCTGTTTGAATAGCGCACTTTATGGAAGAGCCCTCTGAGTGAAGACTTATTGTCGGACAGCAAGTGTATATTATTCAGGAAGCTTTTTGAATGATGACAAATCGTTTTACAATCATGTGCCTTCTGGTACATTGTAGTAATGAAAGCCCAACCCTCAGTCGCTGATTACATCCCCAAATCTTTAGTAAAAATGAAAAAAATTCGGAAATGTAATGAAAAATGCATTATTAAAATATCATATAATATTTAATTGACAATTTGATCTTCGTATTAAAAGTTGGTTAAAGTTGCTGATTTCTCAACAACAAGAAAAAGATATATAGTGTCAAAACTAACTTTTTATTTGCCTCCGTATTTCAAGTGGAGTATTTAATGGTATTTTCTTTCTACTTTACGAAATGACAAAGCTGTTTTTATCATGCCTGAGTTTTGGAATTTGTAATTCTGACTGACTGTTTTGCTATAAACGCGAACTTACATGTGAAAAATTCTTCAAGGTAGAAATTAAAATATTCAACTCAAGAAATTATATTAAATCGAGTAAATAAATATGCCGAAGAGGTCCAGGTTTGAGCACAGCGAGGGCATTGCTCAGTTTTCAAGTCTTTTGTCTCAAAAATCCTAATGACTCTACAGTGGCGCCCGAACTAAAAGGTGGTGGATGATGATTCTTTACCACAAGGATTTGGCGAATGGGTCCCCTAATCCCTAGTGGCCCTCTGAAAGAGGGAGTATATAAAGTATTTTCTAGCTCTTTTCTGCATGCCTTCGTGGTTTCACGGTAGCACACTCTGCGCGTATTCGAGAGCTTCAATTTTGAGTCCCGGCTAGGGTATTGTTCCTTTTTCACGTCTCCTGTCTCAAAAATCCTAATAACTCTACGTACGTACTCTTAGATGGTAGTCTTGTATACGTCGAAATAATTAAAGCGGAGCTCTGAGAAGGATTTTAGTTAATGTATGCACTTAACTGCTTTCATTAAGAGGAAAATCAATCCCAAACCATCCGAGTAATCTTCCATATTTATGCACAATGTTTTTTTTATATATTTTACTATCATAGAAATTTCTCGTATTAGCGGGATAAAAAGACATTGAATACTGTATAAAGTAAACCCTGTTTTCTCAGTTATTTGGGAAAGACGGACCATTTTTCAATGGATGAAGAAGTAATTAATTTATAGTCATCATATAGATGAATGTTGAATCACGCCCGAAAATTTTCACAGTGAGCTAAACATAACTGAATTAATAATGAAAAACTTTACCTAACAGCAAAGACATATAAGCAAGTATTTACGCAGAATGCACGATTAAGAATAAAAAATGCAAGTAAAGTGACGATTCTAAAATTAATTTTCCAGAAATAAAGGAAAGTGGTACAATTCCCAAAGCAACTCATCTGTGAATGAATGGATACAACCACTGGGCACTAGTAATTTAGTCCGGATCGAATTTCGAGATTGACTGCATGGCATTTTCATTGTTTTTTCTCGTGTACAGCATGAAAAAGTTTAAATCCTTGAAATCCTTCATAAAATCATTTCTTTCTTCAGGCAAATATCTATCACCTTCTTTGCCACAATCAGTTAAAACTAAGAATTTAGCTAGCATATATTTTGCTTGCAAATTATTTGTTCACGTTTGTTATAGTACTTCAAAGGAGATGCACTTTTTAACTTAACGATTAAAATCCTGTATTAGAAAAACAGAATTTTTAGACATTAATGTGCTTCAAAATATTGATGGATGAGCAAAGAATTTAAAAGCTGATGAGAGTTGCCACTCCGTGAAATGTAAGATCTTTCATTTATCTTCCATGCACACGCAGGAAGAGCAGCTTCTTAGAGCGTTGTCATTGAGTAAAAGCATCAGCTCTTTAATTATTTTTTAAAATTTAATCAATTTACTATTGGAGCGATTTAAAGTTAATAAAAGCCCTTCTTACAATATAAATCTTCATTTAACTTTTCCGACAATGTCGGTATAAATTAAAATTATACATTGCTCATAACTTTTACAGTTTCGTTGTAATTTATAAAAGATAGGTGTTGTCACTGCATGAAGTAATAGATATTTAATTGGTACGCGGTTCTCGGTGCGAGGAAAAAAAAGTCAGGACCGGATTCAGAAATATTAGTATGTATGCATGTATGTATCGATATGTTCGTGTATGTATGCATATATGTACGTACGAATGTATGTATGTGTATACATGTACACAGATACTCACATACGTACATTTCTGAATCCGATCCCGATAACAGTACTATTTAATTTACCTACTAGGTGAGATTTTGCATGTCCTGTGTACATAGTTCTCTTTCATCAAATTCTTATTTTTTATACTTTAAATTTGCGAGATTGTATTTTAAAGTAAAAATGAAGCTTATTGTGGGAAAAATATGTCAGGTTATAGAATAAATTTATTGACATGTTCATTTTTGATATCTATTATCGTACAAATGTATGTTTGAATATCAGAAAATAATTATTGAAATGAAAAAATTATTGCACTTACTATGCGGTTATTATTATTACTACCAGAGAATAAAATTTTTTCTTGCTTTATTGATAATCACGACTGAATTTTATCAGCAGTCCTAAGCTATACCAGAATTTCCCTATAACTTTTCTTTTACCAGGAATAGATTGACATCTTAAGTGCTTCAAGAAGCGGCTTTATAGTGTGCAATACATTCCACGTATTTCCACCACGTTTTGGACGACTCTAATCGTTCTAAACCATTAAAATGGCTTCTGGGGTGTGTTACCTTTTGTTAACATCACGGATTCGTTTCCGAGGAAGACTCCTATGAAGGACGAAGGGGAGGGGAAAAAGCGAGATATTTTTGAATGCGAAAGTATTATTTTAATGCACTGTTTGAATGTACAATATTTCTAGTTCTGTTTCTCCTACTTTCCTTCACGTACGCAACTAAAATTGACGTATTTGAGTAAAAAGAAATTCAGTAGCTTATGAAGATATTAAGTGCGGAAATTTACAACGATCAAATGATAACAATTACAACGATTCAAAATGTCAGTTAGTTACAAATATAAAAAAATACTAGCCGCTGCGCGGCCAGCCTTCGTCTGGCTTTTAAGTGTACCGGAAAAATGCCTAAAGAGAACACCAAACATTAAATTTGAAAACTGCACAGAATTTTACTCTGCATAGCAATTTTATCGAAAAAGAAACAAAGAACAACGTTACAAAAATTCAGTTAAAAATGCATTACATATAAAAAGCATACAATGAAATAAGCAATATCCCTTAATACAAATATTAATCATCCTAATAAATAAATTAACCAACTTCCTGCTGCCTTCTCTAGACAAACGTCCAGTATCCAAGAGAAACATTAAATTTAAAAACAGCACAGAATTATCGCCATCATTTTTCAGTGCTGATAT
Source organism: Stegodyphus mimosarum (assembly GCA_000611955.2). Lineage (NCBI taxonomy): Eukaryota > Metazoa > Arthropoda > Arachnida > Araneae > Eresidae > Stegodyphus > Stegodyphus mimosarum. Next base: position 23,129 of record KK116013.1, read on the forward strand.
CAGCAAGAATGGCTGTGTGCCATTGTTGTTCATATAATGAGAGAAAATTATCAATTTGATACTATTTCATCTTGTCTAGATGCATCTTGTGTACCAGATTTCATAGGCCTGGGTCTATTAGCTTACGCGCAGTACGAACGAAAGACACCTACACACACAGAAAGACTCGCCCTTTTAAATATAGATCTATAAATTAATTAAACAATTTACCTTTGCAAAAAGAAACAATCTTTCAATTTCTTAAACTGTTCAATAGAGTAAAATCTCGCTTTGCTATAGCCCATTATGTCTTAAAAGGACGCGATTTCGTCAGAAAACACAAAAAAAAAAAAAAAAAAAAAATCTAATTCGAATTTCGAAAAACTCGCTTCGAGGTGCACTGGCTCATGCAAAAAAATCATGCAAAACTTTTCAATATCTTACAAACAGTGAAATAAGCAAAAAATAACATGAAAGAAACTCAAAAAACAAAACATTTCGCGCAGAATTTTACTCTGCAGAACAACTTTATCAAAAAAGAAATCAATAAAAATGTATTATATATATAAAAAATGACAATGAAATATGCAGTATCCCTTAATACAAATATTACTTATCCTAATAAATAAATTAACCAACTTCCCTTTGCAAAATCTTAAGAACTCAAATGGTATAAACAGATTAAGAACTTAAACAGATTAAAAAATATCATGCAAAACTTTTTTATAATTAAAATTATATATAATTAAAACATAATATTACAATGAAATAAGCAATATCCCTTGATACAAATGTTAATTATCCTAATAAAGTAATTAAACAATTTACCGTTGCAAAAAGAAACAACTTTTTAATTTCTTAAACTTTTCAGTCTCTTAAAAACAGTAACATAAGAAATACGATGAAAAATTGTTGCCAAACCGAAATTTTTAAAAGAATGAAACTATTCAAAATGATGCAATTTCATCAAAAATCTATCAACAACAATAAGAAAGGAAAATTGTTGCCAAAACTACATTTTAAAATATCTGAGATGTGAGAAGTGTATTCGGAAGCTTCATTTAAAAAATTTTAAAAAAATACAAAATATTATTATTTTTCCAAAATTCTTTTTTTAAAAGGAGTCGAAAGGATTAAAGTTCAACGTGTCCAAAAATCAAAGGAAAATAAACAGCACATTTTTTAAAATAAGTTTTTTTTAAAAAAATTCCGCCGAAAAGGTGTTAAGCTCACCTTCCTAAATAAATTCGTATTTAATCGATTTATTGAAATACGAAATTTATTTTAAGTTCGTAAAATAGCTAAGTGTCTACGCTTCACGACGATGTAAAAATGAAATGTATAGAGTGAAATCTCGTTTTCCTGTAGCCCATTATGTCTCAAAATGACGCCATTTGGTCACAAAACATAAAATAAAAAATATTCTAATTCGAATTTCGAAAAAATCGCTTCGAGGTGCACTGGCTCTTGTGTAGATACACCTATGTACCAAATTTCGTGGCCCTGGGTCTATTAGCTTACTCGCAACACGAACGAAAGACCCCCCCCCCCCCACACACACAGAGACTCTTTGTTTTATTATATGTAGAGATAATAGTACACGTTTAGCAAACGAACTTTGAAATGGGAAAAGAGACTATTTTTTCACTTGTTAGACTTATAAGTTTTTAATTGCCTTTCTGCTTTTTAAGCAAAATTATCGGAAAAACATAATGCACAAAAAAGAGTCATGTTACTTTAATTGAGGAGATATTATAAAGAACCGAAAAAATACTGAATACCAGAATTTCGCTGTAAAAGCTATAAAAAAAGCCACGAATCTATTAGATATATTTCCTTAAATTCAGTGTAGATTTCTGAATTGTCCAGTATTTTCCATTAATTCAGACAGTAAAATGTCATCAGATAATGAGTGATGTTAAGGATCTACATTTCTTGTACTACTACTACTAATAAAAATAATAATCTCTTAATAAATAAAAATAGGGGAAAACGCATATTTACAGCACTGTTCTCACTGCTTTCAGACCATACGCCCCTCTCATGATCTTCGCCTAATGGCCCGGTCAAGCAGGAGTGTAAATGGGTAATCACTCATGCACGGTGCATGAAATAAGAATAACAGCAGTGTGTACAACACAATATAGCGACAGACTAGCTCTCTTGCTTAGCCCTGAAAACAAACAATGTCCAAAGCCAATGGAGGGCAGTCGCTTTCCCTCCCTCTTAAAAGCTATAATTACTCACTACAAGATCCTTCCATCACCCACTGCTATATAGAGAGAAGCATTTCCCGATAGTTTACCGATTTCCAAATATTAACATTTCGACATCTATAAACGTGGAAATATAATATGTTTTCATAAGATAAACAATAGCTGTTCTCATATGTGATAAATAATCTTTTACAAGTGATATACTGATGATGGTTGATTACAAATCAGTTACAAACTTTCATCTTTTACAAGTTAACATTTAATAAAAAAGAAATAACCATTTGCAGTTTTCGAAAGCTAATTGTACTTTTCCTCATGACGGGGTTCGAATTTTAAAAATTAAACTATAAAAAAAAATATCGTACTCGTGGCTTTTACAAAATGTTTTCATTCAAAACAAAAATGCTTACCCATATATAAGTAATCATATTCGTAAAAGAGTTTTAGTTTATTCACATAATTCTAAAAACATTCAAATTCGTAACAGTTTTAAAATGTTAGGCAGATATATTTTGGAGCTGTGGCTTTCATTGAAAGGATAATGCAAAGTAAATCAGGCCCAGTAAACCATTTTTAACAGCATAGCTTGCTTCTATAAATGATCAGGAAAGAGTTTAGGAAAAGTTGTAGGAAAACATTTATGCTTACGAAAGAATAAGATTGAAAAGTAAATGTAATGCACCTATTTTCAATTTTTTTTTCCATTACAGTTTCAAATACTATGCTAGCATTAAGAGTATAAAACAGAGAGCTAAAAAAATTCGAAACCCTACAACCTTTGTGAGAAAAATAGATATTTTAAGACAGAAAATAGTAATTATCTGTTGAAAAAAAATTTACTTAACGTAAAAAAAATGAATAAGTGACTTTCAAAATTATGTCATGAGAATAATATTTAGCATTTTGTATAAAGCTATAATAATTGCCCAACTAGCAATTTTTATCTGCATTTCTTTGTTGTCTAACAATAACTTCATCACAGGCAGATATTTGTGAGCAATTTCTGTTCATGTTATCATTCAATAAATATCGACTTTCTTTAAAAAATAATTATTTTTTGCAGATTTCCTTTATTCTTTTTTTTATATTCATCAAAATATGCCCATCACTTAATTGTTCTGAGAGGAACTATGTTTCTTAGTTTTTCTAACATAAGGATCGCCTTGGACGCCTTCACTTTTCTTAGAAACAAAGATATAAAATGTAGTAGTGGAAAGAGATAATAAAGATCATAAAAACTAAACGTTTAATGAAATTTGCTAATTACGTAAGTTTTAGAAATGTACTAGAAAAATAAGAATATCAAGTTTTTAAACTTCTTGAAAAATAATACATAAGGGGAATTATTTGCCGAAAATCCTTTGAAGAAAAAAGGCAGACCAGTGACAGAGCGGGAATGTCGCTGAACCCTGGTAGTTCGAACCGGTTTCGAATCCTAGCAAACAGGCTGGCTGCAGGGGCGTTATCTAGGTTTTCCTTTATGTGTAAGAAGGATACGGAGCAATTTTCTTTAGAAAACCCTTCACGAAGGCATTCCTCTTTTGTGTACTTTTCCATAGCAAAAGAAAAATGCAATATAAGAAAAAAATTGTTTCTTAATGTGTGGAGATTATTTTAAAGAACAAACATTTTTGCTATGATTTTCAAAAAAATTATAAGACAATAAAAGGAACTAACCTTTTTTATTAATATCGGAATAGGTAATTATTTTCTCACCTATTTTATATTAAAAAAATATTTTTTTCCTTCATCGTGCTTGCTAAAGTTGCTAATAAGCTTGCCCTTGTCCCAAAATCGGTAGGAACTGAAGGATTTCGATGTTTAATATTTTATCTGTTTAATCGTGATATTTTAATCTCATGAATGAACTCAGCCCTGGCCAGGGATGTATTCTTTCATAGGAGAGTAACAGCAGCATTCGTAATATTAAGATTAATTAAATTAATTTTAGAAGACAAAGATTTTGATGTACTGTTATCTATTGTTTAAACATCTGGAAGAAATGTTAATATTTTCATCTAAAGATAAATCCTGTCCATTATTAATAAAAAAATTTGGGAGCATGTTTTTATTACTCTGCGATACGTAAGACGTTTTATTTATCTTCGATATTATTAAAAAAATCGTTGCTCAATACAGCAAAAGTAAATTATTCAGAAAGCCATTTTATCTGGACTTTTTAGCAACATTTTTCAATAAGTGTTTCTTCGTACCATGAGTGCCGTACATAAAGTAGGTTTCTAATATCTTATCATAACGGTCAGTTGCAAAATTCCTACCTTTAACCTTTATATATGCTATCATCTTACATCTCCCCGCAAAAAAGCCTGCTGACTATTATCTTATAATAATATATAGATTGAAAAGCTATCATATCTATTCCTTTTTTTAATTTTGATTAAACTGTAGTAGACTTTTTAACTAATTTGATGTTTTTCTCCTTATAACAGTTTTACCATAAAGAAGTACAGAAACAATCGCTGGATTTTACAAAATTGGAATACTTTTTGATTTCAGTTTTAATTTTATTTGGTTTTATGAGTAAACAGAATATATTTAATTTTATGAATTGGCAAGAGTAGGCTGCCGTATTATTTAAAAGAAGAACGAAGTAAAAACTTGAATTTTATTAGTATTATTTTTTTAATTTGAGTTGTAAACTTTGATTTGAAACATCGGGCAACAATCTGATGTTTTCAAACTATAAATACTTTATTTTTTCGTTTATTTTTTAAAGTCTTGTTAGCGATATGAGGTGTATAGTATTCACTTCCTCGGCCACAATTATCGTGAATGTTTAATTTTTAATAATTATTCCCTATGTTATGTATTATTCCCTATGCTATCCCCCTGGTGTAGATCCGTAGTAAGAAATGCGACAAATCTCGTTCACTCTTCTTTACCTCGTTGTCTGCTGTTGTTCTTAATTAGTTTGAACTGTAGTATATTATTCCCTTCATTAACGTGAAATATGTGCATATGCTATATTTAATATAATCATAATCTGCTTTAAATTTATACTAAAAAATGACTAATATTATAAAAAAACAATATTAATACTACAGAACTAAATTTTTTAGTTCAAGTACGCATTCCGCTAGACGATAAATATTTTTACTCTCATTCTATTTAAAATACTGCATGAGAGAAATGTTCAAATTATGGATTTTTAACAACGACTAAACTTTTTTCATAGCATTATGCAAATAAATTACTATGAGAAGATTCGTCTCAATGCTTGTGACCGTTCTAAAATTGGAAAATATTTGTTTAACAAATTAAATGTAATAAGTATCTCATTGCTGAACCACATTTAAATGATATCAGTTTTATGTATAATGGGCATGATATTTTGGAAGGCTTTACGGATACAATTAACAATTTTGTAGTCTTTAACCATCAAGAAATTCCCTTAAAACGATTGTTTTATTAAAAGGAAGAATTTTAATTTC
>KK116014.1:2710-18447 GCA_000611955.2 Stegodyphus mimosarum
AAATGTTATTTCCATGTAGAAATCAGAAACCTAAAGATATTTGATTTATGAATTCTAAATTCCTCTATGATTATTTGTGATTTAAAATAATTGCATCAATAATGTTTTAGTAAATTTTGATATTTCTGCTTTAGTAAAATGAAAATGTCTAATAAAATATGCATACAATTTATAAGATTTTTAATTATTCAATTATATATATGTATATAGATAGATTTTAAGATGCGTGTAATTAAATGGATTACAATTAACAGTTTAATTAAAAATTAACAAAGGGGTAATAACAAATGTGCTTTATATGTGCATTTTCAAAGTTGAAAATGTATTGACTACTGACAAGTTTTGCTGTAGGTTGGAGTACGTATAGTGTAAACAGGCTTTCTGGGCTTCAAATAAAGTACCACTTCTAGTTGTCCAATTTTCCCCAAAATCTAATCTACTCTTTATATGAATGTAGAAAGGTTAAATTTAGAAAATGGGAATTTCTGGAAGCTTCAGTAAGAGTTATTGTGGATGAAAAAATCAGCACACACATACACATAGAAAAACATCATTCTAAAAACAACACAAACATTGCGAGTACCCTAATTCGCGCTTGTTCGTGGAAAACAGCCTTTAGAACAGCGAGGAAAAGGCCATTATAACGGCACGACCTAAATCACTTTACTGTTCTTTATTAATGAGAAGAGTCATTGTAGTGGTCATTTGTCTCCTCCATGAAAGCAGTAAAATTTACAAAATGAAAAACATTCTAAAGTTTCGTAACATCAGTGGCACCTGAAGAGAGATGCAGCTAGCCACTGCTCACAAAAATGAAATGTAATCGAAATATAAGCATATAAGCATGGGACCCGTATGCACTTGGCACTAAGTGCTCAGCGGACCCATGCGGTAAGACGACCCTGGCATAAATACACTGGTGTGCAAAATTAAGAAAATTTGCAAATTATGTCTATTTTTATAAAAAGTATTCAACTTAAGGGACTAAGTATGCCACCGAAAGATTATGATAAAGCATTCAGAGTCGAATATGTAAGCGTACACGTGTCTGCAGAGCTATGATTGCGGAAGGGATATAGGCGCAAGAGGGGCTTTCGGCGATTTGTGCACTCGTACTTCTTCACGACATTTGCTGTATTTCTCGCAAGAGTTGAGTAAATTTTATGAGGTATCGGGTAAAATTAGTAGCCACGAATGTATAAATGATGAAATAAATGATCGGGGGGGGTTGTCAGTAGATTGGAGATAGGGCAGTCACAAGCGCAGATGGCTACAATGTAACGCCTAGTGTCATCTACAATTTTTGGAAGTACTTTCAGGACAATAGATCCATATTGAGAAGACCTGGACAACGTCAACCAAGATATAAAACAATGAATGAGAACCATAGTTTGGGGTTTTCAGCGCGGCGACACAGCTATATAGCTCACGTGAGCTGTGTGCTGTCAATGCAGCCTGAGTTTTACGTCTACAATTGCCTCAAAGCTTCATGAGATACGGCCTGTATGCCAGAAAACCCTCTGGTTGCATTCTGGTCACTGCAGCACATAAGAGAGCATATTTAGCATGGTATAGATAACACATGCTTTGAGCCAGACTTCAGTGGAGCACCGTGCTTTTTCACAGGTGAGTGGCGATTCATCCTGGGGCACTGATTCTCAGCGTATCTTTATCTGGAAAGAATATGCAACTAGATACCATCCCTATGTAACAGGGAAAGGATCATTATAGTGGTGGAAGTGTAATGGTTTGAACAGCCATTATATTGGACAGCCACACACCCTGCATGTGTTTGACAAATGCTTCCAGACTATTACAAGGTATAGAGAGATCTTAGAGCCCTCTATTCGACTTTTCAGGAGCGTAGTTGGTCGTGGGTTCCTGTTAATGGACGATAACGGTCGTCTACAAAGGGCTCAACTAGTTGACCATTACTTGGAAAGTGAGGATAACTGATAACATGTATTGGCCAGCTAGATATCCTGACCTTAATCCTATAAAGCATGTCTGGGACGCTTTTGGGAGGGCAGTTTCATCTCACCATTTCCCCCTCCAAGAACTATCGCGATGTTGAAAGCTGCCTTGCTGCAGGAGTGGGATCGCTTAGCACAGGGACACTTTAACTGCCTCATGTCCAGTACGCCGTCACATTGCGCGACCTCTCTGACTGTCAGAGGGAGCCATACCCCATATTACACTTATTTTTTGTTCGATATCACAACGGGGATTTTCGACATCCTTGCATTATGAACTTTACTGACAATCATGCGTATATAAAATGGCTTTTGAATAGTATATCTCTTTCTCTGTTATAAATGTATATTCATAGCAGTAAATTTCATTAAAATCTGCCCATTAGTATTCAGAAGTTCGATGCAGGCTAGGACTAGTTGCCTGAAATAGGGATACTTTTGTGGAGGAACCCACCAGCGAAAGAGCGGTAATATATCTGAACACTGTAGGTCATCCCGTGTTAATTCAGGCGAACATGAGAGGTTTCATGGCTTTCTTCATATAAAACGTGAATATGTGCCTATTTTCTTTAGGAAGTCTTCTATAATGGCATCTCTCCCCACACAGATAGTCCTCGAATTTCTTTAATTAATGAATTTAACTTTAAAGTTCGTCGAAGACTTTTGGAGAGACATCGGCTCGTATTCACGCTACACACGAGGGAAAAGTAACACGCTACAATTTCGTGTTCTGACTACCCGGCAGCTATAACCACTAGGTTATGCATATGAACCAACATGAAAACGTCAAGCTTATCTTTTCTGCGTAGAGTTGTCATCCCATTTGTGAAACGCATTGTTGTTTCTCCTCTATTCAGATTTTTTCCCTTATGTCTTTTGGGAAATGCTTCCTATACAGACTAACAGCTCCATAAGTATTTGTTTTATTTTCATTTAATAAATAAATTAAAAGTTCTGTGGACGAAAAAAATTGTCCATAAATAATTTATGGGCTTTGCTTTTGAGTGCCACTCAATTCTTTCACATTTATACGATGCTGAGAAGTTGCAATCCTTAGATTTATCTTTACCAAGGTAAACTTCATTATCAAAAGTCAGCGATCTTTTATAACTTTAAACGCCTCTGCTTGAAGTATATTATCTAAATACTACTCGCCCTTTAAATTTGAAGATAATTTCATTTATCGCGAGTTCCTCTGCAGGACTGTAAATTTGTTTAAGTGATTAAAAACTTATCGAAATTTTCATAATCTGTCATAATTCGTAATCTTTTATAATTCGTTGCTGCCATTGTAATTCCGTGAAGAAGCTGTGGAGTTTTACTTATTTAATTCAATGTTCAATACTAGGAACCCCGCAAACACTAATAAGCGAATAATCGCTTAAGTGTGTGAACAAATACGTGAGAAAGGTTAACTACCCTTTATTTCTCAGAATAAATACAATCAGTTCCTAACTCAGAACGTGCACCAAAGCCTCCACTTGGTTTGAACTTAAATTAATATGAAATTAAATATAACTAGCTTAACTAAAGCTACCTCAAAGGTATAGCCGAAGCTATCAAGATTTTGTGCCTTAAATTTTAATTAAGTCGGCGAAGACAAACAAAGGCCTAAAGTATAGCCGAGCGTAGTAAAGCTAAGAGAGACGTAGTTAAAAGGCAAACGGAAACTAGTCAGAATCTCAGACTCTCTCTCTCTCGAAGTCGGTGAAACACCGACTTAAATAGCACTCTTAATCATTTGCATTTACTGCGTTTCTGAAATTACATTCCGGTAGGAAACTGTAAGCTGAAACCAGAAAGATAGGAAAGTTGCATAAACTTAACTGTTAATAAAATTAAGATAAACCTTACAAAGCAACTAAAGATGCAATTACGACGATATCGAAGACCTTACAGACAACTAAACGACTTCGAACGTGGTCGCATTGTAGGGTTGCGTGAAGCTGAGTGGTCATACCGAACAATAGGCCGCCACCTGCAGCGTACAGACACTGCCATGCAAAGATGTTGGCAACAATGTTTGCTACAAGGAAATTGCCGACGAAATGAAGGTTCTGGAAGGCCAAGGAGCACAAATGCGAGGCAATATAGGATGATTATTCGTCAGGCCTAAACCGCTCCAACGGTCTCATTGTGCACTATTCAACGCATTACAGCCACGTCTATACCTCCCGTGATACCGTCCACCATCTCACAACACTTGTCTGAGGCGGAGTTACGCTCACAGAGGCCTTGAAGATGTTTGCCTTTGACACCACAACATCGGCGGAGTCGTCTGGAGTGGTGTCGCAGCCGATCATCATAGCTGCCATCAGACTCGCATTGTATTGTGTTCAGCAATGAATCCCGCTTCACTCTTGAAGCAGATGACCACCGTGTTCGTGTCTGGAGAGGACGGGGCAAGCTGTCCCAATCAGCCTTTCTTTTACAAAGGCATACTGCCGTAAACCCTGGTGTGATGGTGTGGGGCGCTATTTCTTATGACAGCAGATCACTTTAGTCATCCTCCGTAGATCTTTAAGAGCTCAACAATATGTTGATACCATCCTGCGGCCTGTTGCATTCCCCTTCATGGCACGTCATTCTGGGGCCATTTTCCAACAAGATAATGCCAGGCCACATACCGCTCGAATATCTCTGGACTGTCTCCTTGGGGTTGATACACTTCCTTGGCCAGCAAGGTCACCAGACCTTTCACCAATCGAGCATGTCTGGGACATGGTAGGCCGCCAGATTCGGGTACCACAAAATATCGCAGACTTGGTGTGACAAGTGATGAATGCCTGGCAGAATGTGTCGCAGGATGACATTAGGAAACTCTACCACTCCTTGCCGCGACGAATTCAAGTATGCATTGCCGCCAGGGGCGGTTCGACCAACTACTAATTTAAACACTCAATGGGGGATTGTGAGCCGTGAACAGGTACTATGACCTTGATTTTTTAATAATTTTATTATCTGTGTATGAGCTATACACATATTCAATTTCATCAAAAACAACCACTTCCTTCCTGGTGCTTCCATTTTTCTGCAAAAGAGTGTACATGGGGGCGGGGGGAATAGAAAATAGACACGTTTTCTTAGACTTAACCTGCGCTCATACTGCTTTTTGAAATTAAGGTTTACAGTAAATGATAAATGAAACTGAATGTAACAAGGTCGTTCTCCCCCCTCCTTTTTTTTTTTTTTTTGTATTAAAGCGGGTGTATAATTTTTTTTTAATGTCTATATTATATTGCTATCATCAAAAGACAGATGGATTTTTCGAAGAATTTTTCTTCCGAATTTCCACCAAAGAAAATTTTAGATACAAACTAGACTATACGTATGGAAAGAATAGGGCTGATTAAATATCAGCTTAAAGTATTTAATGTACTTTAATTGCCATAAAATATGAGCGAATGTGAAAGGAACACATTCCTGTGACACAACGACTGACGTTGATCGTTCACTAAAAGTTTATACTGCATATATTGTTACGTACGTACGGGTTCGTAATGGTTTGAATGCACATAAAATCGATGATAGCTTGATAAAATTTATTGTTGCTGTTGTTGTTATGATTTATCTCACTTGCCTGATAGTAAAATCAGAACAAGCCCACGAAATTCATCATGGCAAGGAGTGTAGGATTACGCCTGCGGTTGGCAAGAGCACTGAGCACCATACAGGTTACAGAACGATAAAATTTTTTCTCACAAAAGAAACATTAGACAGTTCTGGAATTTCCACAAAAGCACTCGTACAACGTTTCTCAGTGTAACAGAGCACAATCAGTAGTTAGGACTTCAAACTACTAAGAATCTCAAATACAATGAAATGCAAATCGCAACTAAAGAGCGAAGCTGGCGCGGAGATCTCTCAATACTCCGAAGTCAAATTTGAGCTGCAAAACGGAATATTCATGCTCTCTCCGGTCTTATATCAATTTCCCCCGGCCGCCGAGAAATTTCCGATACTTTGGATTTCTCGAAGTTGCAGGTAAGCATATTCATTTACGTTGCACCAGATACGGCTATAGCTACACATATAGTCATTGGGTCAATTACAGTTATACAAGGTTCGAGACCCAAATCCCCAAGTTTCGCGACTTTTGGTGATTTCTCGTCAAATTTAGCGACAACAATGAGCCGCCAAAGCAGCTGGGTTCGCTAGCTGGGCGAAAAATTCGCTAGCTGGGCGATATCTCGCCAATTTACGGAGATAGCCAATTACCTCAATGTTAAATAGAACTTGCTCCTGTAATCTTATTTTTCCGGCAGAACTTCATTTCTCCAGGCATTTCGTACTACGTTACACAGAATTCGTAACAATATAGTATATACAAGAATGATTAAAAAACATCTGCCAAAAATATAAAGGTAGTAGATGTGTCTGAAGTATGAGCAGATTTCGTAATGGAGTATGTGCGTCGAAATGGAGCGTTGGGGTGATACAAGGCGATGTTGAGCAATGAGTAAAAGCACTGATGACGTAAATTGTTACTCTCCTTGCTGATTCCTAGTGGTTATGTATCACTGCATGAACGCTGAGCTTTCCGATATACATTTTATCTACGGAGCTGCAGACAGAGATCAAGTAACTGTTGAAAGGAGGTACTCGGAAAATCTTTCTCTGTACTTTCTTTAAACAGCTACTCCATTTTAGGCACAGCTCCATGAATAAAATGCATATCACCGAATCTCGTGTTCGTTTAGGGATGCATACTGCTCCAAATCTGCAAAAGTAATGATGATTTTCACCAGCTAAACGCTTTTACTTACCGCTTAACAACGGCTTGTATCGCCTCAAAGCGCACACACAATCCATTCATTACAAATTCTGCTTATTTCGTTCCCTCTATCTGCCTTACATTTTTGCGAGATATTTTTAATCACTTTATATATATATGTATGTTTGTACAAGATAAAAAATTTATTTTCATTTCAAACCCTTGAGTTTTTAATATGGAAATTCTTTCTTTTCAAACTGCGTCATATACCAAGCTCTGTTTTATTTCAAATAAAATTTAGTGAGTAAACATTATTTGCTGATCTCTTTGAGGAAACACTTTGTTAATTAAAAATGTCTTATTGCAACATAATGTGTCTTCGAAAAATTCGAAATATTTTAAAACGCCAATCCAACCCCGCATCTGTTAATATAATTAATAGCTAATTCAAAATTCAAATACCTGCTGAAATCTACATTTTTGTGCAAATTAAATGTTCATCTCTTAGAATTGTACGTTGCTAGAAACGAAGAATCAAATATTCCGATTTATAAATTCGTCACGATTTAACAATAACGCCATGATTAAAAAAATAATAATGAAAATAAAAGAAAGGGAAAAAATTATGAAAACTGATCGATAGTTTAAAAAAGAGCCAAAATTTGGTAAATTACTTAAGAAGTTCCCAAAACTCTTAATTTGAAATATTATTTTCCGACCTATCTAACGGTACAAAAATCGAAATCCTGCACTGTTTAAAACAAGGATATGAGAGAAAATACAATGCACGACATTGAAAATGCAACACCAAGATGGAAAGGCCCGAAAATTATGCAAATGAGGGTAGATGGAAAGGCCCGAAAATTATGCAAATTAGGGTAGACGCAGGTCATCGAGTTATGCGAATGATGTGAAATGCGCAACTTTCCATCGCACGTTAAAGAAATAAGGGAAGGAACTCGCAGAATGTTCAATTTTCGTGCCGTTATTTCTGCTAGGGAAATCATCGTAGAAAATATGTTCTTGTCTTACAGGACACGTCTAAATAGCAGAGAATGCCAAGCCGTCGTCAACGGAGGCAGTTTCAACAGACAGACGATTTTACGAGGGGCATTGTGATCGGATTGAGAAGGGCAGGTTGGTCCTGACGGCAAATCTCAGCTGACACACACCTGGACGCGTCCACAGTGCACCAGCTGTAGCAAGTTCGATGAGTGTCGGTGCAGCCAGTGATGTCAGCAAGTGTGGATCGACAGGCGGTGGCACACTCGCAAGCCACTTCTACCTCCATTCTACAGCACGTTCAAGACACCATAGATTCTCCCATATCGACCAGAACCATTGCCGTCAATTGGTGGCTAGTGGCCTGCACTCGTGGCATCCGTTAAGAAGAGTGCCATTGACCCACCTCCTAGGCTCCAACGTCTGCAATGGTGCTCGGCCTGGACCGATGTGGACGACGTTTTGACATAGCACTAATGTCTAAATCCTTAGCAAGCTCTCAAGTGGCTGTATACTGATTTTCTTCCACAAATTCTCGCAGGCGGGCCTCATCGACATCAGTAAACCCGCCAGAATGCTCTGCTTCTTGAATGTCATAGTCCTTGTTTTTGAACTTTCGGTTCCAAACCTTCACAATGTCATGTGACACAACATTAGTACCCAAAGCTGTACACATGATTTGGTGACATTTTGTAGCTGACTTTCTGCAACAGAACTGGAAGTAAATGATGGTTCTAATCTGGTAGCGTGATAGTTCTTTTCAGACACCTTGTACTTAATGATAACGATATATCTTTATAAATTTCACAAAACAGTGTTCTAAAACAAGTCCCTTTCTTTTAAATGCCAAAAGCCATTTGACAAAATATGATTGAAAACACCAACGCGAACTGTTTGCGAAGATGATATTTGCGGTGGCGGGAAACTTTCGTTAAAACCGGATATATACTGGTGTGCAAAAATTAAGGACGAGACGGTTTTTTCAATATAACTTTGTACAAAAGCTTTCCAAATCAACACATTTAATACCGTAAGATCCCCAATACGTAAGGATATGAGTAATGTAAGCAACACTAACTAAAGGAGAAATCAGAGGGATAAAAAGAAGCTTTATTGAAAAAGTAGCATGGAGCGCAATGCGACTGAAGGCCGAAACATCCCTGTGATGGGTGTCCAGCAAGAAACATCCGGTCTTTAATAGGGGATATGATCTCCTCTGACTGCTAGGCAGGTTTCACATCATTTGTGCATCCTGGATATGTGGTTGTTAATGAGTTGTTGAGACACTGCTGCTCGTTCCTCTTGTAGCACCAATCGCAGTTTCGGAATCGTTACTGGCGATAAGTTACGTGCTGCCACGGGTCTCCCTAGTAAGTTCCGTACATGCTTGACGGGATTTAGATCCAGAGACCTTGCCGACCAATCCATGTGTTCAATATCTTCACTCTCCAACAGCTCTTCGACAGTAACTGTGCGATGAGGTGGAGCGTTGTCGTCCATGAAGAGGAACTGAGGACCCATAGCCCTTGTGAAAAGACGCATGTAAGGAAGAAGAACCTCGTTACAATAGCAGTCCCAGGTGACGAACCTCCTTGGGAGATATGAAGGTCGGTCCGGCTACCAAGCATTATGTCTGCTCGAACGAGAACTCCGCGACCTCCAAAACAGTCCCTTTTGATGATGTTGAAGGGGTTATTGCGTGTTCCCCGCTCTGTCCAGATGTGTATGTGTCTAGAATCGCAACTCAGACTAAATCTGCTCTCATCTGTAAAGAGTACTCGTCCCCATTCATTGTCTCTCCAATTCCGGTGTTCCCGGCACCACAGAGAACGCCTTCTCCGATGGGCAGGCGTTAGAGGTACACACCGTACAGGGCGTCGTGCAAACAGACCACCACCGTGCAGTCTTCTGGCCACGGTAAAACGCGATATCGGTCGTCCAGTCGCCTGTGTCGTGTGTCTAGCGATTTCTCCCGCTGTCTGCCGCCTGTTTCTTCTGGCCTGTAAGGCAATATACCGGTCATCTGCGGGTGTGGTTCCTCGTGGACGACCACTACTAAACCCCCGGATAGCTGTTCCTGTAGTTTGAAATTGTCTCCAAAGTCGTGAAACGATGCTGTGAGCAATTCCGAACTCTGCAGCCACACTTGTCACACTGCGGCCTTCCTCCAACTTCCCAATGATTCGACCTCGGGTAAAAGCATCCAGATGTCGTCTAACAGATTGATTATTCGCCATTTCTCGCTGAGGCAGCAACTCGGTGTGATTTTAACTGCTACATGGCGTGCAATCTCGTTGCCAGAAATACTGATCTTACACTGACAACATGCTTTATACTATTCAGACACTCCCCCATTACGTCTACCTGCATATCTGCGCATGTGCTACCGTACATCACCTTACTTAATCTCCTGATTGGTCTTTCTGTCCGCTCTGCCTCTTCGTTCAGCTGATATGCTAATTTTTGACTTCGTCCTTAATTTTTGCACACCAGTGTATATGTATTGATGGTTATATGGATTCCCCTTGAAAAGTCGGGATCTTTTCCATGAAATCAGCAACAATTCTTCTCCTTTACTCTGTTTTTCAATTACTTTGCTGTATCTTTATTCATTCCAATTATATTTCCACAATAGTGCATATTACAATAGCGCATAGTAAAATGCTTTCTTAACTGCCAATTTTTAGCACAATAGCACACTTTTGATTTCACTTCGAATTTCCTAGGAAAAAATTTCCTTGATTTTCTCTGTTACTGTATAAGATTATTTTGTTCCTCTTTCCAGCACGTCTTCGTGGTGTAACGGTTAGCACACCCGGCGCGTTTTCCAGAGGTCCAAGATCGAGTCCCAACGAGGGCATTGCTCATTTTTCATGTCTCTTGCTCCAAATTAACCTAATGATTCTACAGTGGCGCTCGAACTAAAAGGTGGTGGATGATGATACTTCACCATCAGGATTTGAGGTTTGAATCCCCTAATCCCCCGTCGCCTTTTAAAAAGAGGAGTATATAAGGTATTTTATCCCTCCTTTGTGCATGCCTTCATGGTGTAACAGTAGCACATTCGAGAGGTTCAGGTTCAAGTCCCGGTGAAAGCATTGCTAATTTTTCATGTCTCCCGTATCAAAGAAATCGTAATGAATCTACAACTGAATTGGATTATATATATATAAAACAGAGGGATTGTCACTTTCTTTAGAACGAAGGCAGAAAAATATTACTGAACACTTTTTTTAGAAATTTGTAATTTAGCTTTAAATATAAATATAATAACCTAATTTGAAGAGAAGTGAAAAAATACTAAATTGATAAAAGAATTAATTAAAAAAAATTATCATAGTAGAAATGAAAGAAGCAATATACGTTTTAATCTCACAAAAAAACTGACATATGAAAAATTTAACGAGTTGTCTTTTGACTTTAATTTTCTAACCAGTGAAAAATTAACATTATTAAATTTAGGCAATCCAAATAAAGAAGCTTATAATTTAGCATTTAAATATCTAAATTATATACAAATAAAAATTTCATCAGAACTTTCTAGTTTTAAAAACCAGTTAGTTGAACAGTAAAACTGCTGAAATCTTCCAAAGATAATTGTCTAATTACAGCCTAATTCAATCACAATGAAATATGAAGCTGGAATAAGGTTAATATTTCCAGTTACTGATGCTGATGGTAAGAGAAGCTTCAACAATCTTAAAATAATAAAAAATTTTGAAACATCTTTATTTGATCACAGAAAACTTTCAGACATAGCTATTCACAGTATAGAATATGAATTAAGTTATCAAATTCATTCTGGAAAAATGTTGATGATTTTGTTCTATAAAGGTAAGAAGAATTAAATTATAGATATAACATCACATAATTAGTACAGTATTTTGTACACTCTTTACACTGCTATCTATTCTGTTTGTTTATTTGCTATTTTTTAAAAAGTATTTTTTTTTAATTTCTCAGTTTATATATAATTTGTAATATAATTTTTCTGACTATATAAAGCTATGATTAAAACTATTATAAGTTTTAGAATGTTGTGATTTGAAATAGTTACCTTCGATGAATATGAAACAGTATAAATATCATTAATTTCAATATATATAGGCCTCAATGCCTCTGCCTCAGACAAAAAAAAAATCTAGGTAAGGCTTTACTTAAGAGTCATGTAACGTTTCCGAGCTTTTATGGAAAAATAGCAAGACAGGATTGTCTTTTTAAAATTTATTTAAAACTCAACAACAAATTATATAAAAACATGTACAATTTCTATACCTTTCACTAGGTAACTTTGAAGCATTATTTACAATTCAATCAGTTCTTATGATTCAGAGAACGCAAAGAGATAATATAAAAATGAGCTCTGTGCTTCAAATCCCTAATGCATTATTGAACTCCTAAATGTATTGTTTTCATGTGGTATTCATTGTCATGAGCCTGAGCACACATGTCTGGGACAAGAATATTTGCATCTGATAAATGTTTCTTAATATATTCAATTCAAATTGAATTTTCAGAATATATTTTCATATATGAAATGTTCAGAAATTTTTATACATTGAGCATATCTTATAATGTATTTTGTTTACATCATTTAATGACTATTATCTAAAAATATGTTACATTACTTAGCATTCCTAACTGCGTAAGTTATTTTCTGTTTCATCCTCCCACAAACAAAATAAATCATTAAATTTTAATGCTTTTCTGCATCAATTATTTTCCTTAGTCCCAGAAATAAAATAAATTAACTTACTTTAATGTTTTTCCTAAAATAAATTAGAGTAGTCATTTAAATATTTTCAATAAAAATTTGGCCACAATGTGACCTAATCTGAGAGTTTATAAAACAAGCCCCAAAATACTGTTGTTTTTAAGAACAAATGTTCCTCAAATGAAGTTCATCTGAACTCTGGGCAGTGGCCATTACATGTTTTGTTATGCCGCACATTTAACAATTTTACTGCACTGAATTTACTGTCTCTCATTTTACATTACAAGTGAATCATTTCTTATGGGATTCATGATTAGGCCTTTTCAACAACAATTTTTTTTGCCACTTGGTGTAATCTCTACAATTTCTAAATGATGTCATTTGATGTAACCACACTAAATCTAATGGCAGCTCTCATGGGACTTTAGATGGTTTTTAGATTTCTTTTATTTCATTTCAGAAGCAGATATAAATGCTCTAAGTTCTTATATCCATCATAAGAGAGTGAATTTTTATTACTGGAAAACAACTATAACAGAAACAAAGTACAGGATCTTTTCCTTCACTATGATTCATTAATTATGCTTTCTTTGAGTCTCTGTTGCAATCATTTGGTGAATATTTCCTAAACTAAAATAATTATCTCTTTTCTCTAGCAGATCTTTCTGTTCTTTGGCATTACTTTCAGCATCAAATCTTTCAGTATCACCTAAAGAAGGATTCTCTCTTATTACATCAATGTTGAAGTACATTACTTATCTTCTTTTGTGAAGAGGAAAATGCTAAAGCAATTTAATTGTTGCTCTCATTATTACAAATGCCAAAATTACTGGGATCATAGTCAGAAAGAAGTAATTGTCATGAACTCAGGATTTTCACCTCCAGCCTTTTCAGTTATTTCTCTTGAACCATATCAGTTTAGTTTATTTCAGATATTTATGCAAAATCTTACAATTTTCCCCTCAATATTGCATACTTTTGCCAAATTTCCCAGCCAATGTTGAGCTCTTGATAGCTCTTCTTCTTAACTGAATTTACTTTGGTACTTTTCCATTATGCACCTGCCCCGCATCTTACAGGTATTACTGTAATAATATATGGGTATTTAATTATTTTCGTTTACACACACAGACACATACATACATAGTCCAGAAATGGTGCTATCATTAGGTCTCAAACATGTGTTTAGCTTCACTTTCACAGGTGCCAAAAAGGGTGGCAGGCACATAATGGAAAAGTATCATTACTTTAAATGTTAAATCCAGATAATTGAATAAAAAAGCATTATTTATAATCATTGTAAAGTTGTATTTATGTAAACTGAAAAAAGAAATAGTTATTGTATCACTACTAATGTTGCACTGTGAACTCATCGAATTTTTCCTCACAAATAAGAAACAACAAAAATCTCACATAGAAGTTAATAATAATTGTGACATCATAAGAAATGTCAAATAAATACAAACTGCCAAAAATTTTATCTGCCACCTTATAATTCTGTTTTCATTAAAAATATAGTACTTTGGGCCTGGATTTGAATTCCAGAGAGGGCATGGATGTTTGTAAGTATATAGTATGTGGGAACTTAAAACAATAGTCAGCTAAAAGTCCTCTTCAGAAGTTTGGTGGCGGGGAACGAGAAATGGGAGACAGCTCGTTCTCCATCAAAATTTGGATGGACCTGCCCAGTCACTGCAGTGGAATTATACCTATATGACCAAAAGTTTAATTCTCATATTCCACTACATGATGAAATTATGCTCAGTAGTGAATTTGGAAAGAAATGATAGAGAGAAGATATTCTTCTAATGCCATGTCATTTGATATTAGTCTAACAGTGACATACAGTGTTTTATTTTAAAGCAGATAGGAAACAAAATCATTACTTCAGTCTTATATCTCTATTATTTGACTTTATTTTTCAATTCTGTCCATTGTTACATTTGTTTTAAAGGGAAAATCAAGTAATAGAAAATAAAATAAAGTGATAGAAATGCAAAACTCAAATAATGATTTTTTAAATGATCTGTTTTATAATAAATGCACTGTGTTATGAATAACACTATATATTGCATTACACTTTTGCACCTTGGAGTATCAGGAAATGTGCTTTACAGATCAGCAGCTTTATTGGCTAATGAGCCGTAAGTGTGCATAATGAAAATGTCATATATCATCTCAAACAACTTCAGTCCAGTCTTCCCTAAAATATAATGATCAGCTGTTGCCTTTGCATTATACATGTCAACAATGTTATATTTATGCTAGAAGATAGGGATGTAAATGTACTCATGTATGTTGACAATTTGGTGACATGGTCCTCCATGGTCAAAAAAAGTACACAGGAATAGTTATAACTAAATGAAGCCATGAAGATTTGAATATCTAAAGCCAATTAAATAGCATGCATATAAACATAGTAAAGACTGCCTGTATAACTTTCGTATTGTACCACAAGCCTCTTGACTTGAAGTTTTATGTAATAATATCCATGTGCCTCAATGCTAAACTGTTAATTATATGGGAACTGTCTTAGATAGAAATTTGTCTTGGAATTAATAGATGGGAAGAATTAAAGTTAAGGAAAATAATTGTTTCTAAAGTTTTAACTATATTTGGATTGTTTTAGATAGAAATTGGTCTTGGAATTAATGGGTGGAAGAACTGACGTTAAGGATGTAAGGTTTTAGTTAAACTAACCAAGTTTTATTTTAATTTAAATCTGTCTATCTCCTCTCTGCTTCAACTTCCCGTCAGAAGAAGCGCGCGGTTTCAGCTTATGCTAATTTCGAAGTACCGCCAAGTACTATTTAAGCCAGAGGTAGAAACCTCTTATTGTGAGAGAGCTTTAGTCTCAGATCACGGCCACTCGGCTCAATGTTCATCTGACCAGCTAGCAGTTTAAATTTATAAGCCATAGTGCTTACTACGTGATTGCATTGTAAAACCATTTGAAGTGCGTTAGTATTAGTATATCTTGCTATGCACCCTTTTAGGTAGAGGCCAACTTCCGCGAATTGCTCTGCGAAGCAAAGTTTAATTTAATTTCGATTTCAGTTCTATTTAAATTTATTTGATTGTTAAGTTCGACCCAAGTGCGGTCTTTTACTTTCTGTATCTCTCCCGAGTTGGGAAGTTTGTAATTAATAGTGATTTAATAAAAGAGGATTTCAAATCCCTTCACGTGCAGTTACTATCCAGCCCAG
The DNA here is from genome assembly GCA_000611955.2 of Stegodyphus mimosarum. NCBI lineage: Eukaryota > Metazoa > Arthropoda > Arachnida > Araneae > Eresidae > Stegodyphus > Stegodyphus mimosarum. Next base: position 18,320 of record KK116014.1, read on the forward strand.
CAGTACATCAGAACAAAGCTTACATTTCATCAGCTCACTGTTCCAGTTCAGGACCTGAGAAGAAATACCCTGGTAAATATTTCACAATGTTCTCCAAGAACACACACAGAATACTCAGTCCTGATAAG
>KK116015.1:12394-59076 GCA_000611955.2 Stegodyphus mimosarum
ACAATCTTAAAATGGGGAAACCTTTAGAAGAATTTAAAAACTTTTCAAAAATCTCTGCTTGGTTCTTGAAACCTTAAAAAAGATCATCTGAGGTGAGAGAAGAAAGCAGTATATGGTAACTTCTTGCATGAATTGTGCATGTAATGAATTTTAGACAATATTTTTTATGTACAGTTATTTGTATTTCCTATTTTTTGTAAAAATTAAAACATTTAATTATAAATTGGTATTTTATTTTTATAAACTAAAGTGTGAGCTTGTCGTTAATATTTTCATAGCTCACCCCTGGATATTTTAATCAAAATTTTATATAGATTAGTAAATTACAATTTAATATATATTGGTAAATACATCAGATTATGCAGCATAGTATGAATATCTTTAAATTCTTAACATATGCCAATTTTAAGTTTGTCAATACTGTATTTTAAAATATTTCTTTCCATGGCATCATATGCATAATCCCAAAAATAACCTGAGGATAGAATATTTCAGTTGTTTGTTTCTATTTCATTTAACATTTCATCAGTAATGCATTAACACATTAAATATTGCATTTGCCATTGGAAACCAAGTAAAATAGACTTGTTGTTTAACATGTTAGATATTGTGAAAACGCAACATTAGTGTAAACCAATGTAAAGCAATAAATGAATGTTAATTATGCAACTAAATGCATAATTAACATTCATTTGTCATAAAGCCAACTTTGACTCTTATACATACATACTCCTATAAACAATGGTATAATAAACTGAATGATGTTTATTTATTGGATGAATGATGTTAATTTATTAATTGGAAAATAACAATTATAGACAGAGTTTTTTTATACAGTTATTATGCCACTATGAATAATTATTCCAAATGAAAAAAAAAAGTAGTTGCCAAATCAGTTTTATATGAAGAAATAATGATGATACATCATATAATGGTAACTTTATCCAAAACTTCAGCAACAGAATAAAGTGAGAAACCTTCGATAAAATGGGCAAAAAGCTTTCACACAGAGAAAAACTATGATTTCTTTTATCTATCTTAGTATTCATCAGCAGCCGAGTAGATAAGACTGTGGAGCAATGGTAGTTTGAACCCTAGTGGACAGGCTAGCTTCATAGGAATTTTTTCATATGTTACATGAACAGGAGTCATTTTGTTTTAAATATTTCATGAAAGTGTTCTTTCTCTTAAGAAGATACTGTTTCTATTCTTTGGAATAATCAATGAAGCAAATAAGACAACATTCTCATTTACTACCATCAGTATAAAACTCAAGCAAAAAATTTGTGCATTCATTTATCAACTGAAGTATTTTTATAGATGTTCTAGTTTAATAGTACGAAAAATTTATTTACCAAAAAACAACAAATTTAGTTTTCATGTTTACATCTTTATTGAAAAAATACAGAATTGTGAAAACTCATCGCAGTTCCACAGTCAATGATAGCAAATTATAAGAACATAGGCAGTAGATGTATATGTTGCAGGGTAAAATTTGTTGCTTCTTAGAAAATAGAAATTATAAGAATCCAATGGTGGGAGCTGTTTTTATTGTAATGTTTTATTGATACAAAAAAATAAATAAAATAAAATAAAAAATATGGAATCTCAAGAATATGGAATATGGAATCTTTTATGATAAAAATATGGAATCTTTTCTGCTAGGGATTACAATATGCCACTGAAATCAAACATTTACAGCAATCGTAAGCAAACTAAATTTAAATTGTAGATTAAAGACGTATGATCCTGTAATTATAAACTGTGAACACTAGTAAAGCTGATAAATTAGAGCATATCACTCGGAAAAGTCTTGACAATAAAAAAAAAAAGATGGATATAGCAACATACACAGTGTAATATAGAATGTAAAATGTTCCACAGATTTGGAGTGAATAAAAACCTATTGATTGTGCTAATGCTGCATTTTTGCAAGACTTGAAAAATTAGATCTTTATTTTTATGTAACACAATGAAATGAAACAGAATTATTTAGGTAGAAAATAATGCATAAAACAAGTTTCATGTTAATTTCTCAATTATTTTTTCTTTTGGGAGTTAATGGGTTAGCTGAAATTTTATGAGCTATCCAATGTTTGCATTTTAATACACAGATTCTCTGAATTTCTATATTTCAATAGGAGCTTTTGTTAGTAAAATTTTGCATTACAGAAAAACACTTCCAATAAAAAAAAAAAAAAAAAAAGAGATTTCTAATATCTGCTAGTTAAAATATATATTTTTATTACAATGCAGTACATGAAATAATGAGAACCTGGATATCACAAAGCTATTTCAAATATAGGAGTGAAGACATTTCACACTACAGTAATTTTTATTAATAGTAAATAAAGGATATGTGGAAATCAAAAGGTTATTAGGTAACGACAGAGCAAATTGAGTGAGATAGAAAGCTTTGTTTTCTTTTAAATATTGTACATTCCTTGACTTATCATCCCTATAGTAATTTTAGTTATTTGAGTACCTCAAAATAATAATCAAAACAAAATGAAGTGCTGGTACCTAAGAAGCGCTCATGATTTCCATAACGTAACCAAAAAGTTACCATTACATTAACAAGTCTGGCATACTATCTCGTATACCAGTTTTGCACAAAAATTGCGTTTGGCGAACAGAAAATAATGCCAGCACAACGGCCCTTTCTGATTGGTCCCCCAGCGAAGTCCCCCAGGGCAACGGCCCTTTCTGATTGGTAGAATTTCCTCAGTTCCCGGCGGGTTTTAGCCGCTCGTATTAGTTACAGTTCGGAAATAAAAGTCACTTCTTCACTTCACTTTAAATGAAGTGGCGGTGAGGCTGATTTCCAACATATCCTCCCCCCTTTTGAGCCTGCGGCTACTGCAGGAGGCTCAAAACTCTTCTGAGATGTTAAATAAATCAAGGCGATAAGGCACTTTAACAACTCTTCCGGATCGGGTGGTCTGGGCATCCGAAGAGGGCCTAGTAGCATCCATCGTTGGTTCTGGAACAGCTTCACTTCGTCCCGCATCACTGTCTTTAACCTGTAGAAGAGAATCTAAAAACTCATTAGATGATATCTCCAAAGGAAAAATTCTCTGGATAGGTCTGGTTAAAACATTAGATTGAGTTTTAGCTTAACAGTTCGGACTTTTCCGTCTTTTCCTGGTATGAGTTCTATAACTTTGGCAAGAGGCCAATTAAGACGTTTTTGAAAATCATCTCCAACGAGAACTATATCACCTATTCACATTGAAATAATGACGTTTCTGACCTTGATGTTGGATTAATAACCCAAGATATTCTTTGCGAAAACGCATTCTTAATTCCTTTAAGAGCTTAATGCGATATCGGATACGTTTACGGTAATGATTTGCATCAATAAAATCAATATCAGTCACCTTAGTTTCAGAGTTTTCAAGAAGGAACATCGCCGGTGTAAGAGGAACCAAATCATCGGAATCCTCAGAGAGGTATGTAAGAGGACGTGAGTTGATCACAGACTCACAGTCGCATAAAATGGTTTCTAGCTCTACATAAGTTAGAACTGCTTTTCCCAAGGTTCTCCTCAAAAGCTCTTTTAGTATTCTAACAATTCTTTCCCACCAGCCTCCCCACCAGGCGGCGGTAGGCGGGTTAAATCTCCACTGAATTCGATACAGTTCAGCTTCTTTATGAACTTTATTCCAATCAATTTCACAAAAATCGTTGAACGCACCTCTGAAATTGCTCCCATTGTCAGAATATATAATCCTCAGACGGCCTCTTCTGGCAATGAAACGTCTCAGAGAAAGACGAAATGAGTCGGTGCTTAACGACGTAACTAGTTCCAAGTGAGTGGCTCGATAAATAGCACAGGTGAATAAAACTACCCATGTCTTGTCTCCATGTTTAATGTAGAGGGGACCTGCAAGATCTATCCCGACAACTTCAAAGACTCTTGCGTCTTTCACTCGATCAGCTGGTAAGGGAACAGGTTCTGTAATCTGACTTTTGACATTATAACGTTTGCACTTGATACAGCTTTTTACGACATTACGAACAGTTCTCCTACCTCTGACAATCCAGAAATTTTCACGTAATATACTTAACAGAATTTGTGTTCCTGCATGACAGTTCATTTCATGAAAATGTTCAATTAATCTTTGAGTGAAAATACATTTCTCTGGCAATAAAATAGGTGAAATAAAGGAAGGGGAATCTATACGCTCGGTTATTCGTGTTTTAACTCTAATGAGTCCTTCTTCATCTTTAAATACGTTGCATATAGATATATCATTAGGCACAGGAAAATATTCAGACTGGATCCTTTTAATTAGAACCTTTTCTGCATGTTCTATCTCCGATAATGAAAGTTCTCCAAATTTTCTATCTTTAGGTTCAAGGCGTGCATTGCCTATAAAACGTAACATCCAGGTTACAAGACGAACAATGGATCGATATTTAGAAAATCTCCTTGCATAAAACGGTATACTTTCTTCAGAAAAATTAATAATATTCAACGAAACTTTCCTTTTTTCTTCATCTGCCTCCCTTTTAAAAAATATTTTATTCGGTGGCCATTTCTCTGAATTTTCGAAGAGCCATGATGGACCTTTCCACCACTGAGTTTTAATTAACTTTCCAGGTGAACATCCTCGAGAAATAACATCAACAACATTCATTTCACCAGGAACATGTCACCAATTTTCTAGTGAGGTTAGCTGGTGGATCTCTTTTACTCTGTTTGAAACAAAAATCGACCACTCCCCCCGTTCTCGAATCCACCAAAGCGCCACCATGGAATCACACCAGAACGTAACTTTTACTTCAAGCAGATCAAGATCTAATGTAATGGAATGTGCTAATCTAGCTTCTATACAACAGGACATTAGTTCTAATCTCGGTATCGACAGTTCCTTGAGTGGTGCAACTCTAGATTTAGCTCTTAAGAGACAAATTTTGACACCAACAGAAACTTCTGTGCGCATGAAAACACAAGCACCATATGATGTTTTACATGCATCTACAAATACGTGTCATTCAGATGTCTTATTAACTTCTACATATCGTGGAACCTCGATATTATTCAAGATCGTCAGTTTTATCAACCAATTTAAAAATGACTTTTCCATGTTATCAGGTAAAGGGCTATCCCAGTTTAGTTTATATCTCCATGTCTCTTGCACCAATAGCTTTGGCAACAAGGTAGCCGGGCAAAGAATTCCGAGCGGATCGAATATTTGCTGTACCAAAGACAAAATGTCTCTCTTTGTCTGATTCGGTTTAAATTCTATTGTGGGTACCAAGCATCTCAGAGTATCTCGGTCCAGGTTCCATATCGTGCCCAAAAGAGAAGTATCCCCATAAGATTTGCAGATATGCGAACTAGGCATATTACTTTCCCAGTTTGCTGTACGTTTACACATTTTCTTGTGTCTTTTCAAAGTCAGTTCTTTGTTATTTGGTAAAATGGTTTCATTTTTAAATGGTAACGATACCTCATACCTTCCATTAGGAAGAATAGTCAAATTATTTTGAAATTGAGACATTGCATCGGAAAATAATAATTTCTTACTAGCGCTTTCCCATGGATCTCTGATACCAATAACATCAAGATCCCATAACTCTCGAACACTGTAACTTGTCCAATGTAAAGATAAAACACAAGATCCAAAATTAAGAAAATTATTCTCATTTTCACATAACATAGACTGTTCACAATTTCTGAACTTATCGGACATGTTTTGCTTCCCAATTAAAGTGTAACCAAATTTGGTTTCGATTAGAATTAGTCCAGTACTTAATTTCATTGATACACCAGTTAATACATTGCCTACAACATCAGCTCCTAGGAGCAAATCTATATCTGTCTCTTAAAGACTTAAATCAGGTATTAACAGATTTCTTTTTTTTTAATTCTAAAGTTGTTGCAGCATCAGTAACTCTTGGAACGAATCCACAAATTTTATCTTCGGATAACACAGAAATATTAAGAGAGAAAGTGTTCTGCATATTACTGATTTTGATTTCATGTACATCGTGTACACGGGGTTTAGATTCACTCCCTCCAAAAAGGCCGTGAATGAATTTCTGCTTACGTTTGGGCTTCAAATTAAGATCTCTAATTATTCTATTGCTCAAATAGGAACGTTAAGACCCTGTATCTATAATAGCCCTAACCGTTCTTTCATAGTTTCGATTTCGTATTTTCAAAGCTAAAGTCATTAGTAAAACATTTTCAACATTACAATTATTGGATAAAGACTTAGTTTCAATAGCTTCTGTTTTGATTTCCTTGCCATTTAATTCTCTATCAGGACACATAAGAATATAATGATTTCTATTACACTGAATACACTTATTTTTTGATTTACAATTTTTAGATGTGTGACCTGTTCGTAAACAACAAAAACAGGCACCCTTTTTAATCAAAATCTTTTTCTTATCTTGAAGACTTAAGTTTCTAGCCATAAAACATTCCTGACTTAAATGACCTTTGTCACAAAATAAACAATAAAAATTTCGCCTACCTGAGTTTCCTTGATTCGTCGTGCTCACCAGTGCAGCAGCGGAAGGTATTCCAGTATACTTTTCTGTTAAAGCTTCCTTTTTCTTAACGTTTGAATTAGTTCCAAAACCACTACGAGCGAGTAAAACCATCTCTTCTCCTTGTACTTCCTGTTTTAGAAAACTCATTAAACTCTTCAAAGATATGTCATCTGTTTTCGACGAATCAGCACTATTTCTGCTCCTTACCCAAGCAATAAGGACTTTTCCAGGTAGACACGATTCGACAAGAGGTGTTAAAAAGTCACCATATTTTTCTTGAGTCTTTCCCAAAGATTCTAATGCTCTCACTTTCGTTTCCAGTTCGTCATATAATGCTGGAAGGTCTGTTTGAGAATGTGCCGATGTAGCATTCTTCATCACCATACTCAGGAGATCTCGAACATAAATTTGAACCAGTAAATCTTCTCTACCAAAACGTTCCGGCAGTTGCTCGACTGCCTTTGGATAGTTTGCTGCAGTAGCTGGAAAACTTTCTACGACCCTTGCAGCTTTCGATTTCGGAACTACAGCCTGCAATAGGTACTGGAACTTGTCTTCTGCGGTGTATCGGTGTGTATTTTTTTGAACTTGCATCGGTGTGTATTTTTTCGAACTGCGACCAAAACGACAGAAAATATTTAGCTTCTCCACTAAACTTCTTTAATTCGATTTTCGGAAGTTTAAACTGCCTTTTCTCAGTAACATCTCTCGTCATCGACGATTCCTTAGCTTGGCTTCTGATTGTGCATTCTTTTATTTTAGAAATCAGCTCGTAATACGTATGTCTATATTCTTCGGATTTCGATAAATCCTCTTCATAATTCTGTTCAGAACACTCCTTAGATTCCAAAATAGCGTTTTCTACTTCATCTTGGCAGCTTGCCAGGCGTTCAAACTTGTCCTTAAGCTGCAGTTCTAAAACCGAAAGTTCGTTGACATCTGGATTTTCTTCCGAAAGTGCAGTATTAATTTTATTGGAACACAGAGTAAAGTTCTTTCTCAATCCTATACGTTTGGCTATTAATTTCGTAATATCCATCTTTCTCAATCAGCTGTCAACTATTAGCCCCACGTTGGGCGCCAGAAAAAAATATAATATATCCTATGTGGAATATTAAAGAAAAAAGGGGCTCTCGCGCATCTACCCGATGCTTAACAACTGTTTGAGTCGTAATATAAGATCACTAACAGATCCATTAAATATAAATCAATTCAATTAATAGCAAAAAAAAGGGTTGTACATTTCATAGGATTACAAACATTACTGCTGCGTCACAGACTCGCGCACACAGCCTGGGAGCTAAACAAAAACTGTATTAGTTTCAGTTCGGAAATAAAAGTTACTTCTTCACTTCACTTCAAATGAAGTGGCAGTGAGGCTGATTTCCAACAGCCCAGATGGGGAGTGTTGACAGACGGCGTCTGCTGATAAGGATAGTGTTATATACTAAGCTGTAAAATACTAGTAGTTTAAACAAATATGAATTGCGTTGTGTTTGTACCCTTTTAAATTTCGTTTCAACAACCCGAAGAGCCTTGCTACTGGTGAAACCATGTTGTGTAATCAGAAATTCAAGTAAACACATAAAATCAATAATACTAACTTAGTTTATTACTTTCCTTAAAACACTGATATCAAACAAATTTACTAACATAAAATTATACTAGTCCCCGGGAACTACCTTATTTAGTTTAGAAAACAAATAGCTAAACATTTATATATTTTCCACAAATACTGCAATCTTAGACAGTAACCACTTCAATTCAAATACTATTGTTTAAGTAATAACTATTTTTATGAGTTAAGATACAAATTAAAATTTTCTATTTCATTTTTCAGTTGTAAGGTTCTTACACCTTATTTATCCCAGAACAAGAGAAAATTCAAATAATGAAGTACAGAGTTAAGTACCTATAGTATTGCACCATAAGAGGAAAAAAAAATTATACCTTTAACTAGAGCAATTTAAGACTGCTCACAAATTTCTTCAGATCTCAGTTAAATCAGCAAATCTTCAAAAATATTAAAGATTTAAATTTTCTACCTTTCAAAATTCTTTACAGCAAACATTTAAATAAAAGTTAAATTCTGATAATAATAGAATCTTTAAAAAAATTCAAGAAATAATTAAACCAGAGAATTTTGGATGAAAAAAAAATCTTTAAGAATTTAAGTTAACATTAAAGTTCAAAAAGAAAAACTTCTTAACTGACGGAAGATGTGAACCTGGAGATTTGGGGGTTCGACGGCAGCTTGGCGGACACCGAACATTCGAAGAATACCCAGTACGCAGGAACTTGGAAGTTTCATCCAGCCTTCTGTATTACGAACTTCAGAGCCATCAGGAAACTCAGGTCGGAACACAGGTTGCTTGGCTATTGATTTTTTCTGTTCTTATAAATTGAAGAAGCGGACTGAGTCTTCATCAGATGGTAGAATTGACGAAGAAATATTTACTTTCCATTTTGAAGGACATTATTTCTGTGGTAGTTGAAGCATGGAAATATAATTTTCTTTCATTTCCTTTTCTATTGCAGAATTATTTCATTTACATTTTTGAAGGACTATTTCCGAAGCCATGGAGTAAGACGTGACAGGAGCCATAAGCCCCCCGTTAAAAAAACAAATTCATCCTTTCTGTTGCAGCAACAAGATGCCCAAGGCGCCCGAGAAAGTTATCTTCTTGTCAGCCGAATGCAAAAACGAAAACGTCCCAACAGCTTCGCAATCCCACCTGCACCCGCTTTTTGTCAGGTCCGGACACTAGATATCGCCAAAACTCGCCAAAAGGGTGAATAAACTGAAACTCTACCCCTCACACAAACCCCTGCTAATATCGTCCAAAAATCGAGGAGTTGAACTGGAACAAAATTCCGAATCTCGCCAAGCCCGCCAAAAGAAGAACCAAGAATTCGACGTAGGCGTGGGAAAACCAGCAAACCTAGGCAACGGACAAAAATTCCTAAGCAAAGGCTTGGAAATCAACTGCAAAAGTGACGCTTTTCAATCCTTTCCCCCTCAACCAAAAAAAATACTCGAAGTGCAAAAATTCGTTGAATAATTAACTGTAACTTAAAAACTGTTTAAGCTAGAGACTTGAAAGTACTCTTAAATTAAAAGGCTAATTTTTCTGCATCCAATGATATAAGTTAAATGAGAATCAACCTAAGTTAAGTAATTTTAAATCAAGTTTATTACCTACGAAAGCACCTAATTCCATTGTCTGTTTCAACGCGTTTACGAGTAACCAGTGGAAGAGACGTACAAATCTTAAAGTACCAAAACCACTAATTAAAATTAAACCAAAGCAAATATAAATACAAGATATTAAATAAAATAACGTTGTGTAGCATAAATTTAGAATAATGAAAATTAATCTTAAGTCCAACTTAAATAATTAAGTGTTACATGAAAATTTGCTACACAACAATAGCATCATTACAGGTTACAGGAAAAACAAGCATATGATATAAAGCAATTTCTAACTATTATTTAATGTCAGAGGCCTACAACCATAATAAATAAATAAATTTGAAGGCACTCTAATAATATATATTTGATTTAGTTTAGAGAAAGGCTACTTAGCTGAAAGTTCCTGTTTTCCTTTGGATTGCAGAAGAATGAACAGAGAGGAAGATGAGACCCCTTTTGCACAGAAAAAGTGTCACATTTGAGGGCGAGACACTTCTGAGAAAATTTTTAAAAATTTCTTTAATTAATTAAGGCTTTTTTCCAGAAAACACACACAGCCGGCCAAGCTGCTGCCTCTATCGTTCGTGATCACAGCGCCCTCTCCCCACACCCTAATCTAGATGGCGCTCTTTACATAATCTTATTCAGTTACAGTTACAATTCCTACATAATTCGGCCATCCGACATGGTCATCTGCCCTCAGATGACAAGAGCAAACTGTTAAATTTAACATATAAAATACAGTAAAAAGGAAAATATTAACACTAGTAAATAATAAATGAAAATACTAAATTAGAGAGATGAATGAAAATAATATTCTATGCAGATCTTCTAAAAACAGCACATAGAAAAATAATAGTTAGTAATTATAATCAATGGAAAGATGGATAGATTTAAAGTCCAAAGGTGTAAATCAGTTCATATGAGAAAAAGTCTATAAAACACTAAAGTTCATGTAATATATTCTGATGAAGTCCAAGGTTCATAAATTCGGCACAAGTGCTTGTTTTCATAGGTCCGTCGAAGAAACCACATTTTTCAACATCATAACTGTCATTTGGCTTGATTTTCATGATTTTGTAGGGTCCCAGAAACTTAGGTTTCAATTTAAGACCAGGTCCGTATTGTGTACGCTGAATTGCCACTTGGTCGCGAAGCTGGAACTTACGGCATGGTTTACGTCGCAGATTGTAAGTTTTACGATTTTCAGCCTGGACTTTCAAAATCTGTTGTTTAGCTTCCTTGCGAAGATCATAACGAACGTTAACGAAATCGGACTGAATCTCTGCATTTAATAACTCTGTAGTTTTATCATGATTAGCAGATTTCATTGTAGTTCCAAACATCCCCCCGGGGGTTGACTCAGGAGAATTCCTGGAAAGTACTGGCTAGGATCTGTACCTAGGCAGTCTCAACCACGGGGGCATATAAGTTGTCTTCACAGAACTAGAGCCCGAGTTTATTCTCAGGTTGGTTCAGGCTTTGCAGGGACCGTACTGGTACTGTCGTGTCTGTTCCTTTGGCTGTTTGTGGAGCTAGATCGGAGATCACCGACTTTGTCGTCGGGGATTTGGCCCTCATAGTTTCAATACGGGGTCTACGTGCCCCATTGCCTTTCATAGAGCCGGGCCGGGACTGTGGGGTCTGCATCGTCGGCGAGGGGGTCACAGGAGCTTGGAGAGCTCACCCCGAAAGGCAGCCTCAGGACGGGGGTCCAATTCTTGCGTTCTGTAGTTACAAACAGAAGTTCGAATGGAGTTGTATTGATACTGCGTTGGTATGTTGAGTTGATCACTTGCTGAACTTCGCCGACGTGTGTATACCATTTTGATGGATTTTGAATCTATAATTTGGAGAGAACAGAAATTATGACAGAATTCAATCTTTCAATTTGTCCATTGGCACGAGGCAGTCCTGCAGTAATTAGAATGTGCTGAATATTGTTGGTTGAACAATAATCTTGAAAGTCTTTTGAAGTAAATGCGGATCCTTTACCTGAAATTATACGCGAAGGATTTCCAAAGACAAATTTTTGATTTTCCAATTTAGATATTACTTCGGCGCTCTCAGCAGATTTGGTTGGGTAAAGCCATACGAACTTTGTGAAAGAGTCAATAACAGCAAATATATATTTGTGATTTTTATGAGTACTCTGGAGTGGTCCTAAGCAAATGTATATTTGTGATTTTTATGAGTACTCTGGAGTGGTCCTAAATGATCAATGTGATATGTATGAAGTGGTACATCTTGTTTGGGTATAGAATGCAACATACTTTCTTGGTTACCACATTTACGATTAATTAGTATGCAAGGAACACAATTAGCAATATAGTTGTCAATTTTATCTTTAAAGTTTAGGTATAGAAAATTCTTGTTTGAAGAGTTCTTCAGTTCGTTTAGTAGCGAAATGTCCCCGAAGATGTGCGTCCTTAATGATATCACTTTGCATTGATTCTGGAACAACAAGTAATTCCTTACCGTCGACAAATTTATAAAGTATATCAGCTTTAACACTATAGTCATCATAAGGTTTAACTTTTAAGACTTCTTTGATAGCTCGGATGTGATCATCTTGCTCTTGAGCGTTTCGTATTTTGAAAATGAGGCTATCTTGAGTGATGACCATAACAGGGGATCTGCTCAACGCGTCGACATGTGTCATTCGAGTTCCTGTTCTGTGTTCTATTTCGTAGTCGAAATCTTCTAACATCAATGCCCAACGTGCTATTCGTGTATTTAAGTCTTTCTTGTTCATTGTCATTTTGAACGCGTTACAGTCAGTAATAATTTTGAAATGTTTTCCTAAAAGATAAACTCTAAATTTTTTTTTTTTTAAATTTTTAAAATTAATTTTTTTAAAAGCTTGAATTACAGCTAATACTTCAAGTTCGTAACTGGTAAATTTCTTTTCCGCATCAGATGTCTTTTTACTCATGTAATAAGCAGGATGTAGGCAATTATCAATCATTGATCTTTGTATCAGTATACAACCATAGCCATGGATACTGGCATCAGTGTGTAGTTCAGTATCACTGTGTTGATTATAGATATTGAGTACGGGTTTTTCACTTAAACGTTGTTTCAAAAGATCGAAAGCGTTTCTCTCATTGTCACCAAAGTGGAAGTCATTACCTTTCTTAAGAAGATCGGTTAATGGTTGAGCAATTATGGAAAAATTGAGAATAAATTTACGAAAATATCCGGCAAGACCAAGGAAACTTTGTAAATCTTTATGACTTTTAGGTTCAGGATAATTAATAACTGCAGCTGTTTTAAGAGGAGATGGGAAGAGTTGACCATTTTCAATGACATAACCAAGAAATTCAACTCTACGATTTAAAAATTTAGATTTCTTAAAATTAATTTCGAGTCCATAAGCAGATGCAACTCAGAAAACGGATTTCAAACGTCGAATCCCTTCTTCTTCATCTTGAGCAGGAATTATGATGTCATCTAGATACAGTAAAACATGACCCTGGAGAATTAAATCCTTAAAAACGGAATTTACAAATCTTTGAAATACAGAAGGTGAGGTACAGAGACCGAAAGGTACACGTAGAAACTGATATTGTCCATTATGTGTGACAAATGACGTGTAATGTCGGCTGTTTTTGTCAACTCTAACATGGAAGAAAGCATTTTTTAAATCGATTGTGGTGAACGTACGAGCATCTTGTAATTTATCCAGTAAATCTTCTATTAAAGTAAGGGATACCGATCTTTAACTATTTTCTTGTTTAATGGCCGATAGTCGATGGAAACTCTAGGGTTGCCGTCTTTCTTGCGTACTACTACAACTTGACTAGAATATTCGGAAGAACAGGGTTCAATTATGCCGTCGGCTAACCAAGTTTGAACTTACTTGTCTACAATGTCTCTTTCGACAAAAGGTAATCGTCGAGGTCTGTGAAAAATAGGTGTTTTATCTTTTACTTGAATAGTCATCTCAATGTTCGTAGTTTTGGTTTTGAGAGGTCTGTAATCGGAGACAAGATTTTCAATAATTCTAACTTGTTCTTTTGTAGCAGTAGGACCTATTTCTGATTCAAATGTTTGATTAAAGGAAATATTATTGATGTATACATCTTTCGGATCAACTTGTTTAGGAACATGTTTAGAAATACAAACACTACCTTCGTTTATATTAACTGCACCTTGTTTAAGAATGTCCATGCCATTTATAGCGTCAAATGGCATTACATTACTGTGGACGACATAAACATTCGTTGTAAATAATTCTGTATCTATTAAAATATCAGCTATAAAATAACCCATTGGTTTAATTTTGTCATTACCGAAGCCAGTTAGCATATCATGAAACGTGCTTAAAGGGGAATTCCCTATTTGTTTATAAATGTCGTTAGACAGAACCGTTGCTTCGCTTCCGGTATCAATGATAGCGGTGAGTGATACATCACTAATTTTGATTACTTTATGGAGTAGGTTCAGCGCATGAAAGTTGATTGATGTGACAGCATTCGTTTTTTCCGATGTTGAGTGTTGTTTTTGTCAGCATTCTGGTTTGCAGTTTTTTTAACACACGTAAGGGATTGATGACCGAAATTTCCACAAGATAAACATTTGGGTCTGCGATGTTGATCGGGACAAAATTTAGATAAATGACCAAACCCATTACAATTATAACATTTCGATAACTGGTAATTACTGGAATTTGCTGAAAAAGCTTTCCTGTCATGTAAAGCTCGAGATTGAATTTCGCACTTTAAAAAAGAAAGAGGATCAGAAATTGTTACATCGCATTTTGTATATGTGTTTCGCTTAAAATCTAAAACAAGATTTTCTGGCAATAAATTTAAAACAATTGAAATCAAAAGAGGACCATAGGATTTTGAATCCTCTTGCAGTGAATCTAAATTTCGTATAGCGATATCCAGCTCATCATATAACTTTCGCAAAGCTGGAGCATTTGGTAAGTTTTTAACACTTTGCAAGTTCAAAAGTTTACTCATGAAAGAATCAATGATGATATCTTTTCGACCGAAACGATCTTTAAGTAACTTTACACAGTTATCATAATTTTTATCAGTTAATTGAAAACCAGATACTACACTTAACGCTCCTCCAGTCAAGTATGTTTTCAAATAGGCAAACTTTTCAATTGTCGAAAGTGAATGATTGCGATCGATAGTTATTTCGAACGAATTCCAGAATTCATTCCATAATTTTGTGTCTCCTGAATACAGTTTGATTAACTTAGGAAGTTTAACTGAAGACGGTAAATTAAAGCTGTCATTGGGAGTACTTAACAGTTTTTCAGATGTCGACGGATTAGTAAAAGTTTCCTTCTGTTTCAATGAGCGTTTAAGTTTGCTGGTATACCTGAGACATTTTTCTTGGTAATCAGTGCTAGTGTTTACTTCTTCCTCAATGAAGTTTACATCAATGAAATGTTCAATTTGACTATCTAAGGATTTTAGTTTATTCATTTTTTCTATTAAAACTTCTAGATGTTCGTCTAAGATATCGCATGTAACATTTTCATCTGCTAAAGCTACATCAATTCTTGAAATTTGTTTAGTAGTACTGCTTCTTTCAATACTACGTTTTCGTTTTAATTTTTCAAAATTTTCTTCTGAAGACATGTTTATTACTTGAAACAATTATACAGTCAAAATGAAATTGATAAATGTAAAGTGCTCACCTGTAGTCCTTTTGAAAATAGGTGAACTTTACTAATCCACATGCGAGGGTGATCAGGATCTAGCACAGGTGATGTAACGTAATCCCAACTATGGGCACGAAAGCACTTCTGACACCAAAATATGGGGAAGATTTACGATATGCACCACTAACTCATGAAGTTAAACTATAATTTATTTATTTACATAGGAATGAAAAGAAAAGGAAAGAAAAGAACAATCGTCACAACTTAATACGTCTGTGTTCACTATTGTCAACCTCTCGTCTGACCACACCCTAATCTAGATGGCGCTCTTTACATAATCTTACTCAGTTACAGTTACAATTCCTACATTGATATGGAATTTGCTTCAAGGAATTAATATGGAATTTGCTCCAAGGAATATATTAATTATTAAACAAAAACAATTTAATACCAGAGGTATTAACTTGTTTTTGTTTCTTACATAATTTAAAAAGTGTATGTAAACTGTAAACAATGTGATATTGTTGCATTTTTCCAGAGTAATAATATTACTCAGAGTTTGCATTCTAAAATTAGCATATTGCTGTAATTAAATTTATATCTTGTGAATGAATTTTAGCCTGATTGGCAACAAAGATAAAATTTTAGAGTAGCGTTAGTTCAAATTCTAGGAAACAATTAGGACATAAATGTGTATGTCATTTTTTCTTTCCATTACTAAATATGAGTCACTTTCTTTTAGAAATTCATCCATGAACAAACATGATTCCTGTTAGACAGATAAAGCTTCTGTACCTTGCTTTAATCAACTGACTTAAAAAATTTTGCTTGGATGAGCAGGTTGAACAACTGCAGATTAAGCTTTTTTCTCCCTTATTTTCCTAATTTTTAAAGTTTTTTCCATTAAGAAATGCCATTTATTACACCTGAAACTGGCTTACATTTTAACTGTGTACATTTGTTTTTGGAAAAGAGGCATGTATGAATTTCAAATAGATAATCTAGAATTTTTACGTGTTATGCTTACCTCTCAATTTATTAAACAAGCATCAAGTTGAACTGAAGAGCAGCTGAACAGCATTTTATATAAGCCACAAAAGTGGAAGTTGCTTTTATTACTTCATGAATTTTTCTAATTTTGTAAGAAATTTTCTAATTACATTATTAAATTTATACGTTCCGAAAAAATTTCAGCCTCAGTGGCGAGGTAGATAAAATGGCAGATTAGTGGTAAGTTCAAATCATAGCAAAGAAGTCTTTGTGATGTTCTCCATGTGTTGCATGAAAATGAGTAAATTTTCTTTAGAAATTCCTCCATGCAGACATCACTTCTATTAGGAATATAACGCTCGTGTAGCGTGCTTTAAATATTTAATGGACAGACTGAACAAATTTTGCTGCAAGTTCGACACCTGCAGCTTAAGTTGTGTAATGGTTTTCTGACTAGAAAGCAGGAGAGAAAACTACTCAGATAATTAAAAATTTTATTAAATTATAATGAAAGCTATTAATACAGTTTGCAGTAATTCAATTCCTTTTGGTAAATAATGAAATTCATTATACTAAACTGCAGTATAATAATTAAAATCACTAAAATAGAGTATAATCATTATACTAAAAATATTTAAACATTCCTAATCCCGGCGCCAGAAACTTCCCAGCCTGTACGTTAACTCCCGGCGGCGTTAATTGGAGGCGGCTAAAGGTTTTGATTTTAGGAAAGCATTGAGCAGCAGAATTTAGGAATCTCGGAGATTGCACTGGGCGGCAAAATGTGTAGCGCTAAACCTGGGTAACAGAAGCATATTCTTATTTGAGACAAATTCAAATAATAATATATATGTTTTCAGCTCCTCTAAAAACTTATTTTTCTACTTCCACTTCTGGCGACATCATTTGCAACACTGAAGTGCGATCTATGAAAATCTTCGCGTGCGATTTTTCTTTCACCGAGAGTCAGTTTCAGCATTAATTTTTTGAATGCTTCAGTTTGTAGTATATTTCCTGAATGGGGGATAAATTTGTTGTAATTCGGTTTGTTTATTCTATTTTTTGTACTGGCATATTTAAACCTTATTGAATGGCCGAACATTGTTTACATCTCTATTATGATTCCAATGACTGTATACTGCATCTATGTTCTAGTCTATGTACTCTCACTTTTGTAATAGCTCAAGAAGTACATGAACATGTAATTGTAACGGTAAAGGTCTACACGAGTCATGTACCACCCCTAATTTAAACCTTAATGTAATCAAACACAACCGTGAAGGAGAATGTACAAATCCTAATTGTTGTTCAAGTGATATGATTTCCTTTTTAAAATCGAGACCCTTATGCCTTTTTAAAATGTTTAATACAATATGTAAAAAGTACTTTTTGGTAGTTTTTTATGCTTCTTCATATGTGTAGTGTTCTTATATGTAGTGTACGAATTCTGTGTTTTAACTAGTCGTATTTCTAATCTTGGTGTTTTGTACAGTTTGTTGCATTTTCGTATAATTTGTAATTTGCTTCCACTGTAACAAATGTGCCATCACAACAACGTATCCTCGCATTTATAACATGCCCTATCTAAGCAATAATTCTTCTGACTAATGTATCATTAACATGTCAAATGCAATATGTACTCTCACATCTGTAACTAGCTTAACATAAATACCTAAACTTGAAATTGTAACAATACAGGTTCACATGACTCAAATGTATCACGCCTATTTTAAACCCTAATGAAATCAAATGCAACTGTGAAGGAGAATGTGCAAATGATAATTATTCTTTAACTGTTTTCATTTCCTTTCTAAAATTAAGACTCTCATGCTTATATTATAATTTTTTTTATAAAATGTAAAATGTATTTTTTTAGTTTTTATGTTATTCGTAGTGTATGATTTCTGTGCTTTACTAGTTGTTTTTCTAATCTTGGTGTTTTGTACGGTTTGTTGCATTTTAATTTAATTTGTCATTTGCTTCCACTGTGGCAAATGTATCTTCACAGCAATGTATCCTCGCATTTGTAACATGCCCTATCTCAGCACTTATTCTTCTAACAGATGTATGCCCTTTGCAATGTATCCACATTCGTAACTTGCCCTTTCTAAGTACTTATATAAATTTTCCTGACAGTAGCCTAGTTTGTTTTCCAATCGGTCGTCTGCTTGTAAAATGTAATTCGTTTAGCTTCAGTTTTAATGTATATGTATGTACCTGTTTGTGGTGCATGTAGTTTATAATGCATGGTACATGTTCTAACTGGCACACAGATTTTGTTGTATCTCAGTAGCATGCATATTCTAAGTGCTTTTAATTCCTTGATTAGTGCATCAATCTCAGTTTTAATGTTTTGAATGTTATTGTTTGTAATGCATAGTACATGCTCTGTTTCGCGTACAAGTTTTGTTGTAAATCGGTCAACCTTATCGAAAGGCAGAATTTGTTAATATTTCATATTTGGTACTTTCAATTCTTTTTTTATATATCTTTACATTTAGCATGCGCAATCAATGTCATTCATATGTAACAATCGGTAGTATAACTGTTACGATTTTCTTTTTTAAAATTGAGACTCTACTGCCATTTTTATTTTAAAATGTGTAATGTAAAATTATTTTAAGTAGTGTTCCAATGTTTGCCTTTATAGACGGCAGCTGATTACTGTTACGTCATTACGCTTTTGTAAAACTTCTATATATCACATTAGACGTACTCTTAAACTTATGTTATGTACCTATTCAATTTGTAATTATTGTGTAACTGCAACCTCCGTACTTTTAACTTTGACAATAAATATCCGACTGATCTGCTCTGCCCCTGACCTGAGGTTGTGGCTGGCAGACAGTAGATGGTCCCACCTGTGGGTAACTTATTCCGTTATTTGCCTCAAGGCTAACACAGGTCGGAAGTTGCTCAGTAGGTCAATGTAGTAAGTGGCGACATTAACCGACTCTTCATCATAGTACGTACCAAAGGTGTTCCTTGCAATATGGTGATTGATACAGGAGCAAATATTACCATCATACGCAAAGATTTAACTCTATTTTAAAGATAAACTCATTTGAACGCCATCCTTTGTTACCCTCCAGACTGCGTGCGATGATAGAATCGACATAGATGGGAAGTTAAACGCAAACATCACGTTTGGAAGAGCCGCCTGTCATACGGCATATGTGGCAGATATTACAGATCCTTTTATACTAGAATTGGACTTTCTAAGGAAATAAAATTTTTCCTTGGACTTCATAAATAACGAACTGCATTCAGCTACTGAGAACATCACTATCCATCATCGGAAGGGATCATCACATGGAAACACAGAAGCCCTATTTCGAAGACCTTGCTCAGAAAGCTTCCGATATTGTTCCATGGTCGAAGGGAAATACGAGCTATTCAAACTGGTCGCACCACAAATTGCAACACCAAAATTGGCTAATCCAGACCCAGAGTGACAAAGTCAGAAAACGCCAGCTGGAAGACGGTGACACTAAAACCATCATTGGTTTAATGAAGTCCTCAAACAGAAACTCCGACGACAAAATAGTACTGGGATCTTTCAAATTCACATCCGAAACGGTGTCTTATATCCGAAATTCGAATCGGGTGATGGAAACACTTTCGAATGGCTGCTCATACTTCCAAGATCCCGGATCGCCTTAAAGAACTACTTAGCAGCCATACGGGAGGACACTTCGGAATAATGAAGATCTTGCTGAATGTTCGAGAGCGCTTCTATTCGAGTAACGAAACGGACGACATCCAAAAGTGGTACCCAGCTTGCGACGCCTGTGGAAGTAGGAAAGACCCAAGAAACGCAGCCGAGGCAAGCTGCAACGTTACAGTGTAGGAGCGCCTTTTGAACATATCACCTTTGACATCCTGGGACCTTTGCCGCGAACTACTGATGACAACAAATACATCTTCCTTGTCATTGATTATTTCATCAAGTGGTCTGAAGCGTATCCTTTTCCTGACCAAGAGGCTGTCACAGTAACGGTGGTAATGATACAGCACTGGATTTCAAGGTTCAATGTGCCTCTTCAGTTACATTGGGGTCAGATAAGGAATTTTACCTCGGCTGTAGTTAAAGAACTGTGCAAGCTACTCCGCATTGAGAAAACTGAAAGGGCCCCTTTACTTCCCCAGTCAGGCAGCTTGGTAAAGAAGTTTCATCATAACATCTTTAATAACCTCTCTAGGAGATTTCCAGAAGCCAACAGGACTGTGAGAAGAATTTACCACTGTTTTTACTGGCTTACTGAAGTGCTGTCCATGAGACTACTGAATGTTCTCTATCTGAGATGCTGTTCTGTCATGACCTTCGTCTGCCTTTTTATGTCTTCTTTGGTCGCCACCCGGACGCGCCTTCATCCCCGCAGGAATACATCCAAGATCTCCGGGTCCGTTTTGAAGTGGTGCACAATTTTGCACGAGAGCGAGTCAATTTGGTGATGGAGAAGATGAAGCTCTAATACGGTATGAGAGAGCTACTGGACATCGATTCAACGACGGAGACAATGTGTGGTTGAGGAATTCGACTGGACGCAAAGAACTCTGTCCTAAACTACAGTCGCCTTGAGACGGTCCATACGCATTCCTAAATAGGCTGAATGACGTTGTGGTTCAGATCCGTAAGTCATCGAACTATAAGCCTAAAGTCGTTCATTACGACAGGTTAGCTCCTTACTACGGCTATAGTACGTAGTGTATGTAATAAGACCATGGTCCTTTTTGTTTCTAAATTTGTATTTGATTTGATTTGGATTTAGTATTTGATAGTGCTGATTTGTTTTAAGTTACTTATTGCAATTATTGTTTCATGTTGTTTGTTATTGTAATGTATTATTTGTTATTGCATTGAAGCCTTAGTTTTAAGTTTGGTTTTCTGTCTAGGGATTCTACTGCCCGAGACGTGCAGTTTTTGGAGAGGGCAGCAGTTTTACGGATTTTTATTCAGTTAGCTATTTTTAGTATAATTAAAATTGTTTTATATCCGCGTGCCATGCAGCAAGAGACATGTTTTCAGAGAAAGCTACGCCGGAAAATTAAAAATATAGGAGCACGCTCATTTACCATCTAATAAATAGATATCTCTTAATTTATATTTAAATTGAATAACTGTAATTGATTATTGTGTTAGTTATAACCGTAATTCTACCCTTTTGCTTTCCAGAAATCTCGAAAAAACAGAAATTACAGAACTTTCTCGCGAGGGATTAAAAAGCTTGTTACTTTAAAATATAGCTACTTATTATTTTGCGTGATATGTGATACTCTACGAATATCTTTGAGGAAAAATTCCGGGTTTTTTTTGTATTTCTTCTTTAACGGACTTGTTTACATTCAATCAATTACGAACCCGTACGCACGTCACAATACCAATTTTACTGGAGTGAGAGAAGTATTTAGCATTTTCATACATCCCAGACATTTCACTGGTTTACCTGGATTTGATCCAATTCTTATTTATGAATTGTAAGAAAGAATAACGATGTTGCTGTAAGATGTCATTGACAATCTAGGCATGTTAGAAATAGTTTACCTGTTATTAAGTATGTGTTACGGACAGCGTTGTAAGCAACTACTTGCATAGTTTTTTTTGCATGATTTTTTTACTTGCATGATTTTTTCTACTTGCATGATTTTTTTCTCTCGACGGTGGATTGAGTAACTGCTTCGATTTTGCAGTGTTTCAGTTTTCGCTTGGATTACATTAAGATTTGCTGGGTCGTTTATTTTTATTCATATGAAAAGAATAAAATTCCGAGCGTACGTGGGACTGAAATATTCCTGAAAAGGTAAGTCAACTTTGAAAATTTTAATGTTTTTCCATATTTTAATACGTCTTTGGTGGTATGTATGCAGTTACGCTGATAAATTTATTGCAAACTTTCGGAATGCATCAAATGTGTCAAAAGTTAATGAACTAAAAAAGCTAGTTTTTACTATGCAATCTTTACTTGGAAAAGCGTAAGCTATAAAAAAATAAAATAAACTGCATAAAGATAAGTATACATCCTTTAAGCCTAATTCAATTATAGCTGGCGGAGATGAAAGTAAACAAACTGAAACTAATGCAACAACTGGCGCTGTCGCCAGGACCAGTATCAAAATTCTTCCTTTTTTTGGGAATCCGACCCCAAAGTATGGTTCCTTCAGATGGAAGCCCAATTCAGCAGTGCTGAAATTACAGCTGAGCAAATTAAATTTGATCACGTAGTCAGTTCTATCGATACAGGGACATTGTCACAAATCGCTGATATTCTCGCCAAATCTCCAGGCAGCGGCAAATATCATGCTTTTAAAAAGAGGCTTATTGAAATTTTTCTCGATTTTGAAACACAAAAAACTCAGAAACTTGTAACGAAATGAGAGTTGGTTGACGCGAAACCATCGCAACTTCGCTTCAAAATGAGTAACGCGGCGTCTGAGCAAGTGCCGGATGAATTTTCTAAAACATTGTGGATGCAACATCTACCACTTTGTATGCGGAGGATTTTGTCTGTGAGCTCGGATGATTTGTCCGAACCATCTGTAATGACTGACAAAGTATGGTAATTAAATCCTCACGTAGCTCTCATTGTTTCTCCACCATCTCATAGCATCATAGCCCAAGATCTAGAGAAAAAGATATCAAACTTGACAATGCGGATAGCAGACATGAATAAGCGAAGAAATTACAGTGCACAACGACGAAAATACAGAAGTCAAGAAGAAGTTCAAGAAGTCGTTTCAAATATTACACAAATAAATTATTTTCATCAAGGCTTTGGCGAGAGAGGTTACGCACCCCGCCATGCAAATACCAGGCTTTGAAACAGGAAAACTGAATCCCCGGCCTTTCGATGACCACTGAAAGTCAAGGGGGTCCAGCTGAATCGTCTATATATTCGCGACAACGCATCAGCAACACATTTTTTTAATTAACACTGGAGCAGAAATACCTGTTAACCCATTATCACCCCAAAAAAAGAACTGTGGCTAAGCTGAGCTATTTGCAACTAACGGTGCAACAATCAAAACGTATGGTAAAAAATTATTAGAACTGGATTTAGAGCTATGCAGATCCTTTAACTAGCCTTTTAGCATTGCGTACGTCCATAAACCTGTGGTTGTTTAATGTTTCACATTTTAATTTGTTAATCGATAGTAAAAATAGAAAATTAATCGGCTGCGCCACCTCATTAAGTACATTGGTAAAATAAATTAAGAGAATTTGCATATTTTATCGAATTACATGAAATGAACTGAACTGAAGGAAAAGCCACTGTTTCTAGATAAAAATGCGTCTCGTACGGCAAATACGTAAGCGTACACGTGTGTGTTGGCGAAACCAGCAGAAAAACAGGCTTTATAAGAGCGTGGAGGGTAAGACGAATTCCGTTCGCTAGCACACCTCGGCGAATTTCTCGGTGTTATCTTGCAGCAATCAGTTAAATTCATATCGGAACAGTAAAAATGAGTAACTACCAACGTTTATATGATGGAATGAAGTGGCGAATTGTGGGAAGGCTGGAGGCAGGCCAATCGCAAGTCCACATATACAGAGAGTTTAATTTAACGCCCAGCATCGTGTGTAACCTATGGGAACAGTTCCAGGATACTGGATCCATCGAGAGAAGGCCTGGGCAAGGTCGTTCAAGACACACGACGGATAGAGAGGATCCCTATTTGTCCATTTTAGCGAGGAGTAACAGAGAGGCTACAGCTTCTCAGCTCTCTCGGGACTTGTATGCAGCCACAGGAACCCGTGTAATAAGGGTGACTGTTTCCAAAAGATGCATGAGAGAGGGTTGTTTGCTAAAAGACCGGCTGTTTGCATCCCGCTAACGTATACGGACAGGAGAGTCCGATTAGCATGGTGCAGGAAGCATAGTAATTGGAGTACGGAGCAATGGGCGACCGTTCTGTTCACCGATGACTCCCGTTTTAGCCTAAACACAGATTCTCGCCATACTTTCATATAAAAAGAGCCAGGGACCCGCTACCTACCCTCCAATTTCCTCGAAATCAACAATTATGACGGTTATAATTTTATTATCGCTTCATACCAAACTACAACAACCGTTGACAATCTTTCTTAAAGGAGTAAAGAAAAGCAGGAAAAAAAGTTTATTTTTGACCGAAGATGCGAAAAAGGATTTCACCGTGCAAATGTGCAATGTTAGTTTACCTTAACCAGAGGCACAAATCACTTTAAGTACAGATGCGTCTGATTCCGCCATGGATGTCGAAATCTATCAATTATACAATAATGACAAACAATCGCTAAGCTTTTTCTCCCGACCTCTGTCATCAGTACAGAGAAATTACAGTGCATACGATCGAGAACTACTTGCAATCTACCTAGCGCTGAAACATTTTAAGTACATTCTGCGTCGATCATTTACTGTCTCCGTTGATCATAAACCAATCCCCTTTACATTCCAGAAGAATTTAGATAAAGTTTTTCCAATACAAGTCCGACAGCTGAACTACATTGCAGAATTCACTACAGACATACGTTGCATTTCTGGAGAAGAAAAAATCACAGCAGACACGCTATCGAAAATTAACACTATCGCTACTCAAACTCTAGCTGACTACGCAGTTATTGCAGATTGCCAGGAGGATGAAGAGCTCAAGATTCTTTAATCAAATTCGTGTTTCAAAATAGTACAAATTCCTATCAGGATACCAATAAAAATTTATTGGATATCTCCACTAATTTTAACCGGCCATACATTCATAGAGAATTTCGGGAAAAAGTAATTTCCTCTGTATAAAACTTATTCCATCCTGGAATTCATGCAGCAACGAAGTTGGTGACAAAAAGATTCATCTGGCCTGGCATAAATAGAGACTGTCAGCTGTAGTCTAGAGTATGCTTGCGATGCCAACGAGCCAAAGTTCACAAACATACCCATGCTCCAATGGTTTCAAGCATGTTAACATCAGTATTGTTGGTCCTTTACCATCTTGCAAAGGTTTTAGATATCTGCTTACCATCACAGATAGATTCACTCGGTGGATCAAAGCTGTACCTTTGGAAGACCAAACTGCCGATTCCATCGCAAATGCCCTCTTCGCAACTTGGATTTCCAGATTTAGGATACGAGAGAAGATAATATCTGACCAAGGTTGATAATTTGACAGCTAACTATTGCAATCCTTCAGCAAATACCTAACCTTAAAAGTTAACAGCACCACAGGTTAGTATCGACGAGGAATGGCTTAATCGAGTGACAACATCGAATTTTGAAAAACTGCCTCCAATCCCACCTGCACACGTGAAATTCTTCGACTGATGTCCTACCTTTAATTATTCTTTTCAATTCGATCACCCATTAAAAGAGATTTGCATTGTTCTGCTAAACTTGTGGACGGAACACCAAAATGTTTGCCTGCGGAATTTTTCAGTAATTCCCCAACTGTCATGCATTCAGTTTTTATACAAAAACTGGAAAGTCACACCCAAACCTGAAAACAACGCCAGTAACTAACCATGGAAGAAAATCAATTTTCGTACACAAGGACTTAGCAAATTGTGCACAAGTATTCATCTATAAAAACATAAAACCACCCTATCTTGGACCATATTGTTGCTTGCGTGCGGATTCGTAATGGATTGAATGCACAAGTCGATAAGAAGTTAACATAATTTATTCTTTTACACAAGAAATAAAACGAAATGCTGAAATATTTCCTCAGAGGTATTCATACAATATCTCACAGCAGTTATATTTTGAACTACTGAAACGTTGAATGCAGCTTAATTCAAAATGCAGAGAAATTTAATTCGATGTCGCAGCGATTGCTACAATCAATAACAAACAGCACTGAGTAAACAATACAATTCTCTTAAAGGACACTCGTTACGGAGAGACGGGGACGCCCTAACTTTACCGTCGTGGTTATACGGGCATGGTCCCACGCCCTCCTCCTGGTTTTTCATATCAGCTCCACCACAGCCAAGGGAGCGGACAAGCCAGTACCAGTACGGTCCCTGTCGAGCCTGATCCCATCCTAGGTACAATACCCGGGTTCTAGTCCTGTGAAGAATAAGGTACAATAGTACCTGATATTTTACCCCCGTGGTTGAGACTGTCTAAGTACAGATCCTAGCCAGTACTTCCCAGGAATTCTCCTGAGTCAACCCCCGGGGGGATCTCTTAAAGGACAACATGTCGCAGCGATTGCTGCAATCAATAACAAACAGCACTAAGTAAACAATACAATTCGCTTAAAGGACAACATCATTGGAGTCGCGAAAGAATAAACATCTAGAGGTGAATTCTTAAGAACAGGTCAACGTACATTTCCATTGGAGATAGAGAATAAATCATTAAATCATCTACCTTCGAGGTCAAAACTACTGAATCATCCACATCTTCTAATATACTGGAAAAAAAGATGACTTAGTAATGATACCAAAGAATGCGTCCTTGAAAATTCTGATAAAACATTCATTTCAGTAGACATGGTAGAAAAATTGGGAAGCCTAAGAAGTTTAGTTAATTTTAAGTTTTTTTTAGTATTACTATTACTTGTTGCCAGTTTTGTTTATTCTTTTTTTTAATTTAAATTTTGTATACTATTTGATTTTATTCGGTTTTAGTGAACTAATCTATTTACTAGTATTTTCAGAAAAGAATGTTTTTGCCTGTTGTTTAAAGAATGTAAGTTTGGAGTATATTAAGTAAGTTTAAAATATTCAAGATATATGTTACGCCTAGGGAAAGTTGTTAATTTGTGGTGAGCTTTAAATTTTTTATTTTATATTGCTATTTCAATTTTCATTTGATACTTGTTTTGATTTTCTAACACTTTGTCAAGAATCAAAAGGTGAGAGAAATGTTAAAACGCGAATTCGGAGTTAGCGAAACTTTCGCTTCTGCCGGTGGAAACGGGCAGTAGAAAAGAAACTATGAAGTAGTGCTGTAGAAGTTACGAGAAATTGAGTACCCGTATGTATTCGTTACTCAATGAACCAGTACTCGTTACTATTGTATCGTTACTCGTTACTTGTCCTGAATCGAGGATAGTATGAAGCGTCTTATCGCATTGAATCACGTGAGCGGCTGAACCTCGCGGGAACAGAAGAAAAGCAGTTCTGCGATAGGGACGGGACAGTTGCGTCGCTTTTTTGAGTAGAAATAATTCACTTTGTTTTGGCTATTATTTTGTGGTACACTGATATGATTAAATATTTAAGCTTCAATTGCTGTCAGGGCTCAATTTCTAAAATCACAAACGCGGAGCCCTACGAAAGGCCGTCAGGAAAGTAGGAAAAAATAAAATAAAAATAAATAAAAAATAATAAAATTAGTAATTAAAATAACAACAAATTAGTGATTAAAATAATGAAACACTAAAATAATATTAGGAATTGAAATATAAAATACTTATAATTAAATTAGCAACTAACAATACTAAATTAGCAACTCAAACATAAAAATACTTACAATTAAAATTCAGTAAAAATTTAATTAATTCTTAAATTGCTGATGAATAGTTAAATAATAAAATAAAATACCAGGCCTCATCTTATTGGTTTAGTACTTTTCTCGTTCCATGCCCAGCTCGAAAAAATGTCGTTTCGTCCGCTGCCTTTCCCCACTAATTCACTCTTCCCCGTTTCATCCACTGTTCGAAAAACAGATGTTCACTATAGGATAAGGCGAACGCCTGTTTATTTCAATTAAAATGGCTTAGAAGAGATGACTGTTTCTACTTAGCTTTTGATTTCTAATACTATTTAATATTTTATGCGGACAAATTATGCTGAGCAGAATGATTAATTTCAGACGTATTCAAAAGGTGTGTATCTAAATATAATAACATTTTTACTATATAGTATCCATTTTTTTTTTAAATTTCAAGCATTTCTAAAGCAACAGAACGACGGTTTCACTATTTTGACACACACACAGACCAAAAAAAATGTATAATTAAGAATAACGTTACATTTTTTTATTAAAACTAATGGGTCCTCTTTAAATGCAACCATTCATGCTTTTAGAGGATTTTACATGTGGTGGTCTTAAAAGGCTATGTTCACTACCAATGTTTGTCTGTGTTCTCAAAAATATCTTTTAGAAAGTGAACTGTTAGAGATGTCGTCAATGGATGATTTGCTATAATTATTTTCTAATAGATAATGTAATTTAAGGTTAATTTGAAAAATGTCTCTTTGTATTAAGAGAGATTTATGGCTGTAATGTTTCTTTTCGCAATTAGCTGTTACGTAAGCTTAACTGTTTTCTTACGTTTTTTATTATGCATAACTGAAATATTTGCTTTGAGACAGGCACACACGCACACGTAATAATAGTAAATCCTATATATACAATAAAAAATACGAAGGATGTTCTCTATTACATTTTTATTTCAGAACAGCAGATTTAAATTATTTTGGAAATGAATATGATGTGTCTTTTTGAAAAAAAAATTAAAAATTAAAATTATCTTTTTCGAAACCTTTTCTCAATTTATATCATTTCATATTTTGTTATGATATAATCATTCATGTGTACACAATAAAATTCGTTCGAATACAAAGAATATCCTTGATTACATTTTGTATTTCGAAGCAATAGATGTAAATGATTCAAAAAATGCAGTTTCTTTTTCAGCATAAATCATCAACTTTTTTCTTGTGTGTATGTGACCCAATAAGCGATAAAGTGGCTGAACACTAGTAGTTCGGTCCGAGATTCGAATCCCGGCGAACGGGCTGCTGTACGGGCGTTTTCGTGGTTTTCTCCATGTGTAATTTGCATATGAGCCAGTTTTCCCGTAAAAGGTCCTCCACGAAGGCATCTCTGCCCTTAGGCCAAAAAAACCACAGTGTGCTTTACCGTAACCGAATAAACCGAAACCGAAATGGAAAAGAGGGAATTGATGGCGACGAAGCAGCATTTTTTTTTGAGCTGGGTATGAAACGGTACCAAGCCTCTGAGAATAGAACAGTGGGTAAAAGCATTCTTCTGCAGGTGACAAGGGATGGTAGAAAAATTGGACGAAACGTCTTTTAGAAGAATGGGCTACAATAACCAAATTTCTATCCATACTCTGGTAAGCAGTATATTTTCTGCTCGTCCAGGGCCTAAATTTAGCTAGTGTTCGGTTTAGTTCTTAAGAAATTGCAGTTTCAGCCACAGCCCCGAAACAAGACGACGTCTAGTATTTTATTTTATTACTTAGCTATTCATCATTAATTTAGGAATTAATTAAGTTTTCACTTGTCTTTACATTTTTATTGAATTTTAATAATAATTATTTAATATTCTAGTTGATAAATATTTTATTATTGTAACAGTTATTTTATTTATTTTCCCCCCACCTTTCCTGATGGCTTTGCGTAGTGCTCTAGCACATCTAATTTTAAAAATTAAGTCCTGACTACAACCAACGATTGCGAAAATAGAAGCCAAGTGAGGAAGATGGATGGATATATATATATATATATATGTGTGTGTGTGTGTGTGTACTTTACATTTAATTATAATTTATTAATATACATTTGGTAGTACTGCCGATTGCAATAAAAGAGGGAGGCGCACATCAAGATGTTACAGCGGTCCCATATACAAAATTTCAACGTTCTACAACTAATTTTTGTGTTGTGCGAAATATATACATACGTACGTACACGTTACGAAAAAAGTCCCTTTTAAGTGTCAACTTATATCCCTTTAATCCCATTTAGCAATCCATTTTTGAAAAAAAAAAGAGTTCTTCATTGTTTCCGTACGTACAGACGTCACCCAAAAAATAATCCATATGGATTCGGTAATGGTCAAAAATGGGTATTTCCTTTGAAATATGATACCCAATATTTTTCACAATTACAATAATTAATTCCTTTTTACTTCGTACAAGGAAGTAAAGAAGCTATATTAACCTACATATTCTTATAAACAATACCTAAATTAAATAATATAAATATCTCAAATCAATAAAATCTCACTATGGCACGCTCAAGAAAAAAATCAATAATTATCTAAATTATCCAAATTTCCAATTATCAAACATAATATGCACTATAAGTCTTAATGTAAACCAAAGCAAATAAAAAATAACGCTTTACGCTGTCAAAATTGCTCATCTTCTTCAATATCAACAACTAAATAAAATTTCAACTAAAACACATAATGTAAATCCGATGAATTAACCAAAAAAATTCGAAATTTTCGATACAAAAATATGCCCGCATTGTGACGCACAGGTATTGTTAGCAACCGCATCATTCGTATTCGAATAGCAACCGCATCATTCATATTCGAACAGCAAACCGGATCATTCTTATTCGAGTAGCAACAGCATCATTCGCATTCCAATAAACCACATCGTACGACAAATGTGAGTAACGAAATGAATTTGTGAGTACCGATTCGGTACTTCGAGTCGAACGACGTACCCATTACTCGGTAACGAATACATGCAGTTTGCTTCAGCTCTGCTGTAAAGTCGACGGTCGGTCACTCGGCTCCTCTTAATACAATTTGATTCGGAGACTGGTATGATGGAGCTTTCAGATAAGTAGCCTTATTTTCTCTAAACTAAATCAACTATGTATCACTGAAGCGACTTTAAATTCATTTATTTATTATGGCTGTAGGCCTTCTGACATGAAATAATAGTTAGAAATTGCTTTATATCTAATGCTTGTTTTTCCTATAACCTGTAATGACACTATCCTTATCAGTAGATGCCGTCTATTAGCACTCCCCATCTGGGCCCCTTTGAGGAATTTCTGGAGACGGGGAAGACAGACAGACAAAGAAGACAGATGTTTTGTTTTGCACTCGTTAAGTCTTTCTGCACCGATGGGCGAAAAATCAAGCTAGGGTGCGAAGGAAAGTTATACAGAACGGGGATCTTGGGCATCGATGAATGTAAAAGGTTGCAGTTTTACTGTTTTCGATTGCAATTTTTTTCTGTCAGTTCGCAAATAAAGAAAATAATAAGATTAATTTATATTTCCTTGAATACATCTCTTAGAATTACGAGTATATACTAATAAAGTGTGCCTCTACGTGTTAGACTAGTACAAATATATAGTAAACTATGATGGTTAAATTAATAAATAAATATAATGTTTAAAAAATAATTAACAAAAAAAATGCTGATATTTATTTATTTATTTATTTTTGCTGATATCCTCTCGCACTGTATCTGGTTTTATGATCTTGTCTGATGTTGTTTGCAAAAAAAAGTATGAATATATTTGGATACCGCAATACTAAATGTTACCATATTTAATATATGCTTTTGTTTGGACACAATCGTATTTCGGACATTTTCTTACTTCCTTTCCTTTTCTTTCAATAGGCCCTTTTTATTTTTTATCCTCTCCATTACTTTTGGGCCATTTATTTTTCCCATATTTTGTCCCATACTTTTTTCCTGACCTTTAGAACTCGTATAAAATATACGAAGTTCCTTTTTACTCTCCTCTGAAATACGAAATTGCCCATTTTCTATATACCTTTCCTTCGGGCCTATATACCTTTCCTTCGCACCACCGGTGCGATTAGCCTCTTCAAACTATTCACACCAATATTAACCGCGCATTGATCCATCTAAAGTGATGTCAGACACCAGGGTATCTGGGTATTACTAACCCTACCCCTCATCGAACAAATTATAGTATAGTTTCGAATATGTGTGAATTATAACTGAATGCTCTAATGAACATATCTTAAAATGTTGTGGATATACATAATTATCAGGTAATGGTACATAATTTTTAACAACATATCTCCTAACGGTAACTTAAAGCAATAATCTGGATAGAAAGCCAATCAAGCACAGAAGCTGTCGAGTGATAGAGCTGGAAAGAGAACATTGACAAACATGTCAAAACAAAAGAGGTAAGTGCGCTACTTTGGTGCCGCTAAACTGACAATATGCATGATACTAAAAAATAATATATATTAAAATAACAGTACAGAAATTTGTAGATTATATATGCATAATAATAATCAGTCATTACACACAGAAATTAAGCTAAGTTAACACACATAATGGCCCGCGGGCGCTTAATATTCATAGGATTATTTACATCATAGTTATGCTTAGTTATCGCAGGTTTGTCAATAGCCTCCTGCTTGTCATAAAACTTCCGCGATAGACGGCTGTAATAATCCTTGAGTTCCTCAAGTTTTAGTCCTTGTGGAGTTGTCTATTCCTAACATACCAGGGGGCATTGCAAATTTGTCTAATTCCCTCATTCTGGGCTGCTTGCAGTCTTTTTCTAAGTGATTTACAAGAGTATGCCCATACCGGGCAGGCATAACTCAGAATGGGGCGTAACATAGATTTGTAAATGAGCAACTTGTTATCTATAGATAGAACGCTGTTTCGAGCAATTAAGGGGAAGAGTGAAGCTTTACTAGCTCGAAACGTCCTGATAATATTTGTAATGTGTGGGTTCCATGTAAGAGATTTAGTGAGGATCACCCCAAGATAAGGGACCTGCTTGACCCAGGGGATGCTTTCTCCATACATCTGCAGGCAGACTGGAAATTTCTTTTTTGTTGTAAACAATACAGCATATGTTTTCTCAACATTAACCTCGATTCTCCACTTGATAAGCCAAGCTTCTAATGCCTGGATGTGTTCTTGTAAGTGTTGTATAGCTGAACCAACAAATTCGCTTTGTGTAAGGATCGCAGTGTCGTCTGCATACATTGCGAGTGTCGTGTTGGGTGTAGTGGGTATGTCGTTCACATAAATGTTGAATAAAAGTGACCCTTGTGGTACGCCAGCCCTTATAGGGCGGCTAGTGGATAATGTGCCAGAAACGTGAACGACAAAGTGTCTACCTGTTAGGTAGGATTTGATCGTGTTAGTGATGTAGCCTGGTAACCCCAGGTTGTGTAACTTGTACGTGAGGGCAATTAGCCACACACGGTCGAAGGCCTTAGCAATGTCTAGAAACAGACCTCCAGTCACTCTGCTTCTTTGTAAGCCATCACTGATCATCTCCACAACTCTATAAAGCTGGTGGGTGGTTGAGTGCTTCTGACGAAAACCGAATTGGTATGGAATGATGACCTTATGCTCCTCCAGATATTTATTCAATCTGCTCAGTATTATTGCCTCCATTAGTTTACTGACAGAGCTCAGGAGGCTGATGGGACGATAGGACTCAGGTGCAGTGGCTGGTTTGTGAGGTTTCAGTATTGGCGTAATTTGAGCAGTTTTCCAACATCCCGGAAAGTGTTGCCACTGTAAGATGCAGTTAGCCAGCTTGGTGAAATAACAGATGGTCTTTGGTGGAAAATTCTTCATCATCTGTTTGGAAATACCATCCAAACCAGGGTTCTTTTTCCTTCTCAGCCTTTTGATGTAACTGCAGACCTCCGACGGCATGACTGAGATTATGTTGTAGGTGTATGGGTTTGTTGTGTAATTGTGATGAAAGTCAGCAATAAGCTGATCTGTGTTGTTGTATGAAATGTTGTTCATACAGAACTGAGATTCCAGTTGCTGCGCTAAAAGTTTTGCCTTCTCAGCTCCAGTGTAGTGGATCCCTTGAGGCCCGTTAAGGGGCGGAATGGAATTGTAGCATTTTTATACCTTTTCACAGCTTTCCATAATGAGCTATCCTCACAGGAAAGTGATCCCAGGTAGCTGGTCCAGCGATCTTGTGCAAGTTTGTTTGTAAGAGACTTGACTGCCTCACACAGTTTGTTGAAGTGCCGTTTGTCTTGTGGGTGCCTTGTTCTCTGGTATTGCCTTCTGGCTGCATTCCTTTGTTTTAACAATAGACGTAACTCTAATGGTTTGAAGGCTTTCTCAGGTTTAACCTCTATCCTTGCTTTCTCATAAGCAGATTGAACTTGACTTGTGAATTCCTTAATCAAACTATCAATGTCATCCCCCGAATGTATCGTTGGAATCGTGTACTGAATGTTGGTTAGAGCTTTGGCAAAAATTTGCCAGTCGGTGCGAAAGGCTCTTCTGTCTGTTGTAGTAAAACTGCTGAGGTCCAGAATAATTCTGACCGGATTATGATCAGATGACAATTCATCCAGCTGGTGTTTCTGAGCAGGAAGAAGTCAATTATTGCAGCTGACCCAGCAGCATACCTTGTTGGGGTTTTCAGAACTGCTATGTTAAATCGAGCCGAACCGACTAAACTGTAAATTAATTTGCCTGTAGCATTTGAGGTGTAACAGTTCCACGCGTGGTGTCGTGCATTTAAGTCTCCACCTATGACAATATGTGTTCCAAGTGTCAGTAACGTCTCAAGGTCTGCCTGAACAGCAGCCACTGGTTTCATTGGTGGTATATAGGGGGAAATAAACGCGTATGTTATGTTAGTGTCTGTTGTGATGCAGATAGCTGTGGCCTCAACGACCGAAAGCTGTGGTATTGTTACATGATTATGGGGGATGCAGCGTTTGATAAGGAGCGCTGTACCTCCTCCTCTTGGTCGTAAAGCATTGGCACTTCTATTAGATCTGTAGGTGCTATAATTCGCAACATTAATTGGTATTTTTGGGTCAAACTTGTGTTCCTGTAGGAAAAGTAAGTCGGGGGCGTGCTCATTTACAAACTCCCTGAGTTCATTGATTTTACGATACAACCCGTTCGCATTCCAAGTAATTATGTTTAAATATCTATATACAGTACAATTCATAATTAAGTAGTTAAACGAGAACTGAAAAGATAATCTAACACGTTAAACAAAATGAACAGTTTATCAATAGTGTTCTCCGTTGCCCTTAACTCAGGCATTACTGCGGAGATTTTGGTTTCATTGGTCATTTCATCCGTCTCTGACTTGGGAAATACTTTTAAAAATTCCCCGTTGACTTTCCCTGCAAGCTCTAACTTAGTATCATCTCTGAGCTTCTTAAGGAAGTCAGAGAATTTAATAGCCGGCTTAACCATTATCGGTTTAACTTTCGGCTGCACTATTTCTACGATTTCATCCTCATCAGCTACTTCCATATTATTACCATCTGTATTGACATTCACATTATTAACATTACTATTATTCTCACTTAATTTATCAAATTTGTTATTAACAGGAGCCTCGCTATTACATTTAACAATTTTTGATGGCCTGGCCGCATTACGCGGCTGAATGAAGCCATGGGCGTCCTGTAGCTCATCCGAACTACGTTCAAATTTCTTAGAGGGCCGCTTAGGCCGTGGTACGCTAGCACTGGCATTTACATTCTTAACTTTACGAGGTTTAATAACATCAGAACTATCAGTAGAACAACATGCATTATCAGAAACATTTTCATTATTTACATAATTACTACTTTCACAATTATCAGACATAACCTGACAATCAGAATTACTAACACCATTATTTAACGATACACTATTACTAAGTTTTGCAATAGCAAAGTTTATACAAGTAGGATTATTGGCACCAAAAGAGGCACACTTACCTTTATATAACTGCATCAATCCTTCAGTAATGCTTTTAAGAGTCTTGATATCATTCCTATGCGCTAATGTTTCCTCTTCGGAAGTTGCACGCGCAATACTCCGCATGGCATTAAGCTCGCTTGTTTTAACAGCGATCTCCAAAGTATGGATCGGTTGTAAAGCATTAAGGTACTCCTGAAGCGTATAAGTCTCTTTTCGCAGGAGTTCACTCCAGTTCGAATCAAGAATATTGTCCGCAAACACACATATATCCTCCGTAATTCCAGGTATTAATTCACATAACACACTTTTCGTATCCTTAGCTGGTAACGGCGGAAACTCCGCATCGGCCATTTCAGCACGTGTTAGGGCTCACCGCGCGGCAGCCTAACGCAAACACAATGTCACATAAATAACGATGTAATCCACTTATGCGAAGCTAAAACACAGTTAAATAATCTATATCGATAGCTCCCACGATAATCAGAGCACGATGTTAACAGATAAACACAAGACTTAATCCCACACAACAAACACCAAGCTTCGCACAGCCATTGAACCGCGCATTGAGTTGTCAGATCCAGATCCGTCACTTGAACTGAATCGAAAAGAACGAATCCTAAGTACGCGAACTGCCTAAGAGCCCTATTCTCCACAAGCGCCTGGCCCCAGCCACCACCCCTGTTCTTATTGGTTGCCGTTTATGTCTTCAGGTTGAAGAGATTTTTATTATCGGTTTCGTGTAAGTTAGGTGAACTTATACTTTTTTGGTCTAGGTTATGTTTTGTATAAATGTGAATTTGTGCAATGTAACAGAGTATTTGCAATTAAAGCAAGCTTTTCGCGTGCAAAAATGCCGCGGGGAATTCATTTCGTCACTCTATGACATCGCAAGTAGTGTCCAATAAGAGCTTGGGGTGGTGGCTGGGGCCAGGCGCTTGTCTATTCTCCTAACGTGCAAGAAGATGTTGATACGAGAGTGACGTCACATACGACTCGCTTTTCGTACGGAGGGAAAATTTCCAATTCTCGAGCACCGATCGAAACCATTTCGTGCGGCGTAGCCGATCGCTTCGTTTACGGCTGGTGAGGTGCAGCCGTTTGAAAGTCTTGCGATCGAAAAGAAATGGCGTCAGACAAATGTTTATTAAATGTAGTACTTTTTACTGGTTTGCCACCTGTGGTAGGGGTAAGTTACTTATTTGAGTTGTTGAAATTTCAGTCTAAAATTGCGAATAACTTAATCAGAAAGTAACTAATGTCCAATTTCTGTTACTTCTGCTTTTATATTCTGCATGTGTCCTGATTTCTGTTTTTATGATCAATTTCGTCGTAGAAATATCTTTTGTGAATTTGTCTGTGCTTTTCGAATAATTTTCTTATTAATGTTTTTTATGTATCACTTGAAACATTCGAAACACTTAATTCGAATTAAGTTCTGAGAACAGAATAAACAGAGAATATGTTACATGTTGATGCATGAGAATATGTTTCATAACAAATTATATCTCTGGTGCATAACCTTCTCATTTGTGGTGTCAAAAACCAAGATATGAAAAAGGTAACTAGTTGAACTCATTTGAAGTATTATTTAGAAACGGAATACAATGATTATTGGGATTTTAGATTTTGATATTATTCTTGAAGACATCTGTTAATATT
Organism: Stegodyphus mimosarum; assembly: GCA_000611955.2. Classification (NCBI taxonomy): domain Eukaryota; kingdom Metazoa; phylum Arthropoda; class Arachnida; order Araneae; family Eresidae; genus Stegodyphus; species Stegodyphus mimosarum. Next base: position 49,759 of record KK116015.1, read on the forward strand.
TGATATAATTATAGTGCTTAAAAATTAAAGTGAAAAGGGATTGTAATTTTTTACCTATTGATGTAAAATACCCTGTTGCTTCTTATGAAGGATATGCTATGAAATTTTTCGAAAATAGAGTATTCTTTCTTCCTTCCATTTTATTTTATCAATATATTATTATGCTATTTTAAAAGCATGATGTGAAAATATTGCAACTTTGTCATGTGATAGATTGCTACAGTTTATAAAAACAGTCAATACGTGTTACATTTTAATCTTTTACAGATCCTGATTTTTGACACCACAAATGAGAAAGTTATATTAATATATTTTTACGAGAATGTACTCAGAATTTTTACATCTGTGTAAAACTATAAAACTCTGTATTGGGAATTTTCTGAAATAGGATTAGTTTGAATAACTCAGCTTTCATAATGCTATAAAAATATGTTTTTCCATAAATTTGAAATGAGATTTGTATAATGCTTATGTAATTTATTTTCTTAGTAAACTAAATTATTTTAATTAAATTCCTCAATAATTTTATATTTTTTATATTGTAGAATATTTATTATTTCATATTACCATTTCATAATCAACTAAACAAATAAAATTCAAAACACATTTGAAAGTTATCAAACATTATGTATTTCTAAAATCCTGATAAACTTTATATTTCCTGTTATTGATAGTATTATATTTCCTTTATTCTTTAGATACGATCTTTTTATACAACATTAATATGTTGCAGGTTTCCGATCATAATATGAAGATCCTGGCAATAAATACAAAATTTTCTTGTTCTATTCATGACGCGTTCATATGGAGACAGAGTGCAGTTAATAACTTCTTGGCACTGCAAGGTGGGACAAACTATTGGCTTATAGGTATGTACGCAAAATTTTATAATAAAACTATTTGAGGAAAGAAATAAGCACAATCATTTTGTCAAACATATTACTATTCTGAGAAATTAAATGAGCGTAAATAAACATTTTTCAAGGACGGGGGGGGAGCTGAATGTCAGTTAGCAATACTTCTTAAATTCTTGTAAAATAAGACTTTTTGGTACTTTTCTGTTATCAGATTTGGATTCAGAAATGCATGTGTGTACACATATGCACGTACATACCCACATACATACATACATTCCTTAATCCAGTCCCGATAATAAAAGAGTACCAATTTTTCAATCTATAGCAAGTTTTGATTAATTTTTTCTGCATTTAGAATGTATTTGATATTATTTTTATGATATTATTCTTTCAGATTATGGGTAGATTATTTATATCGTGTTAGAGTATTAATGTAATAGAAATAATAAATAAATGCAATTTTTTATGTGCTAGTATTTTTATGCAGTATATTATACCAAGTCTTAGATTATCAATATCAACATGTGAGTGATACATAAACACTTGATATTTGTTAATAGTTAAAGTATGGTGTCAATTTTAGTTTAGTATTTACCCATATCTTTTTTTAGTAAGTAATTGGTGGAATGTGAAAGAAATAGATTACTAAATTTTATTAATTATATAATGTACCTAAATTATATGGATTTGGATACACATGCAAGTTAAGAAATTGTGTATTCTCGATAAATGTAGATAAGAGACAATTCTTTTATAGACTTCTATTACAATGAGTTATCTTCCATGTATCAAATTGCTGTACTTAAAAATTATGCATTTTTACCTTTGGATTTATGAGTTTAAAATTATTTTGCATTGTAATGGGAAACAGATTTTTTTCTTCTTGAAATCTGATATTAGATTTCCAAACCTGCACGAGAAGTTTTTATTTCCATGTATTTATTTTTTAATATTGCAGGTGATAAAGACTATCTATTGGAACCTTGGCTTTGACACCATATATGAAATCCTCTTCACATATAGAAGAAAATTATAACCAAAAACATGCATTAGCAAGGAACTGTGTGAAAGGAAAGATGCAATTGTGTATTTAAATCAAGGTTTTGTTGCCTACATCATTGCAAAGTGTTGACGTACAGCCTAGCATAAGGCTAATAGCCTAGCATAAGGGGAGCTGACTCGTCAGCCATTCTCATCATTCGGAGGGGGACCTTCACGTGTGAAGGACGTGCGTGAGAAGCTCTTGCCACCTGACAAGCGACGAATACTCGGCCTAACCTAAGGTTAGCGCTACACGTGCTTATCGTGGATCGATCTTCGCCCTGTCTCATATGCATAAACAAACAGCATTTTTAATGCTTTATTGGTAAAGTAATTTTGATTGTTGATTACAATCATTTATTCTAATTAAACTTATTTATGGATTTAGAAAATTTTTGTGAATGATTAGTCGACCGCGCGGTCTTGCCAAATGACCTAACTGCTAATTTGGTTAATTATTTACTAGTAAATTAACTTAATTTCTACTAGATTTTCTCTCCTACTAGTTACGCCCAAGCTTCCGCTATTAGGCGGTTGTCAGGTGCCTGTAGGAGATCCACCTGCTGATCTGTCTGCCGGGACGCCGTCGTGCGGGCCCGGTTCCAGGCCGCAGGTCTGCTTTTGCGTTTTTCGGGCGCTGCGCTCTTGATTTATTGCGATCGTGGACAAAGTTAGGGTTGTATTCCTGCAACTAATTGCTGATCTTGAGAAGGTGCGGCGCGATGCTGGTGTGCTTTAGCCGAGTAAAAATAGAAATCTGACTTTTCATCGGCAAATGCTAAATTGTATTGATGCATACAAGTCAGATCCCACTGAATGTGAAAATCGGGAATTTAGTTCAGATATGAACAAAAATGATGATAATGAAAATGTGCATAAATCAGACAATGAACGATCTAGGAGTCCAATCAAAATTAATGAAACCGTTAATCACGGAGCCATTAAGGAAACCGCATTAGATAAGGACACTAGTTCTGATGATGAATTCTATAAAAGCAGACGCGGAGTCAAAACGGTTCGTAGCCGTAAAAACGCCCCTGCCAAACGAATTAGGATTGAATTAAATAATAAATCGGATGATAAGAAGTGCATTACTGTTATTAACAGAAACACTGCGCAAAACAGCACTAACGTAATCCTGAAAACAAATGATATCCCTGACCAAGCCACTGTGTCGCCATCTATGAACGAACAAACAAATGACGCGAACATTGCAGATTCGCAAAATATAGATACTCACATGGATACTGACAAAAATACGGAAGCCCCGTTCGTGAAAAAGAATAGAATTCCACCAATTACAGTTAAAGTTAACAATGAAACATGGAAAAACATACATAAAGCCTTAACTGTAAAGAATATTGAAACCAAATGTCATACCATCAGGAGTGGGGTAAAAATTTTTACCCAAAGTTCTGACGACTACAGAGCATGTGTCCGTTTACTTCGTGAAGGAAATGTCGAGCATTTTTTATATACGCTCCCACAAGATAAGGACATTAAAGTAGTCATTCGTGGGTTATTTCATGATACGGAAACTACTGACATTAAGACAGAATTAGAAAATCAAAATTTCACGGTAATCTCTGTGAAAGAAATGACCCGTAGACAGAACGGTGAGATAATCAACCTACCACTATTTTTACTCACCTTGCCCAGGAAAGACAAATCAAAAGAAATACACTCCATCACTCATTTATGTGGTCTGGAGGTGAAAATTGAGGATTATCGCAGCAGGTCGGGACCTCTGCAATGTTATCGTTGTCAGGGGTTCCACCATACTCAAGCCGGTTGTTATTATACTCCAAAATGTGTCTGATGTGCGGGGGATCATCTCTCTTTTGAGTGCCCTCACAAAAATAAGGAAACTCCGCCTAAGTGCCAAACTGTAAAAAAGACCATACCTCAAACTTTAGGGGTTGTGAAATGTACCCAAAAAAGGCCAAAGTAACACCAAAATCGTACTCAAGCAGAGTGGTGGAGAATAAGACATTTGCGCAGGCCCTTTCAACTGGTCTGTATTCGGATACCATCGGCGAAGCGAAAAAAGGCTTCTCTGATCTCGCGGAGCTTGTCGCTATCATCAAAAGCTCCGGCTTCCTTCTATCACAACAGATACGACAGGTACACGACACTGTTAAAGGAAACATAAATTCCGGAGCCCAGCATGGCCAATAACAACACAATTAGAGCCCCCATTAGATTAGTTTATTGGAACGCGTTCAGCGTCCAAAGCAAGCTCATGGACTTGCAAATTTTTTAGTTACTCATGACATCGATATCGCCTTAATTGCTGAGACCCACGCCACACCATGTAGGAGAATTAATATTCAAAATTTTCACACGTATAGGTGTGATAGACTGAGTCACCGAAGGGGGGGAGTCGTAATTTATGTACGCCGCTCTCTCCAATCCTGTTTAATACTGGAGGATCGCAGCAACTCGCAAGAATTAATCATTGTTTCGGTAGCTCTGCCCCTTCATGGCAATTTGAATTTTAGTTCTGTCTACAACCCACCCAAAGCAAGACTTACAGAAAGCATTCTCGCAGATATGTGCCCTGATGATAAGCAATTTATTTTAGCTGGAGATTTAAACGCAAAGCACAATGAGTGGGGCTGCAGGTTCACCAACAAAAATGGCAAAGTGCTTTATCAGTTCCTTAACAACTATCCTGTCGCGCTGGAAGCCCCAGCAGAATACACGTACAGGCCAGCAAACCCGCAAAGAGCTGATCTGCTAGATATACTCTTAACTAATACCTCCATTCCCATGACCATGGAATTACTCCATGAAATGACATCCGACCACTTACCGGCTCTCGTCACACTTGGAGTTACCCAGATTAAGGCGGAAAAGAAGATTAAGATCACAGATTGGACCCTTTTCCCCGAATACCTGCAAAAGAATCCTCCGATTTTACGCGGTCTTCAAACTAGCAGAGAAATTGATATCGCTATCGACAACATTACAAATACTGTTACAAATGCCATTGGCCTCTCGTCCAAGTACGTCAATCAGGAAGAATTTTCAGGAAGACTCCCGCACAAGATACGCGAGCTTATCAAGGAACGCAATAGATTGAGGAAGCGTTGGCACCTCACCTGGTCGCCTTCTGTCAAAAAGGAGTTCAATCGGCTCAATAGGGTCATCAAAAAAGAAATTGAAGATCATCATAATCAGATTTGGTAAGAAAAACTCCATTAATGCACAGAAATCCAACCTTCTGATCAGAAGAAAAAGAAACAATAAAGTTCCAATTAAAAGGAAGCTTACTCTCTTTGGTGATAAGGTTCCTCTGGTCAAAACCGCAAAGTATCATGGTGTGATCTTTAATGACCGACTCACGTGGAATGACCATGTTGCTGGACTTAGGAGAAAGGCCTACGGAGTTCTGAATAGCCTAAAACCATTAATTGGAAAGTACTCAAGATTAGATCTTCACAGGAAAAGATTAGATCTTCGCAGGAAAAGATTAGTTTACATTATGATTATTCGACCCATCATCACATATGCTTCTCCTGCCTGGTCAACGGTCAAGCCCCAAGACGTCAAGAGGCTCCAACTCATCCAGAATACCATCTTACGACTTATTACGAATCCTTTTCTTTATGTAAGCAATGCCTCGCTACATCACGATCTAAGGATTGGTACAATTGAGGAGCACCTACATAAACTGAATCGGCAGTTTTTCAATAAGGCCTTGCTGTGCGAACATCTAAAGTTGTTCAACACTTTTAACTACAAAATGTTATCTGAAGATATAAATTTGAGGCCACTTGCGACTCACCTCAATCGGGACTCCAACTTTCCCACCTAATTCTCATATGGTCTCATGCAGTATTTATCAGTCTGTACATACTACTGTATATATATATATTATTTAATGATGCACTAATGTTTTTGCTTATATTTTCTGTATTATATTGATTATGAAGTATTTAATGTGTTCTTTCCCGTATTTCCATATTACGAAGCACACCCACCCTCGACTGTCCATGATCGCTTTTTCTTTTCTTACGGCTGCGATGTTGGCCCTTTCCTTACCTCTTCTCATTACCCTGCAAAGTTGAAGATTGACTTACGTGATGGAGCCTGACGGCAAAATTTGATTGAGCCGGAGAAGCGGCCCTCTAGGCGGCATTTCGGCCATATCTACTCAGTTCAGTCAGCCATTCTATAGCCAACGAAGCACACTTGTCGCTATCTGTCATTGGATCAGCATTATTTTGTTGACATGTTTGTTGATCGATTCCGATCTAATTTTGAGAAACATGGATGGACATGTTGCACCAAATTGCTCCAATCATTGTAAAACTAACTTAAGGATATTTCGTTTTCTGAAAAATGAAGGAAGACGAAGAAAATGGACAGTTAATTCCTGTTGAAATCAATGGATTCCGAGCCCAGGAGCATGTACATGTTAGGTAAGTTCAACTTCGTATTTTTTCATAGAATGTTAGAAAAATTCTTCTGTATTTCTTCAAAGTGTGCATTTTCATTTAACTGTCACTTATTGATGATCAACTGATTTTTATAAATACAAAATTAATTGAGGAATGTGTACGCGTTTGTGCAGTAAAATATTGCCAATTCTGTTTATGATGTTGTTGTTTATTTTACTATTTCATGAATAGTTCATACTGTTCATAAAATTGTATTCTACATTTCATGTAAACTGTGTGCTGGGTTGGGAAAGTAATATGCCTTTCTTTATTTAATTTTACTGTACTGATTGGGGATTTAAAGTAACATTCTATGTTTTGATTCTGATGTATTGTCGCCAAATCTGTTAGTTGCCGCCAGTGTTAAAAACTGGATAGTATGATCTAAATTATAAATGATTTTGGTTTTGTATAGTAAGGTTAATATATTCTGTATTTTTTAGGCATTTTGAAGAAACTGAATATTAATTTAAATATTTGGCGAATCATTTTGATCCCATTATCATGCGTGATCTAGTACTAAATCTTCATGTTGTATTTTTAACTATAGTTACTTTAAATTTATTTTCAGTGTGTGACCAGGAAATATGTTTTAAGTAGCTTTACAAACTTAATTACGTCTTCTTAATTTTGTTCTGTTTTTATATAAAAATAAAAATTTATCAGAAAATTGCATTCTTAAAAGTGTGGTTAAATTCATTTAATACAGAAATTGTAATTAAATACTAGTGCTTTAAATTCTAATGTTAAATTTTATACATGCTTTTGTTGCGAATTTTTCGCAACAATATGAATAAGTCTCTCATGTTAGCTTCTTTAATTGAAAAAGAACTAAACTAAAATGATATATCTTGAAAACTTTTATTGAGTTATTTTTAAAGTATTTAAAAAAACTTTAACTTTTAAACTTTGTCTTCTAATGCTTACTCTAATTTTTTTATTTCTTCAGAATTTAATATTTTCTTGTTTCTTCAATATGTTTTCATTTAACTTCTGCTTTTTCACATTTGCAGAGTCCAATAACATATTACTGGAAATTCTGCTTCAGGTTTAATCAAACACATGAATAATTCTGTTGATTCAGGGTCTCTAGACATCAATTAAACCACAACAGAATTTTTAAGGTTGCCTTACGCGTAAAAGTTTCCCTTCAGTTTAGGAATTCATAATTAAATGATATGTTTTTTTAGCCTGCTAATAGTCCTCTAAGTTATGCGTAAATTATTGGAATATATCTTCAGATTATGTGGCAAGTTATTGCTGTTCATGAAAACTTTAAATAATCGAATTTCCATTCTGAGATCTGTTTGAAACTATGTAGATATTTTCAAGTAACCGAAAAGTATATAATCCTGTCTAAATTTTTGTCAGATAAAAATTATTGTATGTATCAGGCAGATTCTTCACTTGAATGATAAACTGTAAAAAAATTAATTCATAAAACAAATTTTGTATATCTTGGATTAAAAAACTTAAAACTGCCTAAAGAACTTCAAATGAACAAGATTACACAAAATTAATTTTTTTTATTTAATGATACTAAATTTCTTGAAAGAAGTAATGATGGAAATGAATATCAGTAATCTAAATAATAACACATATATATGCATGTGTGTGATGTTTATAAAATAGTAGTATCTTTCATGGTGCTTTTTAATGAAAGACACAACTGACGAGAAATTATCCGAGAAAGAAAAACATACGTTGTTTACTGATCCGCTGTTACCATCTGTTTACAAAAAAAAAAATTAATTACGATTATTTTTAAAGAAGTCGTCTCATTGGTTCTTGTACTATCGTTTTACGTCAAAATATGGGCGGTGCGAAGGAGGAGCTTCTACCTTTTTCGATCGGCGAAAGCCTTAACGATTCGAACGGTAGAGGCGCTTGAGAATTCCAGTTTTCGATAAATCGTTCGTAGCAGTCGAACGAGAAGATGTCGCTTGCTTCGTCAGTCTCGTATCGAGATCTCTTCGCACGCTAGGAGAATACGGCCTTATTTATCATTTTTTAATCTTTTGAAAGTTGGCTATTTTCAAAAGATTAGAAAGGGAAATCCGTTCCTTTTTTTATATATATATATATAAAGAAGGAACACATTTCCTTTATTTATGGATATATAAAAAGGGCAGATTTTCATATTCGCAATGTTTATTGTTTTCCTGAATAGTTGAAATAGTTTAAATGACTGGTTGTCGGGGGGGGGCTAAGATCTTGTTTGCATTTTTTATACTTCTTATAATAAATTTAGATTCGAAGATGCGTTTTGCACAATCAAGATTCTAACTTATTCCTCTTTGAAATTTTTGTCTGAGAAAAGATAATAAAAATCAGACTGAGTATTCCTGCGTAGAAAATTTAGACGTGAAATAAGTTATAAGCAATAAAATCAACTATTAAATGAACAATTAATCATATAATACTGGTTATCAACAATTTTGTATGCTTGTTTAATTTTTCTATGGAAATACTCGTCATTGTCAATATACATAAAATATTTCAAAGAACTTTGAAATATTAGTACAAACACAGTAATAAATTAAATTTAAATAAATAAATAAAAAAATAAATAAAAAATCTGAAAGGTTTCAGATTTTAATTACGTCCAAAGGGGCGTTTATTTAACATTTTGTGTATTACCTTTATTTCTTAAATACCTTGTTCTTCGCACTTAAATCATAAAATTCAGTTCAACAGCAATATCGCAAAATAATTTTAAATTGTGCATATCTTTAGAAATTTCGGTACATGCTCTCACGCGCTAGAGATAAAAATGTTTTTCTGTACAACATTGGTATTGCTGGCTTTGAAATCTTTGAGTTTGTTAATGAACAATTCGTTAAAGTTTTAGAGAATATTGTTACGAATTTCACATTTATTTGGCTATTTATTTAGAACTGTAATTAAAATTCCTTTTTATTTTCCCGTGCAACGCACGCAGACGATTTTTGAAGAGAAAGCTACGTCAAAAAAAA
>KK116015.1:59144-92118 GCA_000611955.2 Stegodyphus mimosarum
CCCAATACAATTCCATTAATCCATCCAGTACAGACCCAATAACCAACACAGTACAATTCCAAAAATTCTAATAGCCAACCCAATGCAACTTCAATTACCAACAAAGAAACATAGCACTAAATTGAAAAGTGATACGCCGTTTCTTGTGAAACAACGCAAAATGCCCAAACGAAAGTAATAGTCCTTCGGGACTAAATCTCTTTGGACTAATAATGGGCTGTAATTTAAAAGACAAAAATAATTTAATGTAAGAGATTTAGATTGAAGAATTTGCACACACAAATGAATTATCAGATTTTATAAGGTTTTATTTAATAAATAACTTTGATTTTGAAATATGGCATTTGAACCTATAAACATGTGTGGGCACTGAAAAAGTGATGCATATATAACAACATTATAATTTTCAATTGAAATTCCCTTATTGAATATTATTTTCCAATTGAAGAGTTTCCTTATTGAATAATAAATTTTGAGAATTCTCTGCTATAAGACTAGTGTCTAAGTTTACATAAAAATTCCTCTGTCAATTGAAAGAATTTAAGTAATTTCTGCATCCTTTTTGGCAATATATTAAAGATTTTTTAACTAATTACACGTTCTCACTTGCTATTACAGCCATCATTAAATCCATAGTTGGTCTTATCTTTTTCTGAACATTATCATGTATATAGATTGACCTCGTCTTTGTAACTGATAATTATTAATTGCAAATTATTCTCTTATACATTCACTATACATATCTTGGTGAATATTTATAGTGACAACATGTGTGTTGTACTTCATTAGCTAATTATTGTATATGTTATAGATTACACTAATTCATTTTAAGGTAGAATACTACCTATTTGATTACATTACATTATATTTTGGAATCTAGCTGCATTATCTATATTTATTTCATCGTATTATATATTGTGATTTAGCATATTTAATCTCACATATTCCATTATTGCTACATTGTATATATTATTACTACACTGTATTTATATTGTTGCGAAAAATTCGGCGAATGCTCCTGTATGTAAGCTTTCCGCCATAGCACTAGGGTTGCCATAAAATAGTGTATGGTAGGGTTGCCAGATTGGCGACTTTATCGCCCATTTGTTCGCCAAATGGGCGATATCCCATGGTCCAATCGGGAAGCTTTTAGAATAACATCCTGTCGAGATATTTCTCGAAACGTGTGGAACCTAAAGAAAAGCTATATAAACCCCTTCGTTTCTGAGAGCCGGCATTGTGAAGTAGTGTGAGAATTGTGATTGTTGTGAGAATAGCTACCTGCTGGCTGTGAGTGCTAAGCTACGCGAGAGTTTTGTGAACGGAAAGCGATCGAGATAGTGCTTTGCCGTGAAGCTACCTTTACAGTATAGCTTGACAGTGTATTGGTGATTGTTCCACGGTGTTTATTATAAGTTTAGTGTTGCCGTGAAGCTACCTTTACAGTTACAGCCTGAAGCTGTGTTGCTGATTGTTTCAGCGTATTTATTGTAGATTTTCGACGCTTTTAAAGGGAATTTTGGAACTGTGCTGTAAATAGTGATTCTTGTAAATAAATTGTGCTTTTTATTGTTCTGCATCGTGTTTTCATCGGATACTCTCAAATCCACGAAGCCGTATAACGCAACAATATTATTGTTTTATCACAATTATATTATTGAGCAGCTAACCTGTGCGATTGATATAAATAATGTGTGATCATTCTGATTTAAATTATGTTATTAAGTTATTCATGGTTAAAACAATATGTAATAATTAAATGCCATATATTTGTAAAATCATTCTATGAAACACATTTGTTGAACATAATCTTTCATCAGCTTTATGTCAATAGTTTGTGTTATAAATTAGTACTTCGAAAATTTCACTCTTACTTATCGCTTTAAAGAAATTTGGATTTTCGTTGAATGTCAACGTTTCCATTAGCACACGTTATCTTCAAATAATTAAATTAAAAATATGAAATAGAACTCAACAATACATTCTACAAATTAAATAATTTTTAATTAAATAATAAAAAGATTTCAAATCAATATATTTTGCAACAAATACAAATGACAGGTATCTACATTTCGGACAAAACCAATATTTGAATGGTGGATAAATTACAATATTTTCACAAGTCCAGTTATACCAATTAACGCACAAATCAGACTCAATACAATTATATTCTAAATCTTTTAAACAGTCACAGCATTTCCACCTCATGCAAATGATTGCATTTTTTTTAATTGCTCAATTATCAAGAAAGCATTCGGTTGAAAAAACTTTCGAATAGATTCAATATTTACTGTTTTCTCTCTCATACATGGCATAGGTACAATTTGTGGAATTATACGTACTTCACCCTCTTCAATTAATTTGTCAGAAGCTGCTCGTTTGGCAACTTTACCTGATAATTATGTATATCCACAACATTTTAAGATATGTTCATTAGGGCATTCAGTTATAATTCACATATATTCGAAACTATACTATAATTTGTTCGATGAGGGGTAGGATTAGTAATACCCAGGTACCCTGGTGTCTGGCACCACTTTAGATAGGATTCTTTTGGCAACTCTTGAATTCACAAAAAAATTAATTACAATCTCCAAGTTTTTCCTTATCCGTCTTGTTTTCAAATGTATCATCTCGCACACGCACAATTTAAGGTTTCTTTTTTATCTGCCCGCGGTTCAAACCAATAACAGTTTCAGTAACAATAGCTAAAATTTAATTAACAAAGAAATCGCATATAAGGAAGATAGGCAGAAACTTGTAAGATGATTAAAACTTGTAAGATCATTGAATGAAAAAAGCTGTGCTCATGCACCTGCCTTACAGCAAATCGGAGTATAAATGCTTGCACCTGGACTGATTGTGCGCATGCGCTAAAGTAGGGTGGTGCGAATAGCCTCTAGATAGCATCTAGACGCTATTCGGACCGTCGGTGCGATTAGCCACTGCGTTTCCTTGACGAGCGGGTAAAACCCGCCGGGAACTGAGGAAATTCTACCAATCAGAAAGTGCCGTTGCGCGGGGGGACTTTTGGCATTATTTTCTGTTCGCCAAACGCAATTTTTGTGCAGAACTGGTATACGAGATACTATGCCAGACTTGTTAATGTAATGGTAACTTTTTGGTTACGTTATGGAAATCATGAGCGCTTCTTAGGCAGCAGCACTTCATTTTGTTTTCATTATTATTTTGAGGTACTCAAATAACTAAAATTACTATAGGGGTGATAAGTCAAGAATGTACAATATTTAAAAAAATAACAAAGCTTTCTATCTCACTCAATTTGCTCTGTCGTTACCTAATAACCTTTTGATTTCCTCATACCCTTTATTTACTATTGATAAAAATTACTGTAGTGTGAAATGTCTTCACTCGTATATTTGAAATAGCTTTGTGATATCCAGGTTCTCATTATTTCATGTACTGCATTGTAATAAAAACATATATTTTAACAAGCAGATATTAGAAATCTCCTTTTTTTATTGGAAGTGTTTTCTGTAATGCAAAATTTTACTAACAGAAGCTCCTACTGAAATATAGAAATTCAGAGAATCTGTGTATTAAAATGCAAACATTGGATAGCTCATAAAATTTCAGCTAACCCATTAACCCCCGAAAGGAAAAATAATTGAGAAATTAACAGGAAACTTGTTTTATGCATTATTTTCTACCTAAATAATTCTGTTTCATTTCGTTGTGTTACATAAAAATAAAGATCTAATTTTTCAAGTCTTGCAAAAATGCAGCATTAGCACAATCAGTAGGTTTTTATTCACAGCAAATCTGTGGAACATTTTACATTCTATATTACACTGTGTATGTTGCTATATCCATCTTTTTTTTTATTGTCAAGACTTTTCTGAGTGATATAGTTTAATTTATCAGCTTTACTAGAGTTCACAGTTTATAATTACAGGATCATACGTCTTTAATCTGCAATTTAAATTTAGTTTGCTTACGATTGCTATAAATGTTTATGATTTCAGTGGCATATTCTAATATCTAGCAGAAAAGTTTTCTTGAGATTCCATATATTTTATTTTATTTATTTATTTATTGTTTTGTATCAATAAAACATTACAATAAAAAAAGTTCCCACCATTGGATTCTTATAATTTCTATTTTCTAAGAAGCAACAAATTTGGCCCTGCAACATATACATCTACTGCCTATGTTCTTATAATTTGCTATCATTGACTGTGGAACTGCGAAGAGTTTTCACAATTCTGTATTTTTTCAATAAAGATGTAAACTTGAAAACTAAATTTGCTGTTTTTTGGTAAATAAATTTTTCGTACTCTTAAACTAGAACATCTATAAAAATACTTCAATTGATAAATGAATGCACAAATTTTTTGCTTGAGTTTTAGACTGATGGTAGTAAATAAGAATGTTGTCTTATTTGCTTCATTGATTATTCCAAAGAATATAAACAGTATCTTCTTGACAGAAAGAATACTTTCATGAAATATATTTAAAACAAAATGACTCCAGTTCATGTAACACATGAAAAAATTCCTATGAAGCTAGCCTGTCCACTAGGGTTCGAACTACCATTGCTCCACAGTCTTATCTACTCGGCTGCTGATGAATAGTAAGATAGATAAAAGAAATCATAGTGTCTCTCTGTGTGAAAGCTTTTTGCCCATTTTATCGAAGGTTTCTCACTTTATTCTGTTGCTGAAGTTTTGGATAAAGTTACCATTATATGATGTATCATCATTATTCCTTCATATAAAATTGATTTGGCAACTACTTTTTTTTTTACATTTGGAATAATTATTCATAGTGGCATAGTAACTGTATAAAAACTTGTCAGGAAAAATACATTAGGAGCACTTTGTTGCAAACTTCAGTGAGCCGGATACACCGCATCTTATGTGGTATCCCGGCGATAGATTTCCAGACTAGACTAGACTGTATTTTAGATTCAGTGGAAGAAAGAAATTTGTCTGTTGAGGAAAAATAGAGAAAGTTTACGATTATTTATTGTATTACACGTGCTTCTTTTGCAATCAAACAGTTGCACCAAACGACCTTAAATGCTTGTTGAAAAAAAAGTTGCCAGCATGCGTCTAAAGTGAAAGTTTCGTACTACAAAACTCAACTGTAATGCCCTGAAATTACACAGTCCAGTCACATTAATGTGACCACCACGTACTTTCCATGTCAGAGTTAAATAACCAATCACAGAAGGCAGGTGGCAGCACAGTGCAGTTGAGCGTATATAAAGGGTGTGTGAGGGCTTCGGAAAACATTTCAATCGTTGGCGTAATGCAGAAACGAAGCGATTTATCCGACTTCCAAAAGGGCATGATCATTGGCTTTCGGGCCAAGGGTGGAAGCATTTCCGAAACGGCTGAGTTTGTGAACTGTTCGCGTGCCGCCGTGGTAAAAGTGTACCGTGCATGGCAAAATGGGACTGTCCAAAATCAGCATATGTATGTATAAGAGTCAAAGTTAACTTTATGACAAATGAGTGGGTATCTGACTATATGTGTGCATTTAGTTGCATAATTAACATTCATTTATTGCTTTACATTGGTTTACACTAATGTTGTGTTTTCACAATATCTAACATGTTAAACAACAAGTCTATTTTACTTGGTTTTCAATGGCTAATGCAATATTTAATGTGCTAATGCCTTACTGATGAAATGTTAAATGAAATAGAAACAAACAAATGAAATATTCTACCCTCAGGTTATTTTTGGGATTATGCATATGATGCCATGGGAAGAAATATTTTAAAATATAGTATTGACAAACTTAAAGTTGGCATATGATAAGAATTTAAAGATATTCGTACTATGCTGCATAATCTGATGTATTTACCAATATATATTAAATTGTAATTTACTAATCTATATAAAATTTTGATTAAAATATACAGGAGTGAGCTATGAAAATATTAACGACAAGCTCACACTTTAGTTTATAAAAATAAAGATTCTTATCAATTTCAAGGATTATCTAATATATGTGTATTAAAAACCTGGAAATAAAAACCTTTTCTCATTTTTTTTTACTGAAGAAGGTTTTTTCTTTACTGAGAAGTTAATTCTTAAAACTGACACAAGATTTCATGCTAAGCTGCTATTTTTGCCTTATATTAATTTTATATGTGTTTATATTTAAGTATGACATACTTTTATCTGCTCTTGAATGTCAGCAATATTAATTTTCTTCAGACCACAGAGTATATCAAAATAAAGTATTTTGGAAGTAGATTTAAGTTTAAAACTATAAATTCTAATAATATTGGAAGTCACTTTACAATATGTACCTACAAATGTTTTGATACGTGCATATTTGATTATATGATACCTATCTCCATACTACTTGATGGAGTACTCTAGTTGAGCTGCTTTTGTAATACCTACAAGACACAGAGCAATTTCACTAGCATGATGGTCTATAGCCATGGCAATTTTGTTTTGCAGATCAGGTATAGTATTACATGGTTATGACACAAATACTTTGTTCTTCATTTAATATTTTATGGCGATCATCAGACTAGATAAACTCAGTAAAATGTGTCCAAAAGCACATGCTTGGATTTAAACCTAACTATCAGCATTCAGCAGTCTTATCACTCATAGGCCTCTTTTTCAAATGATTATGAACTGCATATATATATATAATATCTAATACATTGTAAAGAAGATTTTCACATTGTACATGCCTCATGTTAATGCTACTGATATTTTTTCTAAAAATCTATTTGTTACGTGGATTAATCCTTTACACACTTTTGATGTTTGTAAAAGTATTGCATATAGTCTTTTCTGACAAAACATTATTAAGGAAATCAAATATAAATTCATTACTTTAATTACACTAAGTTTCAAATTTAAAAATTGGAAGGCTTTCTAACATATTATGTACATGCATAGTCCACAAGTTTTTGAGTTCAAGTTCGGATCGCTTAAAAGTTTTTGCGTTATCAGTCAAAATTTGAGAACACAGACCTCGACGAGTAATAAATCGTCTAAACGCAGAAGAAATGTTTCTGTGGTCCTATTGCTAACAGTCTCTAAATAAAGAGCTCGCGTTACTCAACAAGTAAATAAGACGATATAGTTTTTCACATCACTGTCTTTTGTATAAAGTGGTCCACCAAAGTCGATACCTATTACAGTAAAAGGAGGTAACTTTTCTGTTCGATTTACTGGTAAAGAAGCAGTAACTTGCCCTCCAGGAGATGAATTGAATCGTTTGCACAAAATGCATTTCCTTCGTATATTTTTAACAGTTTGTCTTCCTTTAATTATCCAGTATTTTTCGCGTATTTCTATCAACGTTTCAGAAATGCCACCATGAAATACTTTGCTGTTTGCATCCCACACAATCAAATTTAGGAAGGGATGTTTTGCAGGCATAATAATTGGATGTTTTAGAAGGAAGGTAAGTTTTGACTTCTGGAGTTTTCCACCAACTTGCATTATCCCATCCTCATTAACAAAGGGATTTAGTTTCAAAATAGACGAAGTCTTTGAAATTGTTTTGCCCTGTGTTAAACAGGAAAGCTCTTCAGAAAAAACTTCTCTTTGAACTGTTTTTATCCAAATAATTTCTGCATCATTAAGTTCTTCAGCGCTTAGCTCTTTGCATCGCTTGGTTTTATTTCTTATGTTGTATATGAATCGGAGTACCTAACTGGTAATCCGGTATAATTTCCTGAAACTACTGTATTTATTCAATTCTAGTAAAGATATCGCATTCGACTGAACTTTGCATACAAACGATGATGTTTCTTCCAATTTAGTTCTTTTTTCGCAATATACCTCAGGAGATATCTCTGGACACATTTCATAATTAAAGCTCTTTGGTCACTCCTTTTTCTTCCATCGAAGCCATTCCGGACCTTGCAGCCAAATAGGATTGGACATAAACTTTTCTACAGTCGCTCCTCGAGATACGCGATCTGCAGGATTATTTTTCCCTTTACAGTGATGCCAATCAACAGGATCAGTTCTAGACTGGATTTCGGTTACTCGATTCGATACAAAAGGTTTCCATTTTGAAGCTTTCCCTTTAATCCAGTGAAGAGCGATTAAGGAATCACTCCACAAATATATGTTAGAAACAGGAAATTTAAAATTTGTTTTCAAATATTGGAGTCTAGAAGCAATAACAGCTCTCATTAGTTCAAGCCTCGGTAGTGTTTACCGTTTCAGTGGCGCAATTCTAGATTTCGCAGTGATGAAACTCGTATAAATATAATCGTTACTTAACACATAACGAAAGTAAGCAACTGCTCCGAAAGCTTTAGGACTAGCGTCTGAAATTCTAATTCTAATTCTTTCTCTGAATTCAATGGACAGGAGAAATACTTTCTTTCGGTTGTCAAATCTTCAAGAGATGAATCTGAGAGCACCAGTGTTCCCATTTTTCCTTCAGTGCAGTCGTTAATTCATCGTCCCATCCTAATCCGAGTTCCCATATTTCTTGCATTAATAATTTTATGAGAACAATAAATGGTGAAGGTATCCCCACAGGATCAAATAACTTAGACGCCGTTTGAAGTACACTACGTTTTGAAATCTTCAAATCATCAATCATGTCAAGAAGGGGTTTCACATCTAATTTAAACGTATCTTCTTCCGTGTTCCATATTATGCCTAAAACCTTCAAAGGACGCTCGTTAGCTTCCCATACATCAGACATACCTCTTTCGTGCCATAAATTTCTCAACTCATCCGAGTTAGTTTTAAACTTTCTTAAATTCATATTCGCATCTTTCAAAATTTTTACAGCACTTTGCGAAAGTTCTAAAGCTTTCTCTATGGTATTTGCTCCGTAAAAAAGATCATCCACATAAAGTGCCGAGTTAAGCATTTGAAAAGTTTCGCTTTGGTCATGTTTATATTTTCGTATGTGGTATTTAACAGTGTCAGCAAGGATAAACTAGCTTGATGTCACTCCAAAGGTCACGCGAGTCATTCGTAAAATTTTGTAAGTTTTAGAATCATTTTCATCTGGAAACCAAAAAAATAAGTAATCTCTATCCTCTTCCGCTATTCCTATGGTCAAAAATGCTCCCTGAATATCACTGCTAAATGCGTATTCATATTCGCGAAATTGTAAGATAACATCTAAAATTATGGGATTCAACTGTGGCCCAGGATTCAGACATTCATTAAGAGACTTGCATCCATTACTCTTTGAAGATACATCAAAAACCAGTCTAACTTTTGTAATGTCCCTATCAGATCTTACAACAGCTGAATGAGGCATATAATAATTCTCTTCTAAGTCGGAAGGACATTCCTAGACGATATTCAGCTTTAATTGCTCCTTAACTATGTTCTTATATTCACTACAAACCCAATTATTTTTTTTTTCATTTTTACCCACAAGTTGTTAAATCTTCGATTTGCTACCGCGAAGTTGTTGGACAATTTTTCTGGTTTTCCTTCCCAGAATAATTTAGTTGTATACATTCCATTTTCATACTTCAAATTATTTTCGAACTGAAAAATAAATTCCTCATTAAATTTGAAATTACAACTGTCTATATCATCTATCCCCATCGAATCTAACTTCCAAAATTTTGTTAGGCTTTCATTCAATGTGGCGCAGCATTCAATTTTCATGATAGAAATGCTCTGATTCGAATTTAAATCTAATGGAGAGATTCGACCCTGAACAACCCTTCCAAACAGAGTGTCAATCAAAGATTTATTTAATCGTTCCTTTTCTCCTGAATGTATATCCCAAAAGTATTGTGCTCCAATAAGCAGAGACAATTCATTCCCTAACGATTTACTTATGTTTGACAACGAAATGTTCTTTTTCATATGTAACTGCTTTAGTTTGTTGTGTGATACTTTAAACTGCGACCCAGAAATACAGTCAGTCAAAAGAGCTTCAATGGTTATTTTCTTTTCTGGATCACTTGAATTACAAAGAGTAAACTGTACTACATCATATGTTTTCTGTATTGGCATTCTAGAACCGAAAGTATAAACCGCTAGACTTTCTTGCCTAATAATCGGAAATTTCATTTCTACCGCTAATTCGTTTTTCAAAAAACATCTCTGTGACGCATTATCCAATAAAATATTTATCTCTTTATTTTTAGAACTACCTATTAATACTGCTGAGCAAGTTTCAAGTAGTATTTCGCAATCGCATTCATTTATATATGCAATCGATGAGAGAACCTTTTCCACGTCGCCGCTGTGACCAGACTCCAGTGGGGGGGAGGAAGCGATGGCGGGTTCATCGCAGATCAGTTCTTTATGCATCCTGCGTTTACAAATTCCACAAACATTTTTTAATTTGCATTCCTTATATACATGTCCTTTAGAAAGACAGGAATAACACATACCATTTTTTCTGAGGGATAATTTTCGCTGTTCGATTGATAAGGGACAAGAAACGGAATCAAGACCAATTTTAGGTTTTGTACAAAATATACATTTTTTCACACCAACAACAAATGCAGACGATGTAGGAAAGTTCGAATTTAATTTATTTTTCCCGCTCTAATCAACTTTGTTTTTATTAAACCTTCCATATTTTTTATTAGGTTTTTGTATAGAATTAAATTTAGTTTCCAATCGCGTATCTGAAGTGCTTAAATTAAAATCTTTATTTAATTGCTCGTTACGTGCGGGACACTGAATTTCTATCTTTAAAAATTCCAATAAATCAGATATTTCGTTTTCATTTTTTGAATGTGTTCTGCGAGAAAATTCTAACGATAAATCTTTGGGTATCGATTTTAACAACACTGGATACAATAGACGACTATAACTGTTAGG
This sequence comes from Stegodyphus mimosarum, assembly GCA_000611955.2. Classification (NCBI taxonomy): domain Eukaryota; kingdom Metazoa; phylum Arthropoda; class Arachnida; order Araneae; family Eresidae; genus Stegodyphus; species Stegodyphus mimosarum. The sequence continues at coordinate 69,917 of KK116015.1, forward strand.
ATTTATTCCATTATTTTCTAATCCTCGAATATGTGTTTCGCATTCTGAATAAAGTTTTCGCATCGATACAGTATCGTAAGATTTTTGTACTGGTCTTATGTTTAAAAGTCTTGACATATGTGCATCTATAATAATATATTTTCGGCCAAATCGTTCTTTTAATATGTTCAAGGCAATTTCATAGTTTTCAGAGCTCAAGGCTAAACCGCGTATAGCCACCTCAGCTTCGTCTGTTAAGTACGATTTTAAATAACTAAACTTCTCTAGATTACTAAGACTCGTGTTTTTGTGGATATCTACTTCAAATTGAGAATAAAATTCATTAAACCTTAATATATTGCCGTCGTTTTTAGGTATTTGCAAGCGTGGAAGTTTTACTGTATTTTGTTGCTCACTTTTGGTTTCTGCAACATTCGTTCTTTCAATTTTTTGAATTTCGCTTTCTCTCGTTTTCAGGATTTTATTCGCGCGAATTTTCCACGCAATAATATTATCTTTGTATTCTTGTTGTTTTTCAATTTCTTTTTCTATTTCGTCAGTTTCGCACAGTTTCAGAATTTCATCATCAAGATATATCAAATTTGTTTCCTTATCTAAAAGTTTCGCTAAAAGTTCGTCAATTAAATCTACTGAACTTTCATCTTTGTTTATTTCGCTTTCTAATAATTTCATAGTCTCACTTGCCGCTCGTGTGACAGGGTCTCTAATCTTTTTCAAAGTTTCAATATTCATTTTAACAATTTAAATTATTAAATTCGCTAAATATATTTATTCACTTCGCATAGTTCGCTTATCTAAAGACCCAATTCCGGGTTATTGCGGCACCAAGAAAGATGTTATAACTTACATCTAAAAATCACTTTCGCTTTAGAATTCTAATTCAACATTCGAGCAAATAAAATAATCAAAGCTTTTTAACTGTCAGACGAGATGAATTCAATACAATATTCTATCCAATTTTATTGACGACACAGACAATACACGACGAAATGAAAACACTTAAAATTACAGTTACATACAGAGTTCGCACTTAACATTTTATAGTACACCATTCTTCGCAGTCTCAATCGCAATTAATTTTTACTCAAAAGGAAGTCAGACGCACAGCGCCATCTGGCTCCTGTAATTATAGTTTCTACAAGCGGTAACATCGCTGAACACTAGTAGTTCGACCGATGTTATGCATCTCACATTTTACGAGAATAAGTCTGTTAACAACTGCAGTGGTAACTATGGCTACTGAATTTTCAAGAAAAGGTTAATAAAAAAAAGCGTTTTCAGGATTGCGTTAAGAAAGTGAGTTCTAGTTTGGATGAAATGAAATCCGCTGCGGATATTAGAAAAATTTCTCAATTTGCTGCGTTTTAGGAAGTGAGGATTCCCATTTTTAAATTTGCGGTGTTTAAAGAACAAAAATGTTCTCAAATTAAAAAAAAAAAAAACACTGTGGTCATTCTGTATGTAAATGAGATTTTATGTCATTCTGGTTACATATAATTTACAAATATAACTGTGAATAGAATTCTATTAAATGCTTTAAAAAAATCCGGAATGGTATTTGAATTTGTAAATGTTGAGTATACATTCTATGTCGAATGCTGTTGCAGTTAGGTATGAAAAGTAAGAGTTTTTGCTCGCGATAACCGGGGTACAGATCTTGGCGAATCGGTTGGCTACATCAGAATGAGACATATACACCAATTCCCTTAAAAAAATTATCCGCATCCCTGATTTTAGCTAAGTAGCCTTCTCGTGACCTCCGTGGAACATCTTCATAAAGGTAACCTTCCATAAAACTGCCTATACCATTCTACAGATCTGTCGCTATTCTTTCATAAGGGTACAGAAACTTTAACAAAGGAGAGTCAGCATAAAAGGGCCCGAACCGTTATGTTAGGTCACTTTTATGAAGATTTGTGTCCTTTAACAGGCCCCCTTACGAATCAGTCCCATTTGAAGTAAATATAATCTCGGGGTCGAGGAGGAGTCTTCATCGTCTTTTCAAATCTTTATTATTTACACTTATATTACAAATACTATATACAACTATTCAAATTAAATATTCTGGAATATTAACATAATATGCGCTGATATTATATGCCTGATTTCATCGACAGCCATCCTTGCTGCCGTCTAAAGGCATTCTGAATAAGCTAATAGGGTTGCCGTAATATCTTGCTCCCTTCAAGTGCCAGTGAAGATTTTTAATCTTCAACACCATTTCCCGTAATCAGAAAATTTGCTTCGTTTATTTACGAATGGGCTCTCAAGATCAAGATCGTACTTTCGGTTCAAGGTGTCAACTACTAATGAGTTTTAACCTATATATCAAGTAAGGCCGGAGGCCGCTCACTTTTGTTTAGATAAATCAGAGGTGCTTAGCACCGCGCCCTTAGGCGAAAGAATGGTCTATGTGGCAAAGTCATACAGGAAGGCAGTCATGAAATTATAAATTGATATACTTTTGTAGATGTAGAAACATTCGAAAAATTTTTGAGCAGGGACGAATGGGCACTCGGCAAAACACTCGTTTAACTACAGTATTTAGCTATTTCAGCACTGGTGGGCTTGTGATCTAATAATATTTAATATTTTATAAGTAGAAAAGGAACGAATTCTAAATTTTATAAAATCTTTTAATTCCTCCATACAAAAATAATAATAACAGGGTAAAAATCTTTTATCTGGATTGGTATTAAGAATTATTTAGTGTTTTACCAGCATTAGAATTGATTTGCGTGCACTTATTTAAGTAAGATAATAATTTAATTAATTTGAAATCTGCATCCTATAAGCAAGTATAAGGGTACTTTATTTAGAAGATTCAAACGGAATATTATAAATAATACATACAAATAAATCTGTTCAATACTGTTCTTCATTTTCTCAGTATAATTTCACAAAAAATAATTTAGAAGAGCAATTAAATTATTATTTTTTTAAACATTTTCGAAAACATTTTAAAATCAAAAGAGAGGGGGAAAAGGGGATGATTGCTTAAAGAGTTAACTAATGTAAACAGTCAATATGTGACGCTAAATTCTGTTTAAAAAGCTAATTAAGAAGGTGTCATATATTGATGATATAGGCCAGATGAAATTGGAATTACAGTAATGTTTCTGCAATGAATGCTTTCACTGAGTGACAACAAAAGTAACCTTTAAGAAGTTTTGAGTTAAAGGAATTTTAAGTTAATATTAAAAAGATTCGAATAACGGAAAAAACGCGAGAGTTCTAGATTCGAATCTCGAAACTTTCTAAATTAAGAACTTTGAAACTGTATTAGATACACGGTGTTTTAAATTCCTAGAAAAGGGTGAAGAAAGCAATCTTCAGTATATTTATATCTATATATAAAATAGTATTACAAATTTTTAAAACAAAAATATGTAAAATATATTTGAAGTCAGTATAGAATACCATTCATCTTTCAATAATATTTGCTTGGAACATTCAGACAGTTGCTTAATACTTGCAGAACGCTTTCTTCACAAAGTAGCCCATTACAGTTTTTTTTTGTATGCATGTCTCTAATGAAATTAAAATGATGAACTTTGAGGTCAGACGTCATTGCGTGTTATTAAAGTATCAGATAAAGTCTTAAAATTAAAACAGAAATATATGTGTACTTGTGTATGCATGTATGAGTGTATATGTTCCTATATACGCACACATACATACGTGCATACACACATTACATGCATACACGAACCTATATACATTGATATATACATACATAGATACATTTCTGAATCTGATTCCGATAACACAACAGTACCCAAAATAAAAAGTACTTTTAAGACATCAATTAAATAAAAGTTGAAATGAGATAAACTGAACTAATAATGCATATGAAACTTTTTATTTTACAAGACAATAAAATCCTCCTGTCATGAAAAATTAACCTCTTAGGATGATTTTTTTAGAAAACTAAATATTTCAAGAGCAACTTCTGTTTGTCATTTCTCATCAATGACCCACCAGCTGCAGAGCGGCAGTCGTTGAACATTGGAAGTTCGACCTGAGGTCGATTCCACATGAATTAGCTCGCTATATGGTAATTTTTATGTTTTTTCGCAATGTGTGAGTGGATACGGATCAGCTTCCGCTAAAAAATCCTCCACGAAATTATTTCTGCCTGGAGATTTTCCGTTTCGCCCTTTCTCATTTTATCCGCTGTTATTTCTCTTCAAAATGAAAGATGAATTTCTTCCGATTTATCTCCTTTTCAAAAACTCATTGTTAAACGGAACATTTGTTGAGGCAGAGAACGTTGTGTGATAAACGACAGTTACCTTGTTATAGTTAAAAATCTGATGAATGTAAGTGCAGTAATTGCTGTGAAGTAACTTCAGAACACTGCAAAAGCGTGAGATACAATTCTATTTTCAATCATATGTGATTGTTTTGAATTTTTCTCTTAATGATTTCATTCATTTCGGTTGAAACAGGATCATGAGTTTATCGAAACTTGAATTTTTTTCTAAAACCAGACGTGGCCATCTAGCTTTAATATTCGAAAGTAGAACATATGCATGAAAAAGAAATTTGAAAATTGACAATAAACTCTGGAATTGCCGAGAAAGTCATTTCAGCGGACCGTCATTGACAAATTTTGATGATGCTGAACTCCAAGAAGGAAACCATACCTGCATTCCTAAGATCGAAACAGAGAAATGTATCCCAAACTGCAGATAAGGGCTCCTGAGGAACTTACTCCAATTTAGTAAATTTATAACGATACTTTATCAACAGCACAGGATCTAGAATTAGATTTCGTGGCAGTTATCCCTAAATTTGGATCTGTGAAATCTTCGATATGCTGACACTGTTCAGGTTTATAACATGGTTGATCAGTGGATTGATAATCCTGTTATCGGATACGCATTATAACAGTAGCGTAGCTAGGGTGGGGCAAGGAGGACATTTGTTCCCGGTAGCAGCATCCAAGGGGCGCCAAATTCATGTTATGAAATTGTAGAATGAAATGTTTTCCATTCTTAGCACATAGAAAGGAGCACAAAATCTTCAGTTGCCCCAAGCTCTGAAAGCCCTAGCCACGCCTCTCATTATCAAGTTGCTTATGTGGCTTCGAAGAGTCTTTAAGAAGCTACATAATAAAATCAATAGGATAATCAGCCAGTTATAACATGCTTTAGTCGTTAAAAACTGCTATCAGTAACTGTCCTTTCTAAGATATCAATCCACGTTTTTAGCTGATTTTGGTCTTCTGTGGAAGTGACCATCTTAAAGAGATGATTTTCAGTGCAAGTGTTTATTTATACTTTTGGAAATACTAGTCACTTTATGAAGTGGTTGTCTTAGCAAAGTAGTCACCAACCGCGTATGGCTTACTAAGATGGTCCAGATCAGGATGGATCTCGCGCTGCAAACATATATTAAATCCTCTCTAACACTATCACCTGTGTTTCTGATTATTTTGGTCTTCGGTACAGGTGGTTATCTTAAGGTGGTGATGCTCAGTACAAATTTTTATTTCTACTGTGGGGAATATCGGTCACTTCTGAAGAGGTCGCAATAAGAGGGTTCTTGTATATTAAATATTTAAATCTAAATGACAAATGAGTTGGCTATAGATACGGTAGGCTCATCCATGTCATAAATGTAAGCAGGCCCACCAGCAACCAAGCGGTAAAGTCGCTGAACACTGGTAATTCTGCTGCCCGAGGTTAGAATCCTGACTAACGGGCTGGCTATACTGGTATTTTAATGGTTTTCCCATGTGTAACGTGCATACGAGTCCGTTTCCGTTAGAACACCTTCCACGAAGTTGTCCTTTCCCTTAATCAAATAAATAACCATAAATAAAAATGCAATAAATATTGCATTTTTATTTATGGTTATTTATTTGATTAAAAGGATGAAAAGTTTAAAGTTAAAAGGATGAAAAGCTTTAAATTATTAACTAATTAATGTAAAGTTAAATGAATTTCAAAAATGTAAATATACTGGTAGTGTCATAGGCTAAAATACATTCTTTTTAAAATTCCTCCACGAAAGAATCTTTTTTTTCCCTTAGACAGATTGCCCCCATGTGCTCTAATATATTCAGTTCACTCTGAATCAAGTATAAAACTTTAGACCCGGGACAAAATTTCTCTCTTTCTTACTATAATGCTTTTCACGAAATAATCTAATAAAGAATGTATTTTTATGTGTTGCTTAAATACAAGCTTATGCATTTTGATGGAATGATTAAATTACAGGAATAAAACAAAATAGATTCAATGCTTTAAAGACTTTAATAATCAAATATACGAATAAAATGCTGAGAGAATGAAATAAATAATTTAAAAATCCAGATCCTTCCGTCATGACAGAAATCGTTTCATCTAAATAAGTAAAGGCACGTCTCTAACTTATTAAGCTTGAGGGTACAGCTAACCAGAAAATACCGGAATATCTTCTTCGGTTAATAAAAGTTTCCTAGTGTCTTGTATTAATGAAGTTATAGTCTAATTGTATTTTTTATTTTTATTTTTTGGAAAAGTGATAAGTGGTTTTCAAAATATGTTTTAAACTTTAGAATAATTCGAAAAATAATTTTAAATATTATTTATTATTATTTTTTTATATCGCAGTTTATTTGGTTTCGCAGATTTTATGTTGTTTTCTTCGCTTTCATTCCGTTTCGCATATACTGTGTTCTTTTGCAATTCAGCAAACGGAGAGTGCAATGTGTTTCTTTATATTGACTCCCATCGCATTTTTGTGCTTTGTCCTTTGTTTTTAGACCAAAGGGATTTAGTCCTGAAGGACTATTACTTTCCTTTGGGCGTTTTGCGTTGTTTCACAAAAAACGGCGTATCACTTTTCAATTTAGTCCTTATGTTTCTTTGTTGGTTATTTTTTTTTGACGTAGCTTTCTCTTCAAAAATCGTCTGCGTTGCACGGGAAAATAAAAAGAAATTTTAATTACAATTATAAATAAATAGCCAAATAAATGTGAAATTCGTAACAATATTCTCTAAAACTTTAACGAATTTTTCATTAACAAACTCAAAGATTTCAAAGCCAGCAATACCAACGTTGTACAGAAAAACATTTTTATCTCCAGCGCGTGAGAGTGTGTACCGAAATTTCTAAAGATATGCTCAATTTAAAATTATTTTGCGATATTGCTGTTGAACTGAATTTTATGGTTTAAGTGCGAAGAACATGGTATTTAACAAATAAAGGTAACACACAAAATGTTAAATAAACGTCCCCTTTGGACGTAATTAAAATCTGAAACCTTTCAGAATTTTTTTTAAATATATATGTTTGAGAATTTCGGGCTCTCATTATGATCATAATGAAATTAATCCAGATAATAATCTTGTGACTATAATAGTTAGCAATCATACATATAACCTGCAGTTCCGTTTTCACAAAGAATCACAAAGACCACAAAATTTTGCAAAAGAGTACACCATTTAACACTTTGCGAATGAGTCTCACTTCATCAAACAAACCATAGACTTCGACTGAAAATTGTTTCTTCGTTTTACGAAAAATTTATTCAGCAAAATTGAATTAAGAAATTTTTTTGCATTAGCTGTAATTTTCTCCTTTCTGTAGAGACTGGTGGATAAGAGAGACTCATTTTGTCCAATGTCAAATTACAGCATTGGCCTAGATCAGTGTACGATTATTGAAATGACATTTCCATTATAAACTTTAACTTTTGCTGATTTTTTTGCGATCCTCATGTGTTGACAAAATCAAAAATTTAATTAAATTATATCCTTATACATTGCTTGAAAAGGATTAAATTGAATCCGAATTCAAACAAAATATTCCCATGTCTTTTCAGTCATATTTCTAGTAATTTTATTTTTCTAACATACAGTACCGGACTTTGATGATACAAGAAGACTGAAGATCATTTATGTTTTAAAATCTTAAGCAAAGCATAAATAACGTAGCCCTATAGCACTCGAGCGGTAAGATCGTTTAACACTGATAGTTCGACATAGGTTCAAATCCCAGCGAATGAGTTGGTTCCAAGAGACTTTTTGTGATTTTCTCATGTCTAAAGTCAATGACAGCCACTTTCTCTTCAAAATTCTCCCACGAGCACGAAGGCATTTCTTTTCTAGATCGATAGTCCATGTGCTTTGCCATGATCCAAGTAACCTAAGAACAAATGAAGGCAAAATGCAGTAAATATTATCTTGTCAAGGGATCGAACAATTATTAATACGTGTAGCAGAACATTTTTGAAATAATTTCTTGAGTACCAATCCATTTAAATATATTCGAGGACTAGGGAATCAATTAAACTGTATTCAAATTTTTAAAAAAAAATCGGAGTTGAGCCGTACATGTCAAACACGGAATTATTAATTTCTTGTATTTCGAAAGATTTACTTTTTACTTTTTCTTAGTTTCATCATACACATTTGTTTTTAACCCACTCTTCTATAAGAAGGCGTATCTGACCCCTGTGGGCAAGCATGTAAAAATTATCATTCTATAGCTGAAGACAATATATAAGTTTGAAAAAGTATTTTAGGATCGACACTCATGATGCATGTGCTTGTGAAAGATTCAGTTAGATATATTATATATTATACCTGATTGATATATTATTGAATATAAAATAAAAATGAAATGCATTAAGAAGTAAGCCAATTTTTTTACCCCCTAGCTTTTTGCAATATTGGCAACTTACTCCTATAATTTGAAAGACAAATTAACTCTAGAATTACCAATCAGTCAAAAAGACGAATTTTATCCTTTGGTTAAAGGCATAAAACAGTTATAAATACAATGTTTTACCAAAGCTATTTATTATTTAGGCTTCTAAAATACTGTGAAAAACTTTAAAAAAGAAATCTAAGGCAGGCTGGTGAAATGTTAATTTAAAGCAGTTAACACAGTTTCCGATAAAACTAAAACATTAATCATCATTAACATTAATCATCAACTAAAACATTGAGCATCACAGGATTCAGAATGAAAGTAGACTGGCATTGTCATCAAATCAGATTATTTAGGTTCTGGCAAAGCAGCCTAAGACTATCTGCCTAAGGAGGTATGGATAACACGTTACACAGGACAGTTCTAAAGGCACGTTGCCCTCTTCGAAAAAGTGAATGTTGTGTTGCTGAGGTTATAATGGTGAAGACAGGTTCACGGTAAAGCACTAAAATGCAGTTCCCGACACGGTCGATCACTCTCAACCAAATTTCTGAACTCAAGACACAACTTTCTTCCCGTACAGGCAGGGTATGTATAGCTTTAACCTGCTTTTGAGAATATTGCCGAGAAAACCGCTAAAAATGCGTTCTAGAATGTTCTCGCTCTGTTTATGATATAATCGCCAATTTTATCACCAAATATCGCCAAATGGGCGATTTCTTGCATAACTTCGCAACCATTCCTTTCCGTGCGACTTTCTGACAACATAAAGCCGTGGACGTGGACTTACTCCGCTCCGCTGGAGAAGCTTTATTTTTGACCCGCTTCGCGGAGAAGTTATCCCTATACCGGCCATTTTGCAACAATAAATAAGTAAACAAATAGATAAACAAAACATACGCATTAAAACCTCTCACAGCAACTATCGTTGATACATATTACTTCCACATAAATAAATAATAATATTGAATGCCAACAGAAGCCAGTTTTGCATCTAATGGTTCTGTGAGACTAAAGGTGCATCCAAGAGATAATAAGAGGTTTTTGTAAGCAATAACAACATTTATTTACAAGAAAATATATGAAAATTTCAATCAATTAGAGATATATTATTAGGCATCTCTGCCTTCCATGTCCTACCTGCACCTTTAGTATCCTGCCTGCCACTGACTGTTGGAATGTACACGTATGCCGCCTGGCACTGGCTATTGGAACGTACACAGCGCCCTCTAGCCGAATGGCGCGGGAAATACGCAACACTCCCCACCTGAACTCACTTGAGTTCACTTGCCATTGATTTATAACAATTTACATGCAGGAACCATTTGAAATTACATGAAGAAAAACACAAATAGAATATTACATCAAAATTGTTCACAATCACTTGATACACAAAAACAAATTACACTTTTAACTTCCAAAGAAAATTGTTCAAATATCAACCCTTAAAACATAAGCACACTTAAACTATCATTAATACACAGATAGAACATTAACATGTTGCAACTCAATTAAACTAACACAATTAAGGATTAATTTCCAAATTATACACAAGTTGTACTGAGCATTTTATTTGTCCTTTAGGAGTCTGAATAAGAAGAGAACGAACTTTTCCATCTCTTCCTGGATATAGCTCTAAAATTTTTCCCATCATCCACATATTTCTGGGATAACGCTCATCATTAATCAAAACAATATCATTCACTTTAAACGAAACTATTTTACCTGGTTGTGGAGAAATATAAGCTGATCTTAGATTAAGTAAATATTCCTTTCTCCACCTGTTCCAGAAGTGATTCAAAAGTGTTTGCTGATATTTATATTTCTTTACCAAAGAATTCCTATTAACATTAAAATTTTCATTTTTATGTTTTATTACAGGTAAAGACACCAACCTTTTACCAATAAGAAAATGAGATGGGGTGAGTGGAGAGGGTTCTGAGGGTTCGTTGTACAGATACGTGATAGGCCTGGAATTAACCAGAGCTTCAATTTCCGAAAAAACAGTTTCCAATTCCTTCAAAGAGAGAGAGGATCGTCCAACAATTTTCTTTAAGCAGGTTTTAACCGTTCGTATCTGTCTCTCCCAGAAACCTCCCCACCATGGACTTTTTTCAACTATAAAATTCCAAACTATACCTTTAGAAGCAAACAAATTTTTAACTTGATTATTATCTATCTGATTCCACCATTTTTTCAATTCACAATTTGCTTTTTTAAAAGCTTTGGCGTTATCAGAATATATAGTGGAACATAATCCTCGACGAGAAACAAATCGTCGGAATCCTAACAAAAAAGAATCAGAACTTATGTTAAGAACTACTTCTAAGTGGATACCTCTTGTCACAGCACAGCTGAATATAGGTAAATAACACTTTGAAGTAAAATCGAAAACAAAAAATGGTCCGGCAAAATCCACACCGCATATTGCAAAGGGTGGATGCTTTTGAATTCTATCAGGCGGTAAAGGGGCAACCACCTGCATTCCAGATTTCACTTTGAATCGTCTACGAATCAGACAGTTATTTAACACCTTTTTCACAAAATGACAACCTTTAACAATCCAGAATTGTTCTCGTAAATGTGTTAAAGTTGCATCCACACCTAAATGGCACATTTTAGTATGAGAATCACAGATAAGTAGTTCAACAAATTTATCATTAGATGGAAGAAACCAAGGATGTTTGGCTCGCATATCGTTACTTGAAAACTGTAAACGTGCCTTTAAACAAAGTAAGTTATTATTATCAAGTTCAGTGTTCAAATTAAATATGCGTGAACTCTTATCGATAGTTCCTTTAGAAAGAAGTTGGGTAACTTCTGTACTATAATGCTTGAATTGAGTAGCTTTGATCCAAAAACGCAAAGCTTGCTCGAGTTCTGGAGCACATATAGGTCCATTTAATTTTGTAGAATTAGGCTTAGAATTGTGCACAAACCTTTTATTCCAAGCAGTAACACGCAGTAATCTACTTATTCCGCTGAAGTCATTAACGTCCAGTAACGACGACATAGGTAAGTTTCCATTAGCTGAACTGGTTACCATGGAATTAACCAGTGCAGTCCGTCGCTCTTTCACTATAACGCGTTCATCACAGATGTCATTAAAATAATGTAGCGATTCTTGAAGAGGCCACGAGTAAAGCGGTTTAGACAACCACACAGGGCCTGATCACCACAGAGAACTTGTAAGAATCCTCCTAGCCGATTCTCCTCTAGCAGTAAGGTCTGCGGGATTCTCGGAACCACTGCAATGGTTCCAACACACTGGTAGAGTCAGCGACTGCACTTGAGCTACTCTGTTGGCAACAAATGGTTTCCATTGTTTAGAAGATCCTTTCAACCAATGAAGGACGATTTGAGAGTCGCTCCAAAAGAAAATTTGTTTCGCGAAATTAGGAAATAGACCTTGCAAATAATTTCCTAAACGTGCAGCGAGGTGTGCTGCCATTAACTCTAATCTTGCAAGGGTCAAAGTTGTTAAAGGAGGAACCTTACTTTTTGACATTATAAAACTCACTTTGATTTGGCCATTGTAATTCACGTACCTTAGGAACGCAACAGCCCCATATGCCTTGGGACTGGCGTCACAAAACACACGAAGAGAAACTTCACTTATTTCTACACTTTCAAAAAACCTTCTTTCAATAGATACTGATTCAAGTTCACAAAGTTCAGAACACCATGTTCTCCATTTATTTTGTAGGTCACTTGGAAAATCTTCATCCCACTGTAGACCACGTTCCCACATCTCTTGCAGAAGAATTTTCACAGTGATTACAAAGGGACTAATCAGTCCACATGGATCAAATATCTTTGAAATAACTCTCAAAACGTGACGCTTGGTGATTGTAACATCAATGGAATCCCTAACATCTCTTAAATCTAATTTGATTTTATCTTCAATCGGATCCCACTTGAATCCCAAGAAACCTGTTCCTTGCCCGAAGTCAGTATTTTCCTCATATCCGTTTTCATTCCAAAATTTATACAATTCCGGACAATTAGTTTTTAATTTCCTCAAATGAAATCCCGCTGCTTTTAATACCTCTATTGCAAATGATAAGCATTTTGAATGTTATTGGCTCCATAGCAGAGATCATCAACATAAAGAAAAGAATTTAACATGTCATAACATTTTGGATGATGTTCCTTAAATTTCTTAATGTGAAATTTCAAAACGCAAGCCAAGGAAAATGGCGAAGTAGTTAAACCCAATGGGAGATGATTTAAATGGAGAGTTTCAGTTGAATAACCTACCTCTTCGGGAAACCACAAAAATTTAAGGTATTTTTATCTTCCTCCGCAATCTCTATCATAAGAAAAGCTTTCTCTAAATCTCCGCAAAATGCAACTTGATATTCTCGAAATTTAAGAATTATGTCCAATAAATTTGCGTAAAGATTTACTCCCGATTCTAGAGACTCATTAAGAGATTTATTATTTTCATTAGCCTTACTGCTACAGTCATAAACAATTCTAACTCGAGTTGTTTCCTTGTCATCCCTAATTACTGCTCTGTGGGGCATATAATATCCTGAATTTTTATCTTCATTAACACATTTTCCCACAATCTGACATTCTAACTGATCCGATATAATTTGTTTATACTGGTCATAAATTTCTTGATTTTTATTTAGTTTGTGCTTTAACGAATCAAAACGCTTTTTCGACCCAGAATTCAACCCAACTGCAGGTCCCAAGTTTTCCTTCCACATCAATCTACAAACGTACCTTTCCCCATTAAATTAAAGAGAATTTTCAAATTTTTCAATCAATTGATTGTCCCATTCAGAAAAGTTTTGTTTGTCTGACTGAAATTCTTCTATTTCCCAAAATTTTTTAAAATCGCGCAAAATGGAAGAAGAATCTATGACTAAACATACATTTTCATAATTATTAGTCAATTTATAACTTCCTTCCACTCCCGCTAGTAACCAAAACAAGAATTTATCGCAGTAATATTTTCATTTAACTTTACTCTCTGGTCATAAACAACATCCCAAAATGAATTGCATCCGATAAGTATTTCCGTCTGACAGCCAAAGCCAAAGGTAAACCTCTTTCCTTCAACACATTGCGAATAGATCCATCAGGAATTTTCAAGGACAAATTAGATATATATTCCGTTATGACAGCTTCTAACTCGTACGATTTCGAACTTTGATCCCTATTGCGCAACGTCAATGAAACGATACCGTATTTCTTCTCACGTGCCATTTTGTCTCCGAAAGCAAAAATAGCTATTCTTTCTTAGCGTGTTGGCTTTAATTTTAATTCTTTAACTAATCGAGATGAAATAAAACTTAGATGACTACCATTGTCTAAAATAACAAAACATTAGTTAAGACTGAATTTTTATCCGAACAGGCTAAAACTGTACACGTTTGTAAAAAGGGCTTATTTTTGGTACATACACTCACGTTTGTGAAAATTGCAACACCAAGAAGGAATCGTCATAATTGAATGCAATTTAATACACAGTTGAGTGGTAGTGGTACAAATAAATGATTAAATGTTCAAAGCAAACAAACAAAAACAAGAGATCAGAATCAGTATTTTGTGTGGCCACCACGCGCCGCAATAAGTGCTGCTACACGACGTGGCATGGAGTCAAACAAAGTTTGAATGTCTGACTGAGGAAGAGCATTCCATATCGTTTGTACGCGTACCCAAAGTTCGTCTGCAGACGCAACAGGACGAGGATCACGAGCAAGACGCCGACCAATGACATCCCACACATGTTCAATTGGCGACATATCCGGGGAACACGCAGGCCAAGGAAGAAGCTGTACCTGCTGCGCTGCAAAGAAGGATTTAACAATCCGAGCAGTATGAGGGCGGGCATTGTCCTGTTGAAATACAGCGCCTGGCAAGCTTTGAAGGAAGGGAACAGCTTCGGGCTGTAGAACTTCACGGATATACCGGTTGCTGTTCAGATTGCCCACAATTCGTAGCAATTGAGATCGTCTATGATATGCTATGGCGCCCCAGACCATAACTCCGGGTGTTCGTCCACTGTGGCGTTCGATAATGCACTCCGGAAGGTGGCGTTCACCGGCATAGCGTCTGACACGAATGCGGCCATCATGGTACCACAAATTAAAGCGGGATTCGTCAGAAAACACGACATGCTGCCAATCAGCACGCCAGTCTCTATGCTGATTGGCCCATTGTAGCCGCAGGCGGCGATGGTCGTGCGTTAGGGGGATCCTGTATAAAGGAGTCCGTGCGCGCAGTCCACACTGCAGCAGACGTCTACGAATTGATGAAGCACACAATGAAACACCTGTAGCTATTGACCACAGTGCTGCCAATTGTCTAGAGGAAGCTGTACGGTCCGTCCGCGCCATGCGGACCAGGTGTCTATCATCGCGAGCTGACGTCACATTTCGGGGTCCACTCCCGGATTTCCGAGTTGTCCGACACTCGTCCGTCCACTGCTTCCAAACGCGCATCACTGTGCTGCTGTTACGCTGCACACGAGAGGCTACTGCACGATACGACAATCCAGCTTCACGAAGGCCGATGATTCTCCCTCGTTCAAACTCTGTAAGTTGTTCAAATCTCGCTCTCTTTCGTCGACGAGGCATAAGTACAGATTGAGTTAACGTTTACCACTAGCAGATAACCACCGATAACCATACACGCCTCGCTACAGCCGTCTATTTATTCGCATCCATCAGCCGTTCAGAGGGCGCTGCTCAGCATACGCATGCGCTACGGATTTGCAATTCTAATCATTTGCATATCATGCGCTACTTTGCATTTCCTGAAAATTTCAGCTCACTCGCGTAAGTCCTTCATGGTGTTGCAATTTTCACAAACGTGAGTGTATATTGCAATGAGACACAGAAATATTCTCGGCGTTTTTATTAGATTTAGATTGTGAGTCATTCAAAACAGTTTCGCTTTTCACTTGCTTCTCACAACCTCTCATCGTAACATTAACAGCCTTATTTTTTCTACACACTGACTCACACGATATTTTTGCCCTGCATTCGCGAGACATGTGATATTTTCTAAAACAACAACAGCATCTAGCTTCAATCTTCAGCTTATTTATTTTTTGTTCTACATCCAATTTTTTACAACTTACGGAATCGTGATGATCGTCACAGAATAAACAAACATTTTTTATTTGTGTATTTAACGCTGAAGCGGTTGATATATTTTTAGGCTTTGAATAGCTTTTCTGATAAGTTTAATCACTTTGATAATTTTGGAAAAAGGATAGTTTCGTTTCGTAACTTTTTAGGGGGCTCATCACAGTTTCGGCAATTTCCCTAGATTCGATTTCATTCCTCAAAAACGTAATAATTTCCGAAACCTCACAATTCACTTCCCTGTTTCGTTTTCGGTGAAAATCTAACACCAAATCTTGTGGTAGCAACTTCAATAATACTGGATTCAATAAATTCCTATATGAACCCTCCGTTACATTTAATGAACGCAAATTTCTTATATTAACTTTTACTTCATCGTATAATTTACTCAAACCTTTAACATTAGACGAACATTTCACGGGTTCTAAGTTTAATAATTTAGTCATGTAAGAATTTATAATAGAATCAGTTCTACCATATCTTTGTTTTAAAAGCTCAAGACATGAGTCATAGTTTTTCTCATTTAATTCAAAACCCGCAACAACGTTATATGCAGGACCAGAAAGAAGAGATTTTAAATACTGGAATTTTTCAATTTTCGCAAGTGAATTGTTTGAACCGATTGCGCTATCAAAACAGTTTAAGAATTCCATAGGTTTGCCAGAATCACCAGAGAATCGCGAAATTTCTAACTTTGGTAATTTTAAAGCCGTAACGGTGTTTTCCGAAACACTAACTGTGTTAAGAACTGAAGACCGCTGAACATATTCTGCTTCTAATTCTTTAATTTTGTTCTTTAGTTTAATCTTAGCGAACAATATTTTGTCATCGTATTCTTCCAAAGCTTTTAATTCACATTTAAATTTTTCCAGATCGTCTATGAGTGCTTCCACCTCTAAATCGTGGCTTTTCAAGATCTGCTCTTTCATTTCTAACAGTTTCAGTAGTTCTGATAATGAACTTGCGTCTTCAACAGCTTCATCGAGCTTCTGCACTCTTTTAACTAGTTTAGTAACACTAGCGCGAACGTTACTTCGTTTTTCAATTATTTTCGAAAGCTTATCCATATTAACGCTGAATTTGTGAGTTCAAAAGATCTTACCTCCACAGTCCAGTATGCAACCCCAAAGCGTACGTACAGTATCCAAACTTCTCAGAAATATAATCCAGTAGTGATGACTAATTACTTCCGCTATTCCACATTCGCGGACAAGATGCACCAATTTTGCATCTAATGGTTATGTGAGACTAAAGATGCATCGAAGAGATAATAAGAGGTTTTTGTAAGCAATAACAACATTTATTTACAAGAAAATATATGAAAATTTCAATCAATTAGAGATATATTATTGGGCATCTCTGCCTTCCATGTCCTACACCTTTAGTATTCTGCCTGCCACTGGCTATTGGAATGGACACAGCGTCCTCTAGCCGAATGGCACGGGAAATACGCAACTGCCAGTACTTCTATTTGTGTACCTTAATAATTAAAGATTGCTTTTACTTTTCAAACATAAGCGAAGAAATAGTGTTGTGTAGCAAATTCACTTAATTATTTAAGTTATGACTTAAGAATTACTTTTTATTATTATTCTAAATTTATGTTACACAACATTTTTTTATTTAATACGCTGTATTTATATTTGCTTTGGTATAATTTTAATTAGGAGTTTTTGGTACTTAAGATTTGTGCGTATCTTTCACTCGTTATCTTAGACGCGTTGAAACACACATTGGAATTGGGTGCTTTTCTACGTAATAAACTTGATTTAATATTACTTAATTTAAGTTCATCCATTATTAATTTATGTCACTGGATGCAGAAAAATTAGCCTTTTAATTTAAGATCACTTTCAAGATTCTAGCTTTAACAGTTTTTAAAAAACAGTCAATTATTTAACTAAATTTTTACACTTTGCTTGTGAAAAGGAATTGGGGGGAAAGGATTGAAAAAAGTTGCGCTTTTAGCTAAATTCTAAGGCTTTGCTTACGTGTTAAGAGGAATACAATGAGAATTTCCGGTGGGGTCTAGGTTTCTAAGTTTTTTTGGCTAGCACCTGCATTGGATTCTTCGCATTTCTTTTGGCGTGCTTGGCGATATTTGAATGTGTGCTTAGTTCAAAACCTCGGAATTTGGGACGTTTTCACAGGGGTGAGTAGCATATTCACAAAGCCTACAGACCTTTTTCCTACGGTCTGCTCTCATTGGACAAAACATCTGCTTGGCGGTCATATTTGGAATAGTGCGTTATCGTCTTGCAGTCTTCGTAATTAACGCCAAACATACCTTGTGGGCTTTCCAGTAAAGCGAGGAGAAACAGCGTTTATTTCATTCGATAATTTTTTTATTTTATGAATGAAAGCTAAGGGGAATTCTGTGGAACATATTTTAAATAACCTACTGATCTTATTAATAGTTCATTTTTATTTGGTTAAAGAATGAATTTAAACTGTTAAAAGTATGATAATTGTTTTGCAAGAAAAAGTATTTACATGGAAATGGGATATGTGCTTTTTTCGTCATTTCTGTTAGAGAAAGTTTGTTATGTAAATTTACATAGCGCATTAATTATACAAATAAAAGAATATTAAAAAAAATAAACCAAATAAAAACATTCTATAAACATTTAAGGGCGTCGGGTACCTATTCTTTTTACTTAAATTATGAGTAAGTATAACTAAAATTATATTTTATTCCATTATGCGCTATTTCTATTGTAACTCTTTTCGGGATCTTGGATCGTAATCTTGCAACTACTATCTACTACAAAGAGTACAAACCAGTAAATAAAAATAAAAAAAATCACCCTTAACAAAAATAGAGAAAATAAAAGTGTTAAATTTTTAACTCTGTACCCGAAGGCGAAGAAACCAATAATAAAAAAGCCATAAGGTGAGGATAAAAACAAAAATAAGTCCGTGCAGTGATAGTTTGTAAAAGTTACGAACGGGATTAGAAACCCCGATTTTGTGCTCTGTACCGTTGAGCTGTGGTTCCTTCTCCAACTTTTACACGCTTTTCGGTACACCACGCTGATATACAAATAGCAAAGGCGATGAAACAAAAATCGCCAAGCACAAGATTCTGTAACCCTACTTTTCCTGTTTCAACCAGTCAGAGCAAACAATAGCAGAAACGGTCTGTAGGCTTTGTGAATATGCGGGTGAGTACGGGGTTTGGAGTACTGGAATTTTCACCCTGGTTAGCGGGGCTCGGCGATAGATGGTTTACTTCCTTGACAAAAAGCCTGTGCAAGTGTCACTCCTCCTCTTTTCTTCGCTTTCTTTTCTGCAACGTGTTTGTGCAGCTTCGAAGTGGCTTATGGCTCTTTTCGATTGCGGATGGATGAAACTAAAATTTACTTGCCTCCTCGGAGGTCTTCTAAGAATTTAAATAAGGTTATGAGCTTATAAGGCTCTCCTTAGAGAAGTAATATGTGTTACGTAAAATCCTCCTTTACTTGCCTCCTCGGAGGCTGTTTCCATTGGCTGAAATGTCTTATCCAGTTTTGGGCCTCCACGTGCTGCAGTCTCCATCCATGTTTGTGAGGATGTTGCCTTGGCGATTCTACAAGAAATTGCTTCAACCGATATAATCATTCAGCAGTTCTATGTGATATGGGACTAGGAGTTTTCCTTTTCGAGTCCAGTACTCCTGGTTTAGCTGATACTTTGAAGAAGATTTCAAACACTCCCAGTGATCAACAATTTCTTCATTTGATTTTTTGAAAGAACTTCAAGGCTTCTGTAAGATGGGCTGTGCTGTCATCATACTAAGCTAAGTTCCCTTTCAGTCGTTTTCTTTCATATCTGGGTTAATCTTAATTAAAGAGAAAAACTGAATTATCTTAATCGTAACTTAATAATTTGTTAGAATTAATGGCTAGAAGGGTTCTCCCTATTTGTAAAATGGTAAATTAAAATTGGCTTAATTTTTTTTAATGAGTTTGTTAAAAGATTTTTAAATTGTTAAGAAATTGGAAATTCTGTTTTATTTAGTGAACTAAAAAAATGCTGAGTTAATGTAAACTGTAGAATTACACTTGCTGAGTTAAAGAAAAAATTGAAAATTCGAAATAGAATTTTGCTCCTATGTTAATCGTCTAAATCTTCTTAAGAGGGTGGTTCTGCAGTACTCTGTTAATTGAATACAAAATATTAGAAAACTTTTGATGAGCTAAAATAAGATATCTAATTTAAGGATTTTATCTTGATTGGTGGTATTTTTTTACTCTTTGCGAAAATAAAAGAAGATAATTTTAAGTTGTTAGGAATAGTAGCATTCCTTTTATTTTCTCTGCAATAAGACGAAAAGAATATATATATATAGTTTTGTTTTAAAATGCTTAAATTGTTAAGAGATAATATAGATATGCAGGATTATTAGAATAATAGATAGTTACTTAAATTTTGAAGGTTATAATTCTTTTTTTTATGAAATTACTAAATTGTTGAAACAAAAATGTTTCGCTGTTAAAGTTAGAAATTTTCTCCGGTTATTCTTCACTGTCTTATTCTCTGTGCAATAATAAGATCTAAAATTCAAGATTGTTCTGATTAGTAGTGTTCTTTTATCTTCTGTGCAATAATAAGGTAAAGAACTTAAATAATGTTAAAGGAAATAGTTGTCATGAATTTTTATAAATTTTTACTCAATGAAATAGTTATGCTTTCTCTTAATTAATAATTATAGAATTTTTTTATGTTGTTTATTTTGAAATTGCAGAATTTGTTGGAAACACATATTCAGTCAGTCAGTCAGTCAGTCAGTCAGTGCATTTATAGCCGAATTATTGCGAATTATGCAACTTAACCGGCTCGATGACTAAATTTGCCTGAAAAGGCCACAAGACGTTAAAGGTCCAGACGAATATAAATAAAAAGAGCAAAGGTCAAAAGGGGGCCACAAGCGGCAACGACAAGACGACTGATAAAATCAGAGAATTTGAGGCAGTTTAGCGCATTCAAAGCTGAGGTGTGCGTGAAGTCAAGATGTGAAAGAATAGGCACAAGATGTAAAATGTTACCTAATTACATGAAATAATAAGTGTGGTTAAATACATTGCATAATAAATAATAAAAATATATACAAGTTTATATACAATATAGTATCATGAGTTACATATCAGTTAATGTAAAAAGAGAAGTGTAGGTAAGGTAAGTGCCAAACATGTACAAAATACTAAGCATTGAGTGAACGGAAACCGATCATGAATCTTTGTTACGTGGGGAAGTTGGCGTCCCGCGTGAAGAATGCTGCAAGTGCTCGAAGGTCAACGTCCTCTTCAAGAACGATGTAATCAAACGTGTTGAAGTGCTTCAATCGGTTGCAAATTAAGGCTTTTTCGAAGAAATTTTTGTTCAATTTATGCAGATATTTTTCCATAGTTTGTATTTGTAGATCCTTATGCAGCATATCGTTAGAAACATAAAAGTGAGCTCCAGTAATTAGTCTTGAGAATCTGTTTTGAATAATTTGAAGAATTTTAATATCCTTTGTCCTATAGGCTGCCCATGCGGTTGAAGCCTATGTCATAATTGGTCTAATAATGGCAGTGTATATGTGACGTTTTGGCTCTACTCTGATATAAGTCCCCGGTTGCTCCCCGGATATATGTGGTCGCCAAATGTGGCAATATGTTTTCTGTGCCGGTTTTGGGCGCGATTGTGTATTCCGCGATAGTTTTTGACGGGATTTTTTTTGGTATAGCAACCCTTTTGGCGTTGAAAGTTGAGTGGGTGCCGTGGTTTTGTTGTGCGTTTGGAGTTTCGGTGTGTGCGTGGGAATGGCGTGTCTTAGATTGAAGGAAGTGGTTGAAAAGTTTCTGCCGCGCATTATGGATTGTGTTCGGGATAAGTTTAGTTTGAGACGGTACGATGTGGGTGTAGTTAATGAATCTTTTGTTTACGGCTGTGTGTATGGTAATAGAAGCGTATTTTTGGATTTTTTATTTTTTTAACCTATGTTTGGGAAAAGCGTAGGTTGCGTTGAGGCCTAGGATTTTGCAATTGTGTGATTTTTTTTGAAGTTAAAGCCAGTTGCTTTCTACATGGTTTCTCATCAAACATTTTTGGTGAGGATTTTTGAAGCCGAGCATTACGTGTCATAAGTCCGAAAGAATTTTGAATGGTAAATGAAGCTATGTTTTTTCTCGTGTATTTCAGGGAATGTTAATACATTTTGTAATGTATTGAATGAATATTGTATTTAAGATGATTGTGTTATTAATGAATTATTTCTTCACGGTTTGTGTTTATGCTTACAGTATATATTTTTTAAAATTTATGGTTATTATTTTAGCGAGGTTTGCAGAATGTCATGATTTCTGCTTAGTGCCACGAATTCTGCGCGGTGCCATGAATTCTGCAATTCTCTGATGTTTTTTAAAGTTAAAACAGATCGCTGTGTACATGGTTTTTAAGGGAATTATGTTATTAATAATGAATGAT
>KK116015.1:95924-112722 GCA_000611955.2 Stegodyphus mimosarum
TGATATTGCACTTAACGTGCATTGCTAGCATAATATTATTTGTTACATTTTATAACACTTTAACACTTTCATAGCAATCATGAAATACAAATGTAGGTTAAATTTCTAAGCTTACAGCAAGTGCTTCCTATTCCTTTCTCAAGGTACTTTCCTGAAATATCACATTACACTGAAATAATAGTCCATAGACTAAATCGTGTTCTTCAATTTTCCGATTTTTCATTCTAGACATTTTACAAGTCTTTCGACAAAGCATCATACAAAATCATTTAGTTAACATTTTTCTTTTCAGCAATTCATTGCTTTTACAAAATTAATCTATTTACAATGCTTCAGAATCTACTTTACAAACATTAAGTAATTTTAAGTCTTTGCAGAATTACAATTTTTTTAAGCAAAAACATTTTTCTTTCAAGACAAGTGTTTATCGCCCACTTGGCGTAAAACTAAACCTCGCTTGAGGTAAAATCGACCCTGCAACTTGCAATACACTCGAAAATTAACTAAACTTTTGAATAAGAAATGCTACTTATCTTGTTGTGGTCATCCATCCTTTTCTTGGCCCAATCCTTGAAAGTTGAGTATGTTGAAGCTTGGGCCAGTGTCCTTGACTTTGGTTGTTGGTCCTTGCCAGCTTGTTCATCTCTTTTTCTTTTACAATTCCGTCGTTGTATCCTGGGGTACTTGCGCTGGGGAGGAGGTTACTCTGCTGGGCGTTTGGTGGACTGGGCCCTTCGCTCCTGGTTCCTGCTTTATTCGGGACGTTGATTCTCCACCTGCAACCGAGGCTGCTTGCTTCTCAGGCACCTTTCCGATGTTTCTGCAGTTCTCTTGGATACTTTGGGCTTTCCTTGACCATTCTGCTTTCGTCTCTTGGTCTGCTCGTAGGTCCGTTCATATGTCTGCTGACCTGCATCGTCAGTCTTTCTTTTGAATCCACATTTTTGGTTCTTACTTCTACTTTGTTGAGGGGGAGCTTTCTTTTTCTGACTTTTCGATGCCATTGTAGCGGGTTCCTGCTCTTTTCGCTGAATTACATCTTCCGTGCTAATACGTTGGCTGGGATCCTGAAAAAAATCTTTAAATACTGCCATTTTATTTCTGTTATAATATGGCTTGATTTGATCCACATTCGCCGTAATTCTTTGCCTAACATTTTCTTTTTAATATAACAACTGCCTGTGTAACATTCTCAATTATGAAAGGGCCTTCAAAACGCGGAAAAAATTTCCCCACCTTTTCTTCTGGGGCATTTGACAAGATATGTTTTATTTTCAGAACTTCATCTCCCCACATTGTACTTGACCCCTCTTTGCTTTTCGTCATAATATAATTTTTGTTTTCTCTGGGCCATTTCTATATTTCCCGTCGCTTCTCGTATCAAATTTTTAATGTCACTCATTTTAAATTCTTCTGCCCTTTCCTGGACAAAGAAAAGTTTATCTAAGGGTGTCAAAATTTTTCTTCAAAGAAACGGTTCAGCGGGTGTTCTTTGTGTAGTGTCGTGTTAGGCAGTCCTAAGGGCAAATGCAAATTCATTTATATGGCTATCCCAGCTAGAGTGATAAATCTTCACATAACTTCGAAATATTTTCACTACATTTCTATTAACCAGTTCCGCTAGGTTTGACTGCGGACGATACGGGACCATCTTTAGATGACGTATGCCCAGTTTTGCACACATTTCCTCAAAAATATTACTAACAAACTGGGGACCATTATCGGAAATAACTTTTAGGGCCGCCCCGTATTTTAAAATATACTTCTTTAGAATTGACTCTATTACAATTTTTGCAGACGCGCGTTTTAACGGAATCAACTCTAACCATTTGCTAAAATGGTCCACTATAACTAAAAGGTATCGGCTTTTGTTAAGTTTACTTCTCGGGTAAGGTCCCAATAAATCGATGCCTATTATTTGATTTGGGAATTCTGATTTAATACTATTTAGGAACCCGGCCGGGCGGAAATTAACATAATTATTTAATTGACATGTTGGGCACGACTGGACATACACCCTAGTAAACTTTTGCAGTTCTGGAAAGAAAACTGCCTCGCGAACTCTTTGGACAGTTTTTCTTATACCTAATTGGGCCGAAATGGCACAATCGTGCAACTCCTCTAATACATTCAATCTAATGCTGGCTGGGATAACCGGCCTATATTCATGGTTCTCATTAGTCGTTTTCGTATAAAATAACAGTCCGTCAATTATTTCGTAATTTGCGGCCCTATTTCTTATCGGCACAATATCCGGATGACTGAAATTCTCGGGGTCGGCCAAATAATTGTATATATTTTTGAACTCCGGATCTTTTCTGAGTTCGGCTATTATTGTTTCACGAGAATCTAATACTTTGGATGTCAGCATGGCTATCTTGACTATATTTCCATTTTCATCTAAGTTAATTCTGCTTAAAGCATCTGCCACAACATTCTCTTTTCCCGACGTATGTTTAATTATTAGATTATATTCTTGTAATTTAAGTGCCCACCTTATTAATCTGTAATTTGAGAGCCCCCCTTATTAATCTGGGTGATAAATTTTTTCCCGAATAGAGTCTAGTGACCGCCGTGTGGTCGGTATATACAGTTACTGGAGAACTTCCAAAGAACACGCGAAATTTATGTATGCCGATAACACTGCGAGAGTTTCTCTTTCCGTTGCCGAATAGTTTCTCTGGGTTTCATATAATGTTCGACTGAAAAAGGCCACGGGTCGGCCATTTTGGGAAAGCACTGCTCCAATCGCGAAATCTGAAGCGTCCGCTGAAATCTCTAATCCTTTATCCCTCTCTGGAAACTTTAAGACGGGAGCTTGAGTCAATGCGTCTTTCAATTTTTGAAACGCCAAGTTGGCTTCTGCTGACCACGAATACCTAGCTTTCTTTCTTTTCAACTTTAGCAGCGGCTCAGCTATTTTTGCAAAGTCTTTAATGAAGGACCGATAGTATGAACACATCCCAAGAAACGAAGATAACTTCTTCGCTGTTTTAGGGACAGGATAATTTTTAATAGCTATTATTTTTGACTGATTCGTTTCGATTCCCTTTTGGGAAATTTTAAATCCTAAATAGCGTAACTCTTTTGCGGCAAATTTACATTTGGATGCATTTATCTTTAAACCAGCTTCATTTTAAACCAGCTTCATTTAACAATGAAAACACTTTTCTTAAATCTTGTAAGTGTTGTTCTAGATTACTACTTGTAATTATATTGTCGTCTAAATATATGAACGTGCTTTTACCAAGGACAGGTCTTAAGACGATGTCCTAAGATCTTTGGAACGTTGCCGGCGCGCCGGATAAACCAAAAGGCATTCTAAGAAATGCGTACGTGCCAGACGTAGTTGTGAGCGCGGTTTTGTGGACGTCTTCGGGTTTAACCCCAATCTGAAAATAGCCACTCGTAAGATCTAACGTATTCATGTATTTTGTAGACGAAATATTTCGAATTATCTCTTCGATTATCTGCAACGGATATACGGGATATTTTGTAACGGAATTGCGATAATCTATAGCAAAGCGCCACCGCTTCGGGTGCGTTATCGGATAATCATTATTTTTCCTACACAGGACAACGGGGTTAGCATAACTGCTAGAAATTGGCGTGATGATTTTATTCTTTAACATCTCTTTAATATGATATTCAATTATTTCTTCTTTTACCTTATTGTAGCGGTAGGGCTTTTGCCTAACTGGCTGAGCATCTCCCGTTTCAATGTTATGATTTACGATCTGTGTGAAACCCGGTACATCACTGAATAAATTCGAAAAGTCACTTACCAGGCCCTGGAGTTTTTCTTTTTCTTATGCCTGTAGATTCTGCAACTCCAGCTGCGGGGGCTTATCATTCTTGGCTTCTATTGGTTTCATACTTAACGTCAACTCTCCCCCTTTGAAATCAATTTTTGCTTCTGCCAAACTAAAAAAGTCCACACCTAGAATACTACATGTTTGCAGGTTTCGCACAATATAAAATAAAAGTTTTACCTCCTCGTCGTTGATACGCACGAACAACGGTACTTTGCCTAATCAGCTACACTTCTCTCCTTGGGACGCTATGACATCCGTGTCTCTTGCACTAAAAATTCTGTAACGGTGAAAGTGCTTCTTGAAAAATCTTTCCTACATAAAGCTGCTTTGGGCTCCTGTATCTAAGACAGCCGTCGCCGGTATGTTGTTAATTAGAACTTCAATCTTCGGTAAACTCAAATTATTCACGACCACGGTGTTTAAATTGATTTTGAATGGGTTTTGCGCTGCTTCGGACTTCTTCACCTTCCTTGAAGAAATCCAGCTTAGTTTAAATTCTTCTTATTCTGGTTGCCCTCGGAATCTTTGCTTGTTCTTCTATTGAATTCCCTTCGTTCGCCGCTCAATTTAGGAGACACCTCTTTCTTCGGCCATTGCTTCGCCTTATTCCCGTAACTTTGATTTTGCTTCTGCTGGCGTCTTGGCGAATTCCACTGACCTTCGCCGCTCAAATTGGCGACGTCGCTCGTTGTTGGCTGTTCTTCGGCTTTCAAATTGCACTGCGAGCTCAAATAATCTGTCTAACGTCGTTGGGTTTCTTAGCTCGATGAAATCTTGAACTTGGGGCAGTGGCCTAGGAAGTATAAGTTGAATAACTTCAGGATCCGGGCAACTTCTATACAAAAACTTAAAAACTTGAATTTTTCTCAAAATGAAATTAGACTAATCTTCTATTTTTTCTTGGTATCGACTAAAAAGTTCCGATTCCAGTCTGGCTCGATCTCGTACTACAGGAAATGCTTTCACCAAGGAATTTTTGAAATTTTCATATTAATTTTCATACGTATATGTGGGGCTTCCTGGTTCCCCTAAGAGATTCTTTCCAATGTACTGGAACCAACTTAGCGCTTGGCCCTTCAAAGCGCTGGTAGCAAGAGCGACTTTCTGAAATTCGTGAACTGGATATAGCATGAAGTGGGAGTCTAGCTTTTCCAGGAAATTGATTACGGCTGTCTTGCCGTCAAAACTTGCCGCTGGCTTCATGGCTGCTCGCATGGTTTGTACGATGTAGCCAAATCCTTCTAGGCCAGGAGGTGCTATCTCAGGATTCTGGACAGGTACAGCAGGTATCTCAGGTTCGTCTTCTTGTCTTTGAGGCCATCCTCTTATTTTTCTTCGGGCGCCAGTGTCAGGACTGTGTGTTCTGTGCATGTTCTTTGCAAACATCTTGAAGTAACTCCTTAAAGTTCTAAAGTCCTGATCTGGAACAGGGAGCTGAAATCAGCTATGTTCTGGTGTAGATACTTTGATATACGTGGTATAATAACTGCACTTGGACGGGATTTAAAATCCTCTTTTATTAAATCAATATTATTTACACTTCCCAACTCGGGAGGGATACAGAAAGTAAAAGACCACACTTGGGCCAAAATGAACAATCAGATAAATTTAAACTAAGCTAAATAGAAATTTAACTCATATTTGCTCACAGAGCTCTTCGCGGATTTGGCCTCTAACTAAATGGTGCATAGCAAGAAATACTAATACTAGCGCACTTCAATTTATTTCAATAAGCAATCACGTAGTAAGCACGATGGCTTAGAAATTATCTGCTAGCTGGTCAGGCGAACGTCCAACAGAATGACCGTGATCTGAGACTAAAAGCTCTCTCACACTGAGAGGTTTCTACCTCTGGTTTAAATAGTACTTGGCTCTACTTCAAATTAGCATACGCTGAAAACGCGCGCTTCTTCTGACGGGAAGTTGAAACTGAGAAGAGATGGAAGGATTTAAATTAAAATAAAACTTTGTTAGTTGACCTAAAACCTTACAATATGATCCTTGCCAGGTTTAGGTATTATGATAATTTTGGCTTTCTTCCAGCAGACAGGAAAATATAAATTTTTAAGGCAGGCGTTTATAATATTTACAGGTCTGCATAGAATATTTGCGGGGAGATGCTTGATGACTATATTTGTAAGCTTACCGTACCCTGGGGCTTTCTGATTCTTGAGCTTCTTGATGATATGTATAACTTCTTGTGGTGATGCAAATTGAGGGCATCTATGTACTGCAGGTGCATTAATCCAGTGAAAGATATAATGATTGACAAATTTAGTGAATTCTGTGTCATTTGGTGACTCATTTGGCAAAAATTGAATTTCGAGATGATCAGCATGGACCTCTGCTTTTTCTAAGTTAGTGAGAGCAATTCTTTGTTCCCCATAAATGGGTTTATTTACTGTAGGTTTATTTTTCAGGCGTTTAGTAAAATTCCAAAAGGAGTTGTCAGGCGAGTTGAAACTATACAAATTTATTGTCGGCTGTACCTTATGTAGGTGTAATATTAGTGGAATGGGTTTGAGGAGGATTTGCAGTTGGAAATCCAACTTTAACTCGATTTTTTGCTTTTCATTTTATTTTACCTTTTGTAATTTTATTTTTGGTATTGATGCATTTATTGTTTCTTCATGAGACTTGGTCTAGAAATCCAATGGGATTAAGAAGAGACTTAGATAGGGTAGTATTTCATCCTTATTTTAGAATCAAGGATATATTTGGTTTGGTAATTGTATTGATATTTTATATAATAGTTTGTTTAGAAATACCAAATGTATTTATGGATGTGGAGAATTTTATTGTATCAAATCCTTTAGTAACACCAACTCATATTCAACCTGAATGGTATTTTTTATTTGCTTATAGGATTTTACGTTCGATTCCTAGAAAAATTGGTGGAGTAATTGCTTTAATTATATCTGTAGTAGTATTATATTTATTTCCAATAATTTATAAACAAAGTTTTCGGAGAAATAGTTATTATCCTTTAGTAAAGTTTATATTTTGGATTTATGTAGTTAATTGAATATTGTTAACTTGAATTGGGGCTTGTGAAGTAGAATTACCATTTAGTAAGTTAGGACAAATTTTTAGAATAATTTATTTTTTGATATATTTAATTTTTTGAATTAATTTTAATTTTCAGGATAAATTGATATGATTTTAGTAATAGTGTTTTGAAAGCATTAATAAAAGTATTTTCTCATCCCAGATTTCTTGGCGATGATTTGCAATATCTTTTTTAATTTCTCAATTTAATTTATTAAGCTGTCTTTTTAGTCCGGGGTCGCAGGATATATTCTAACGTTTCCTTATTTTATTTCTGGCTTTCATTTTTTCCCGAATGCTTGCTGGTAGTTTTCCAGTAAATTTATCCGCAGGGACGCTATGCGTTGCATTATCATACGCATGCATAATAGTATCTGTGAGTGCGTTGATGGCTCTATCTATGTCAGGGAAGGAAGGGCGGATTGTAGTTATTTAGGAATCCAGTAAATTTAAACCAATCGGTAATCTTTTTCAAGCAGGATTTTTCAGTTTTGGAAATTCCAAGAGTGCCGATAACCGGAACATGGTCAGATGTCATGTCAACTTTAACTTCTAAGCACATAGGGATCGGCATGGTAGTAAGTACAATATCCAATATATCTCCTTTGCGTGGGTTTGAGGGAAGATAGGTGAAATCTGTTGGAGCATAGAAGTAGATAGGATGATTCAATATAAATTCAAGCAACTTTTTACCATTTTTATTCTTGCGCCGACAGTTCCATTCTTGATTCTTTGAATTAAAATCCCCAGCTAAAATTACTGGTTTATTGGCAGGTAATAGATCTGAGAGAATCATAGGATCTAAGACGTTAGACGGTGGAAGATACATGCAGAAGTAAATAATTCCGTAAACGGGAAGGTAGACAGAAGCAGTGACAATTTCGTGTCCATTTCTTCTATCAGTAGAAATCTGGCAGGATTGAAGCGTAGCCTTTACATATATTGCAGCACCCCCGCCGCGGTGTGTCAGCCTGTCACAACGATAACATCTATAGCCAGAGATGTTTATATTTGTACCCGGCGTAGCAAAAGTTTCCGTCACACACGCTATGTCAATATCATAGCAGCTTAAGAAGTTATGAAATTCTGTAATTTTATCCTGAATGCTACGCGCATTCCATACTACGAATTTGGTAAGGGGGCGTTTAAGATTTGGGCCCATTGTTTAATTCTGTAGTTGTGTTTTCTTGACACTTGTTAATTTGCTGAGTCAACTGAAACCCAGCAGTTTTAATTACCGAGACGAGCTCCGCTAAATCGGCAAAAACCTTTTTAGCTTTGCTTAATGTATCAGAATATATGCCAGCTGACAGGGCTTTAGCATATGATTTGTTCTCAACCACCCGGTTGCTGAACGTTTTTGTCTGATCAGTTTTAGGTTTTGGAAATTTCTCACACCCTCAAATCGAGGCTGTGTGATAGTTTCCGCAATTCACACATATAGGAGTGAAATCTTTATCATTTTTGACTGGGAAAAAATGTGATTCACCACATTTAACACATTTAGGGGAATAATTACACCCTAATTGGGTGTGATTAAACCCCTGAGATCGGAAGCATTGTAACGGACCTTGACGTCCCTTATACTCTTGAATTTTGATACAAAAATCACAGAGGAATTTTTCATTATAAATTTTCTTTGACTGCTCTGTCTTAGGCAGTGTTACAATGAATAGAGGGAGGGGGAAAATCTCTCCATTCCTTCTTTTAGTCATTTGCTTGATATGCTCGATGACATAACCTAACTCTTCAAGCCTTGCTTTTATCTCTTCAACTTCTGTGTCTTCATTAAGTCCTTTTATCACTGCCTTTATGTTCCTGTCTTGAGGAAGGATGTTCTATATTAAATTCTCTCAAGACTTTAACAATACTTCTATAATTATCTGCATCGTAGGCAGTAACTTTAATCTTTCCATTAATTCTTTGTCCAAAGAATTTTAATTTCCTGGCATGAAATTCAGTGTATATTTCTGACCATTTCATGGTGGTGGGTTTAATTGTAATCAGTGGTAGTTTAGCAGTTTTCCTAGCATTTTCAGATATATTAGGTGTTTGTTCATTTACATCATTTAAGTTGGAAGTGTCCATAATGTCTTCCTCAATGTCATTCTCTTTATGTGCGTCAGTGGCTGTGTTCTGAATATTTTTATCTTCAGAAATAATATTCTGAGATTGACTCGAATTAATTTTAATATGAATTGATAACCTGACTTTTTTAAAGCGCATTCTTTGCTGTGCGAGTGCGCACAGTTTGATCTCCTCTACGTTTCGTTCTAATCTCTTCGTCTGAACTGGTCTCCTGATCCAAAGGAATTTCAGGAGCATGATCATTATCTAATTTAATCGGGCTACGAGCCCGTGCATTTCCACTATAAGATATAATATCCGAGGTTCGGGTATCTGAAACAGCATTTTCATTAACTCTAGAATTAGCATGTGAAAAATCAATGCTCATGGTTTTAATCATATCATGAATGTTAAGCAGAAATTTGAATAATTTCTCTTCAGTGTCAGTGAAACCATTTTGTTCCTTGATCTGTTCGAGTTCATTAATTTGCGCAGAAACTGCTCAGTCAGCTTCTCCATCGCAAAAGATAACAAAAATCCAGCGCCCAAGTAATTCGCAGAAAAACCTACGGCCCGGAATCCGACCTGCACAATGGCATTCGGACAGACGGATCAGTAGGTGGACACAAATGAGGCCTCTGACTCACACCTGACAGCGTGAGCTTGGAGGGTAACTTACGTGTTCAAAAATCCAGCCTTAAATCCAAAATAAATATCAGCGCAACGCGTGAAATCAAAATATTTACTTTAAAATAAAATTAATACTCAATTAAAATTTAATAGCGCAGGCAAATAGCCTAAAAAGCAATCAGGCAACAGCAATTAAGCTTAGTTAACGCATCAGCGCACTTAATCCGAGATGCATGCCAAAATACAAATTATAATTATAATATAATACAAAAATAAATAAAACTGATTGTTACCAGACAATCAATAAATACTTAATCTGAAAATAGCATTAAAAATGCTTTTCAATTAATTATGCATTCGTCGTCGTGATAGCGAGACAGGTGTACTCACGTGGCAGCACTAACACTACATATTTATTCATTCATGTCCGATATTGCCGGACTGCCACTAATTTGTGAGACGTCGCCGGCTCGATGATACTTTTGCCTAAAAGGCACGTGACTGTAGCTTTACTGATGATTAACAAGAGGATCAGGTACAAGGTAAATAGGGGGGAAGGCAGCCGTGCGCCGCAAGAAATATAATACCAGGAGGGGCAGATAAGAACGCAAGACGAATGGGTAGGGTACTACAAATGATGCAATAATGCAATTACATGTGAAGATTACAAAACATTAAAGTAACTATTTACAATGAAAATATATACATTACAAAACTAACACACATATTTTTTTTCCTGAAGTTTAAAGGCAGGTTCATTTGATAAATATCATAAAGAGATTGAGAGGAAGTGTAGCATTGCTTTAGGTCGGAAAGATTGAGTCACGGGTGAGGTGGGCCGCGTAAGGTCTGATATTTTTATCTTCCAATAAAATTTTATATTTGAAGGTATCAAATTTATCCAAGAAGGGGCAGCTCTCTGCCTTTTCAAAAAATCTACTATTTTGCTTATTGAGGAAATCAGTAACTTGTTCAATTTTTAGATCACTGTGCAAGGTGCGGTTAGACACATAATAATGTGCCAGCGTGATTTGACGTAAATATTTATTTTGAAGTATTTGTAGCTTCTGAATATCTTTGTCACGAGCCGCTGCCCAGGCAGGTGACGCATACGTGAATATGGGCCTAATAATTGCAGTATAAACATGTCTTTTTCTTATGAGATCCAGGCTGGAATATTTTCCGATGAGCGGCAATAAATTTCTAATAGTAGCAATTGCTCTTCCTCTTACTTTATTAATGTGGTCTTTCCACGTGAACGTGCTATTGATTGTGACACCTAAATAATTAGCCTTCTGTACTACCGGTATATCTTTCTTAAATAACTTGAGGGTAGCTGCACTTGGATTACGTTTTCTTTTATTTTGAATGAGTAGCAGTTGGGATTTTTGCTTATTAATCGAAATACGCCATTTGGAGCACCAGAATTCAAGCTGAGGCATGGCATTTTGAAGGTTGGCAACTGCAGGATCAATGCGAAGTGATTTTGTAGCAAGAGCCGTATCGTCGGCGTAGCATCCCACGAAACTTTGTGTATCCTTAAAAACATGGGGGAAGTTTGCAACATAGAAGATGTAGAGAATTGGGCCTAGGATGGAGCCTTGGGCTACGCCTGCCCTCAATCGTCTGTTGGTGGAGGGATCGTTCCCGATATTAACAAAAAGCTGCGGTTAACGATGAATGAATTAATAAGCAGTATTAGATCTTTTTCGAAGTCAATATTAATGAGCTTGAAGATAAGCCCCTCATGCCAGACGCGGTCGAAAGCTTTCTCCACGTCTAGCATGAGCAAGGCGACCTTTTGATGATTGTGAAGCGCAGCACCTATGAACTCATTAAGCCACAGAAGTTGCTTTGTAGTGGAGAGTTTCTTGCGAAACCCGAATTGTTCGGGCGGAGCTTGGTGAGATAGGGCTTAATTCTATGTAAAATGATTCGCTCATAAATTTTCCCAAGTCCTGGAAGTAAGCTTATGGGCCGGTACCCATCTGGTTTCGTTAAATCTTTCCCTGGTTTTGGTAGTAGAATGACTTTTGCTATCTTCCATTTCTTTTGGAAGTAATTCTGAGTAACACATGCATTGATGATGCTTGTGTATCTAGTAATAATATTATGAGGCATCTTCTTAATTGCGATATTTGTGATCTGATCGTAGCCTGGGGCTTTGCGATTTTTTAATTTTTGAATTATTTCTTTTACTTCATTTGGATTTATAAGCATGGGTTTATCTCTCGGGCTGGGCGTATCAATGTAAGCTTTGACAAAATAGTTCATCATAGGCGAAGTCAAGGTCGCAGGGTTCCATATTTGGTAAGAATTGTTTTTCTAAATATTCTACCATGATATCAACTTTATCTTTATTTGACAAAGCAATTCGGTTATCTCCATAAATAGGTTTGTTGCATACAGGTTTCGATTTTAAACTTCTGGCGAAAGACCAAAAGGCATTGTTAGGTTCATTAAATTTGGAAATTTTCTCATTCCACATTTCTTTTCTATTTTTAAAAATTTCTTCTTTAATAAGTTTACTTAAATTATTAATTTCACGCTTGATACCTGGGTCCCAAGAAATTCTCCATCTTTCCGGAGTCTATTACGCTCTTTAATCATGTTTCTAATATATCTAGGCAGTCTTTCAGTATTCTGATCAGCTGGTACATTTTTTGTTGCGTAATTATAAGCATCTAATAAGCCGCTAGACAGAGATTCAATGGCAAGGTCAATATCATTACTGTTTGAGTTTATCAATTTTCGGCGGGTGCAAAAGTAAATATTCATTATATTTGTTCCAGTCCGTGATTGCACGAAATTTAGTATCATATGGTTTATTTGTACCAAGTGTAGCTATTATGGGCACATGATCAGAGGTGAGCTCCGTTTTTACTTCTAAATATATTGGTATTGCCGCGGTAGCGAGATTGATATCCAAAATATCGCCTCTTCCGGCGTTAGCAGGTAAATACGTATATTCCGTTGGTGCGAAAAAATAAATTGGGTTGTTATTAATGAAATCCAATAATTGCTTACCGTTTTTATTCGTTCTCCGGCAGCCCCATTCTGTGTGTTTTGAATTTAAATCACCTCCTAGGATAGATTTCCTGTCAACAGAAAGAAGATCCGCGAGAACAACTTCATCTAAAGGCTTCATGGGTGCATTGTAAATTGAGCGAAAATAAACAGTGCCATAAAACTGGAGAAGCACCGAAACTGTTATAATTTCACAGCCATTATCTCTGTGCTCTTTAATATGACAGGCTTGAAGGGACCTTTTAGTAAAGATTGGAACCCCCACCTCTATGGCTCAAACGGTCACACCTAAAGCAATTGTAGTTTGCAATTTTTAAGTTATTGCTCGGACAGGCATGGGTTTCCGAAATTAGGGCTATATCAATGTCATATTCTATTAGGAAATTCAGGAGTTCGTAAATTTTGTTAATTACACTGCGTACATTCCATATCATGATTTGAATAGGAGCTCTGTTAATGTTGTGTATCCCCATTATTTGTAATGTGGTTGGTGGTATTCTCAGGATTGGTTTTAGCTATGTCTCTGATATGCTGGGTAAATTGTAAGAAGCCTGCGCTCTGATAACTGTTACAAGCTCTGCTAAGTCATTAAAATTTTTTTTTGCTTCAGTAATCGTGTCAGAGTATATGCCATTGGCTAAGGCTTGTGAGTATGTTTTTCCTTCTACAACTCTGTTTGAGAAGGTTTGTTGCTTATCTGATTTCTTTTTGGGGTATTTTTCACACCCTTTGAAACTTGATGTGTGAAACAAACCACAATTTGCGCACACAGGGGGTTTCTCCTTGTTTCCCCTGTCAGGGCAATCTTTTATGAAGTGCGGCTCACCGCAACGTACACATCTTGGCTGGTAGTTACACCCTGCCTGGGTGTGATTAAAACCCTGGCAGCGGAAACATTGGATAGGCCCCTGCCTGCCTTTGTATTCTACAAAATTTAGTTTTAAATCACAAAGGAATTTTTTATGATATATTACCTTAGAGGCTTCAGATTTAGGCAAAGTTATTAAGAATATGGGAAGTTTAATAACTTCTCCCTCTCTTCTTCTGCTCATTTGTTTTATATCTAAATTTGTATATCCTAGGCATTCTAGGTCACTACGGATTTCATCTAATTCAGTGCTTAAAAATAAGCCCTTAGCGACGACCTTAAGATTTTTGTCTTCTGGTAGTATGTATGAGCGGTGTTCCACATTTAATTCATTTAATAGCTTAACAATACCTCTATAACTGTTAGTGTCCTTGGCTAATACTTTTATGACTGTCCTGATATTTATTCCTATGAAACTAAAATTTTGTTGATGGAAAAGTTTCTTGATATGATTCCAATTAAATTTAGTTTCTTTTAATATGATGAGGGGCAATTTGGCAGGTTTATTTGTATCATTGTTAATTGCCTGATGCGTTTCATTTTTTATAGTGTTTGGATCACTTTCTGGCTGGTTAGTATCCATATCATTATTTTCAGGCGGTGTGTCGTCATCCTGCATATTTTCTTTATTTATAACTACCTCGATTTGCGTAGTTTCATTAGTCCTGACTTTTGGTGAAATTAATTCTGTCTGGGAACTAAGTTTCACTTTTTTAGTGACATGTCTAGGATTTTTTGTGCGTGTGGTTTGATCACCGCGTCTACGTATTGGAATTTCCTCATCCGAGCTAAAATCCTTATCTAGCGTGATCTCTTCGTCAGCGCTAGCAGTAGTATCTGAGTGTAAAATAATGGGGCTTCTAGCTCGCTTATCGTTTTCATGTTCCTGACTTGTACTGGCGCAAGGAGCATCATTAGGGATTATCTTATTTCTATTTTCGAATTCATTATGCAAAGCATGAACCATTTCTAATGAACTAACTAAGAAATTGTAGAATTTACTTTCTACCTCAGTGAGCGCACCGTTTTTCTCTTTGACATGTTCCAAGTCAGCAATCTGTGCATGATAATGCTCGATGAGCCTCTCCATGGTATCGCAAAAAATCAAAATCCAGCGTACCCAAAAGTACGGAGTCCTACGCTCTGGAACAGAGCCCTGGCACGACGGCCTTCTCTGCAGACAGATGCGTAGGCGGAAAACACTTAAAGCCCCTGACAATCGCCTGAAGCGAAAGCTTGGGGGTAATTATAAGTGCTATGACAATCCAAAAACCTTTAAAGTTACACTAAGTTAAAAAATAAATTAAATTAGCAATCGCGCAATTAAATTTAATCGCATAAGTACTATAACAGCGCAGCAATTAGGCGTGTTGGCAACACGGATACATAATATAAGCATTTAATCAATATCTAGATTTAAACAAAATAATCGTAGCAAATAAATGTGAATGCAATTAAGCAGTCACTGAAATACTACACTGAGCAAATTACATTGAAAAATGCAGTGTAGGATAAGCATACATTGCACGTGGTAACCACGTGAGTCGAAAAAGGCTTAGCACGAGAACAGGTGCACGGACGACGTACTCAGGTGGGTGAAAGCGTCGACCTTCTCTCACCGCGTTCTCCCTCCGAAAATCGGAATAATAGCGAAACATATTTAGTCTAGTCTGAAAATCTATCGCCGGGATACCACATAAGATGCGGTGTATCCGGCCCACTGAAATTTGCAACGAAGTGCTCCTAATGTATTTTTACGAATTTCACATTTATTTGGCTATTTATTTAGAACTGCAATTAAAATTCCTTTTTATTATTTCCCCGTGCAACGCAGACGATTTTTGAAAAGACAGCTGCGTCGAAAAAAAATAGCAATAAAAATAAAAGAGATGTCTTAATAAATAAATATCTCGTAATTACTGTTGCCATCCAGAAAAATCTAGAAATATCGTGATTGTTCTACTGATAATTAAAAAGCTTATAAAAGCCGAGGTGAAACACCTCGTCTCAGTAGTCGGTGTTGTTGCTGTTATACTTGTAGCTGTAAAAAGCGAACTGCTGTTTGTTTACTTAATGCTGTATTGATTGTAGCGATTTCGCTGTGAGATAGAATTATTTTATCTGTTTTGAACTGAGTTTTTGCTAAACGTTTGAGATACCGTGATATTGTGCGAAAATCTGTGAAGAAATGTTTCAGCATTTTAATTTATTTCTTGTGGAAAGAATAAATTTTTGTTAACTTTTTAACGACTTGTGCATTCAATATATAACGAACCCGTACGCACGTAACAATTTTTGGTGTCAGAAGTGTGATTTTTTGAATCCCAGTAACTAGAGCAATGGAAGAACAATTAAGGCAATTTATGGCAGCCTTTGCTGCATTTAAAGAAGGAATTAAAGCTGGCCAAGATTCCGTGAAAGAGGAGATGAAAGCTGGCC
This sequence comes from Stegodyphus mimosarum, assembly GCA_000611955.2. NCBI lineage: Eukaryota > Metazoa > Arthropoda > Arachnida > Araneae > Eresidae > Stegodyphus > Stegodyphus mimosarum. The sequence continues at coordinate 111,819 of KK116015.1, forward strand.
AAGAATTAGTTAAAGAGGAGATGAAAGCTGGCCAAGAATTAATTAAAGAGGAGATGAAAGCTGGCCAAGAATTAGTTAAAGAGGAGATGAAAGCTGTTCAAGAATCTGTTAAAGGAGAAATGAAGGCTGTTAAGGCAGAAATGAAAGTTGGTCAAGAGGAAATAAAAAGGGAAATCACCTGCATAATAGAAAACAAATTTGAAGGTATAGAAAACAGAATTGACACGGTTGAAAACAGAGTTGGAGAAATTGAAGAAAGAGTTTCTGCCGTTCAACACCAAATCGAACAACAAATTGAGGACAAAGTTTCTGCAGTTGCGAAAGAAGTTGATACCTTGAAGAAATTCGTAGTGACAGCAGGAAGCAATTCGGATACTTTTAAATTTCTAGCCATGCCTGTGCATCCCTCTCTAAAGCTATCGGCATATGATGGGAAGACCTCCTGGCAAGTGTCTTCAAGACACAATTTTCTATAGTTGCGGAAGCAAATGGATGGAATTCCCAAGCTAAGGCCTGTCACCTTGCCGCTTCTCTGAGAGCAGACGCAGCGGATATCCTTCAGACTCTTCCCGAAAACAAAAGGTTAGATTTCGAAGCTCTGTCCGGTACTTTGGAGCTGCGTTTTGGAGAGAAGTGTTTAAAAGATTACAGCAGGCTGCAGTTAAAATCCCGTCAACAGAAGATTACGGAAACATTCCAGGAGCTCGCCACGGATGTTGAAAGGCTGTCCCACCTCGCCTTTTCGGAGTGCCCGACAGAAACAAGAGAAATCCTGTCCCTGCAATACTTCATCGACGGCATCCGGGATCCTGAAATACAGCAAGCACTGCGAATGGCAGATGTGAAGGATATAAAAAGCGCTCTAGTGTACGCCATGAAGTTCGAAGTAGCTCAGCAAGCAACT
>KK116015.1:114041-145589 GCA_000611955.2 Stegodyphus mimosarum
GTTTTGGATCTGAACTGGCAAGAAATATTGTTTAAGGATATATGGACGCTAGATGATTATTTCTTCGGATTGAATCAAATCCATAACATCGAAGTTGCTGTTCGTTTGAAAGATTCTACAAAAACAACGTTACATTCTGAGTTGGATACACAGCTGCAGGAAAAATTATTGGATGAATGGAATAAATTCATGGGAGTTGCCACAGGATTAAAGTCACTATTTACAGGTAAGTGCGAATCCTTCGGTAATCTCAATCCGATGTATTGTAATAAATCTAGAAATGATATTGCTAAGGATATTTTTCATAATAATGCTAGTATGCTTAAAAGTGCTTTAGTTGATTATGTTAATGCATCTGATAAAAATGTTGATAATGTCAATTGTATTTCTACTGTTACTGCCAATGTTAATAGTTCTACTAATGTGTGCAAACAAAATGCTGGTATAATTAAGCCCAAGAGGCCTTCTAAAAAAATAAGAGAGGAGCTTCTGAAATTCAGGACTCCGAAGGGTTTGTGCAACCACGCAATGTGGCGCGCCCTACTAAGCTGGTTAAATGTAATACTGATATTGTAACTAGTAATAAGTTTGAAAATTTAGAAAGTGAAAATGCAAATATTAATGATGATCAAATGGATACTCAGGGGGAACCTGACGTTATTGAAGTCACTCCTCCTAAAGTTAAGCCAATAACGGCAAAGCCTAGTATTAAGTTTCCTGAATTTCTCAAACAAATGAAAAGACACAAAACTTGAATTTGCTGCCAAGGTAAACGGTGAATTTTGGAAAGTTTTTCCAAAAACTGAACAAGATCATTGACTCATGTCTAAATATCTGGAGGAAGGTCAAATTGACCATTATTTGATTACTAGAAAGTTAGATAGGCCTGTTAAAGTAGTAATACGGGGTCTTTCTATTGATTGCCCCACTGATGACATTCAAAATGAATTGTTAACCCTTGGATTTAAATCTCGCCGAGTAGTCCAAATGCATCGCACTAGGAGTAAAGCTCCTATGCCACTATTTTTAGTTCATTTAGAGAATTTCCCAAATGTGCAAAAAGTGTATGATATAAACAAATTGCTATGTTTTTATGTAACAGTTGTTCCTTACAAAGTGCGTGGAGGTGTTGTGCAATGCCATAATTGCCAGCACTTCCACCACTCTTCTGAGAACTGTAAGCTCCAGCCTAGATGCGTAAAATGTGCAGGTGCACATAAAACTGTTGATTGTAAAATGAAACGTACTGATAATCCTGTATGCTGTAACTGCCTAAGTCCGGGTCATACAGCGAACTACAAGGGATGCCCGAAGTTTCCGGTGTTCCGGTCCAATTCTACAGGCAATCAGGCTACTGGAAAAAACTCCACAAATGCCAGCACTGCAACCAAGCGATCTGATGTTATTCCTGGGGTGAGCTACGCTAGTGCCATGAAGGGAGGCGCAGCGGGTCAATCAACAGTAACTGAGGACACTTCTGCTACTATTATAAAGAAAAAACAATCTGATATGGACTCTAATTTTAATACTAATTCAAATTCAAATATTGTAAAGAAAAATGTTAAAGATAAAAATACTGGTGGTGTTAATTCAAACTCTTTTAAAGAACTACGTGAAATTCTACGTGAAATTGCTGACTCACCCCGGTTTTTGCGAAATCTTCAACTTCATAACGATTTGAAAATAAAACCTATTGCAGATGAAATTCTATCTACATGCCACAACTTCTACACAAGAATCAAAAACTCAGAATATACACACATACGTGAACTTATTAACTGTGACCCTACTATTGAAATAGCAGCTAAAAGACCCAGAGCCATCTTTCACAATACCAAATGGTAAACTGTATATACTGTATATATTGTACATAAACTAAAATAGTATAATATATATTATGAAGTATTTAAATTATAAATTTATTTATAATTTATTTAAATTGAGTTTGCTCTTCTCAAAATGGACATGATCGGTTCCAGATCCCTTGCAAAGCCAAATGTACATAGTGTATATAGTGAAATATTTATCAAGAATTTTTATTAAATTATTAAATTATTTAAACCAAGTGAAAAACTTCTATATAGTGTATCAAGTCTGTGCTTTAGTGTTCAAGTACTATCATTAAGAGATTACTCTTAATAGTGAACAAAACAATTATAACTTAAAACATTTTAAGTTACTAATCTACAGAACTTCAATTTAAACTTTTTGCTTTATATCTCTAACTTTGTACTTTAATTCTTTAACTCTGTGCGTCATATTTCTGTGCTTCAAGAATGTGTATACTGTGCTCAAGAACTATGTAAAGTGAACTTTCTCTTAATAAGTGCTTTTACTATTTAATCTTTAAATTTTAACTCTTCAAAAACCTGGAAAAGACTTCTTTAACAATTTCAACTTAAGCAGCACACTGCATGGACAGTATCTCTGTGGTGACCATATCACATGACTTTACGAGCCAATTATTTTCTTCAAACTCACAAGTTTTAAATATATCTAAACGAGCTATTCCAGATAAATTTGAACTCTTTCTGATTCTAAATTATGAAATCTGCCTTTAATTTTCAGCAAAAGATTCCTTCCTGCAAGATTATGCCATATTTCTGCCTATTACGATTATGCCAAACGACGCTTATCACAGCAGTTTCCACTGGGACTACTCTCCACCAATCACAGCTCGAACAGCTTTCCAATGCCTCTCCTGTCATTCTCACATACTACGAGTATTTGCATTAGCTTCGCCGTGGAAGGCGTGGCTGTATCGTGTTTATTTTTTTATATTTCCAACGCCTAAGGGCACACATTTTCCAAAAGTAGCGGTTAAAGTAGTATTTCTACTATATGCCGTTGAACCAGCAAACGCTTTGATTTGATTTGAATATCGGGCGGTCTTTCGATCGAGTGTGGCATGCAGGACTAATTCACAAATTATCGGAGCTAAGGATTCCCTACAGCTTCACAAAATTAATGATCTCATATCTCAAAAAAGACATTTCAAGTTCGATGTGAAAATACTCTTTCACAGAAAAAGAGAATTTTCCGAGGAGTACCACAGGGAAGTTGCCTTGGTCCTCAGTTATTTGTAATTTATGTAAACGACATGCCACAGCCTCTTTATTCTACAGTTCTTAGGTATGCTGATGACACTGTCATTTTAACTCCTTCAATCTCGCCGCAACATGCAATTGATAAGCTCCAGCTACAAGTTAACTATATCGCCGCATTTACAAAATTCGTATTGAAGTTAACATAAACATCAAAATTAACAATATCCCTGTTCCAGTTGCAAGCTCTTATAAATATTTAGGAGTCTATGTAGACAGCAGACTAAACTTTAGAGACCATGTCACTTACACTCTCAATAAGGCGAATGCCGCTTACATGTCAATCTACCCTCTTATAGGTAGAAAATCAACATTGAACTTACATACGAAGCGCATACTTTATATTACCTTAATTAGGCCAATTATGCTGTACGCGGTCCCGGCATGGGCAACTGCAAGCAAGACCGAACGACTGAAAGTAGCAACGCTTCAGAATAAAATACTAAGATCCATTACAGCGGCTCCGTGGTATGTTAGAAACTCGATAATTCACCAGGACTTGAAAATTCAATCGATTGAAGAATTTATATTAGTGACTGCACATAATTTCTTCTCTAAAATGGAAAGATCGCAGTATGCAGCAATTAGAGAATTAACGGAATATGATCTCACAGTGGAAAGTGTCGTCAAATGTCCAAGAAGCATCCATCATAACCCAAAGTGGTGGTAATGTTGTATATATTGTATATAGTGTGAGTTTAATTTATGTTTACGCAAGAAAGGACTTTGCTAAAATTTTGCATAGAAAGGACTGTGCTTAAATATTTTATCTATGCATAGAAGGGCTGTGCATAAGTTTATTTAATCTATTTTTCATTATTTACTTTATTATTCATTTCATTCTGCAGCATATTGAATATTTGATTATGATTTTTTTATTTACTGTGTTAAACTTTAATTATCACTACGGAGGATTATTGATTCAAAGAAGGCTTCCTAATTATTGCATAGAAGGACTGTGCATAAGTTTATTTAATCTATTTTTCATTATTTACACTATTATTCATTTCATTCTGCAGCATATTGATTATTTGATTATGATTATTTTATTTACTGTGTTAAACTTTAATTATCACTACGGAGGATTATTGATTCAAAGAAGGCTTCCTGCACCCGGATTGGACCCGAGTTGTCAGGTGACCCAGTCACTACTAACTTACATATTTAGTTAGTTTGCAAAATTACGGATTATTTAAACTGAAAAGGACTGTTATTTCTAATATTTTCTGATACCCTGATTGCAGGAAAAACAGTGGCTGTTAGAAATTAAGTTGCCTTAATTTATTACATAGCATTTTTCATTACTTTTACGAGGTTTGCTGAGAACCATTCAGAAACTAAGACAGCCGTTGCGATGATTGGTTTTGCTAGTCACGTGATTATGAGTTAGTCAGTCACGAGCTATCCGCAGATTTCCTGTATGATTTAAGATATGCTCAACGCAACACCAAAATTAAGATATGCCATTGCTTACTTACTACCCTGACTCCTGGTGGATGAATTAAGTTATGAGGGAATCTCAAATACCGTTACTGCATGTCACTTTTCCACGATCACCTTTGTGTGCTGGCGCCTGGCGCCTTTTATAACTTGATTACTATTGGCCTATGGCAAATTCTAAGATACAGGAGAATACTCTTTTAGTAGCTGAGTCCTGCTACTACAGTATTTCACAATTTCAAAAATCGGGCGGTCTTTTCATTTATGTAACGATGGATATTCCGAGGATATGAATTTTGTAACAGCTGTTTTTCAAGAAAAATAATCAATGGATCCTATTTGTTATTTTCGTCTGTTACTTTGAGCTACGACTACATAACATCATCATGGCGGGCGCGCGCACACACACACACGCACGCGCACGCACACGCACGCGCGCACACACACACACACACACACACACAGATATATATATATATGTATGTATGTATATATGTATTTACAGATCAGTTTATCAATGTCGTAGTTTTTTTTAGCCTAAAGGGGCGCTAGGACAGAAGAGCTGCTAGTCTCAAAATGGCATTTTGTAGCGTTTCGGTATAAACTGTGAATCAACTTTTAAATTATTGATACGAAATATTATCGTCCTGTATTATATTTAAAGAAATTAAATATTGAAGAATCTACATAAATTCCTCGCATTGCGAAAAAACGACAATACCTAAAGCCATCAAATTCCGAATAATGCAATCCTCCACCTCAGCATGCGCACCAGGAAACCCGAATTTTTAATTTCAAATTTATTTTATTTTCTCTTTCATAGTTTCTATCTTTCTATATAATCTTTAACGAAATTTTGATAAGAAAACTCAAAATCTCAACAATTTCAAAGCGACCAATGGCAATACTGTCAGGAGAAATTCTACGCTGTTTCTAAATATTTAATGATATTGCTGTTGAATTGGAATTTATGTGGTTTAAGGGCAAAGAACATGATATTTAATAAATAAAGGTGACACACAAAACGTCAAAAAAAGTCCCTTTGGGCGTAATGTAAAATCCGAAGGCTTTCGGATTTTGTTTCAATGTTTTTAATTTTATAATACAGTGGCTAGCGTCGCTGACTGCCGTGCCGAAGGGCCCGGGCTTGAATCCCGGAGAAGGCATGGATGTGTCAGCGCGGAATGAAGGACTCTAAATGTGCGGGCAACCTCTCGAGAGGTTGGTGGTAGGCCAATAACAACTAAAAGCTAAACAAACTAAAATTGGTATGAAACTTTAACGATTACGAAAGCAATCTAACAAAAATTCCTTGGCATTAGGCGATAGAAAAATTCTACTCAAATATGAAGAGCTGTATTTTTATAGCATTTATTAAGTTACATTTGTGGGTACCTACTCAATGTTTAGTTTTTCCTAACCTTCCATTTATCAGAATGCTGACAATTAAGCATGGGAGAGGCAAAAAATGTTTCAAATAGAATCCTTAATTGAAGAAGAGGCAAAAAATGTTTTAAGTAAGATAATTTTGACAAAATGACAGCAAATCTTATATGCGAAATCTTATAAGTAGTTATAATAGTACACTGCTAGCCACCCAAATTGCAACACCAAGAAAGACAAGAGATATAACAACAAAATTTGTTTAGTAGATAACATGTCGACCAAGTATCAAATGATTAAATTTATAGACTTCTGTGAAGTGTAGTTCTTTGCAGAATCAGTAGCCAGAGTAGCCGCCATTGTTGGAGATTACCGCTGTCACACGCCTCGGCATTGATTCAAAAAGTCTTTGGATGTGTTCTTGGGGTACAGCAGACCAAGCAACTTCCACACGTTGCCAAAGTTGAACTGGTGGGGCAGCTTAGAATGTAATCTGGATCAATGGTTCAGAAAACATGGACCACATGTTTTCTATCGGCGAAAGATCCGGAGAGCGAGCCGGCCAGAGAAGCAATTCAATCTAGCGATTGACGAAGAACCCTTGGACAATGCGTGCCACGTGTGGTCGCGCATTATCCTGTTGAAATATGGTTGTGGGCAAGTCCTGAAGGTAAGGAAGGACAACTGGCTCCAACACCTCGGAGATGTAGCACTGACTGTTTAAAGTACCGGCAATGCGTGCTAGAGCAGTGCGAGAGTGATATCCAATACCGCCCCATACCATAATACCCATAGCAGGACCAGTGTGGCAGTGCATAACGCAGCTATTTAGCATCCTCTCTCCACGGTGTCTCCAGACTCGAATCCGACGATCGTGGTGTGGCAGATAGAAGCGTGACTCGTCAGTAAAGACAATTTCATTCCATTCTGCGGTCCACATCCTTCTTTCATCGCACCATTCGCGACGGAGATGTCTGTGTTTCTGCGTCAAGAGTAGACAAAGCAATGGACGTCTTACGGGCAGACCACTCTGCTGTAAACGGCGTTGAATGGTACGCGCAGACACTGGATGATGCGTTACAGACTGAATGTGCTGTGCTATGGTTCGTGATGGGACTGAGCGATCCGTCACTGCCATGCGCACAATGCTCCTGTCATCACGTGAAGTGGTGCACTCAGGTGGATACGGTCGAACACGTCGGTCCGTCGTACCCTCCTGCATCCAACGGTCATATATCCGCATTACAGTTGTTTGGTTTCGTCCAACACGACTACAGATTTTCCTGAAAGATAATCCACACTCTCAGTAGGCCACTATCCTTCCTCTGTCGAACTCGGATACTTGATCAAACGATGATCGCTGTTTACTACAAGGCATAATTGATCGTTTTTTTTTGAAAAAACCGCAAGAAAAATACAAGTGCCAAACTTGAAATCGTCGAAAACTACAAGCCTTAAATAGCGCTTTGAAGTGGCGCCATAGGCGCGCGTGACGTGCGTCTGCGCTGAAATTCTAATCGCTTGCATATCTCACCTCCGCTAATGCATGTTGTAAATTTCATGTTATTTGCATGCTTCCTTCAGGGTATTGCATTTACGGTGGCCAGCAGTGTAATTCAAAATATGCGAAAATTCTTCTGATGACTTCTTTCAAACAGAATAATATTTCTGCATAGAAGTAACACATATTTAGTTTGCTCATGGTATTTGTCGCTATGAACAGAAGGTCGTCAAAGGTTTTTAAACTACTTTCCTGAGCTATCGAGTTCAAATTTTTTAAACATCTTGATTGAGGATGGTTATACAATATGTTAAAACGAACTTTATAAAATTCCATTTACATTTTTTAAATTTAATGTTGACACGATGTTTTGCACATATTATCATTTGCGAATCAAACTACAATAGTATGAAAACTGTAATCTTTGTACAATCGTAAAATATTCTTTTAAATAAAATTCGTATGAAAATGTTCACGTAACTTCTGATTTCTGGGCGAATTATTGAAAGTCAGAAAACGTTTTCGATTATTTGAGACATTTATTTGAGGTATAAAAAAGTATTATTTACTGATAGTCATTTTTTATTAAAAGTAAAAAAATTATTATTCATTGTTGAAAAATGATTTGTTAATGGCAAAACTTCAGTGAAAATAAGTTATTAGGACTGAAAAGATAAAAAATTTTAAAAAAATTTTATAAAATAAGCTTTTATTCAAAACTTATAAATTTTTTAATAAGCCAAAAGCAAAAAAATAACTTATGACATATTTTAATGGGAACAAGAGATTAATTAAACTTCCTCACAATAATCATGTGCAATTTAGTCATTTTTTATTAAAAGTAAAAAAATTATTATTCATTGTTGAAAAATGATTTGTTAATGGCAAAACTTCAGTGAAAATAAGTTATTAGGACTGAAAAGATAAAAAATTTTAAAAAAATTTTATAAAATAAGCTTTTATTCAAAACTTATAAATTTTTTAATAAGCCAAAAGCAAAAAAATAACTTATGACATATTTTAATGGGAACAAGAGATTAATTAAAATTCCTCGCAATAATCATGTGCAATTTATATCACCAATCATAAATCAAAAATATATCAAGGGGCCACATTTTTTTATTATTCATGACATAAATTTGTAAATGAATTTTTTAAAGAATATTATTTAATCTCTTATTCTTATTAATATATATAACAAATTACAGTACCCTTCTCTTATCGGGATCACATTAAAAGATGTATGTATATATGCATGTATATGTGGATGTATGTATTCATGTATGCGTGTCAATATATATAGGAAGGTATGTATCTGTTTAGACATATATGCACAGAGACACATACACACAACCTGCATACATACATTCTTGAATCCCTTCCGATAGCAGAACAGTATCCAAATTACTTTTCTTTTTTTAATTTATTAATCATTTTATGAGTTAAAAATAAAAGATTATTCTATAAAAAATCTTTATTTTTATTTTTTTTATTTCTTCAACAACTTCTAAAGCAAATTCTTAATTTCTCTTCTATTCACTTTCTAAACTAGTTGCAAATTTCTTGTTTCTGTAGAACCAGTGTAAAGCCGTTATTGTCTCAATAGAGCGGGAAGATTTCTCCCTGCGCTATTCAGGGTCACTACCTATTGTCGTCAGAGTTGGAGTGATGCTTATCTCTTAGACATTTGGGGGTAAAAAAGAGACAAAACTCCAGGCTATCCCTTCTTGATGTATTTTTTAATTCTAACAGAAACACGGGACAGTCCGTTTTCAAGGAGATATTTAGAATGACAACATTCCGTGTCAAATCGTTAAGGAGACTGAGTGTAAGTGCGAGATATTCCGGGTCAAACCTTTAAAGGGTAAATAGTTGGGTAAATTTAAAAGATCTTTTATCTCTAAATAAATGAATGAATATAGATTATATAGAAGAAACAAAAAATTTCAAAATTTTATATTAATTGATAATAATAATAAATGTGGCGAAAGGCTAATGCCGCGATAGGCTAATTTTAATTCGAAGTTCTATCCTTTCTAAAATGTGTCTATGAAGAAATCTATATCTATCATTGATTCGAAGAAATGTTAATTTAAATATTTATTTACAGTATATACAGTTAAACAGTTAATAAATCATCATATGTAATTCTACAAAACAAAGGATAAGGCTTACTACGCCTTTTCCATCTAACATCTAATTAATTTTTTCTACTTCAGGTGGGGGCGTTGCTATCGCTGTATGACATCATATTTCTCTACACTCTCCACCTGAACTCATGGAGTTCACACAATTAAGAAGAATAACAATTAAATCCAAATAAAATGAAAATACTTACAGTTACTTACTGTCACAAATTGAAAAACAGGAAAAAATATTCTTCTGAACATCTACTAAAATATAAAATAAAACAAATTAATCAATTAAACGTAAGAAATTATCGAATAATCAATAAGTTCAAAAAGTTCTCCATAAATGTCGGAGTTCATAGTTCAGTCAATAGTTCTAAAGTTTGTTCACAACTTCTAAAGGCTATAAGAGCTGTATGGGTCTCTTAATTTGTCCTTTGGACGTCTTAATTAAACAAGAACGAACATGTTGATCTCGTCCTCTGTATAACCATACCAAGTTCCCATAAGAGTTTGGACTTTGTAGATCCTTCCAAGAGAACGACATCTCCAACCTTTAATTCTTTACTAGGGCTAGGAGTATCCGAATGGTGGGTCGTTCGCAAGTCAAGTAGATATTGTTCCTTCCATCTTTTCCAGATATGTTCTAAAAGTCTTGTTTGGTACACTTGTCGTTTCATCAGATAACTTCTATTCGAATTCTTGTCAATCATCTCCATAAATGAAGTGGATAATTATGATTTTTTCGACCAAAGTTGAGAAAATGTGCTGGTGTCAGAGGCTCTGGTTCTTCCAAGTCATTGTAAGTATAATTAAAGGTCTTTGATTTATGATGTATTCAACTTCTGTCAAAATAGTAGTCAACTCTTCAAAATGTAATAGGGCTTTTCCAAGTGTTTTTCTCCTTCACAGACTTCACTAAACGTTCATAAAATCCTCCCCACCATGCAGCACGTTGTGCGATAAATTTCCAGTTTATCTTTTTATTGGCAATAAAATCTTGAAATTTGGAATCCTTCAGTATTTTTGAAAAATATTCGAATTGTCGATTTACCTTTTGAAAGCTTTTGGCATTATCCGAGTAAATTGTGTCACAATGTCCTCGCCTTGATACGAATCATCTAAGAGCCATCAAAAAATTTTCTGTTGACATACTGGAGACTAGCTCTAAATGAAGCGCTCTGGTAACAGCACAGGTGAAAAGAACTATGTACGATTTATCAGTTCCTGTTGCAGATCTAACCCAAATTGGGCCCGCCAAGTCCACTCCAGAAACAAGAAATGGTGAAGTCTCGACTATTAGTCTTTAGGCAGCTGTGCGGTTATCTGTTGAGCAGGTTTTGCTGTATACTTTCTACAAATAAGACAGTTTCTAAGTATCTACTTTACAAGCTGTCGGCCTTTCGGTATCCAATATTCTTTTCCACCTATTGCCTTCTAGTGATTATTTTCCTACTGCTCAACAATTTATAAGACTTGGTAAATATACACCTGATTATACAACAACACAACCGACTGATATGTTTTGTTTTTTTATACGAGTTAGCATATCATTAAAGATGATGGATCCATAACAGCACAAACGATCATAACTGAAATAACTAGTAAATTAAAAGTTGAAGAAAATGAAAATTATAACAAAGGTTTTGATAAAAGATGGAAAATGACAAAAAATAATCAATATATTACAATATGGTTAGCACTAGATCAAATTTTTGATTTTCTAAAATATTTCAGGAAAGCAATAACAGGCTTTCAAATAAAAATAGAATTTGAAAGAGAAAAAAATTATGAAAATATAATATATACGGGCGTTGCTAACCCTAATCATAAAATAGAAATTGAAGATTTATCTCTCATTTTAGTTCATGTTAAATTTAAAAATAAACCAGACATACCATATACCCAATTACTATTAACCAATAAACCTATAGATATTCATTGGAATCAATATGTCGTTCATAAATCAAATGCAGTTGAAAAAGCAGAATTTGGATAATTTGGATCATGTCCCATACACACAACATCCAATGAAGTTTCAATATTATTTGTTGTTCCCCAATATGTAGACAGAAATGAAAATTAAAAAAAAATATGGTATTTGATCATTTAGGTATGCAAAAGTGTTGGGTTACTATAAATGGCAAGTCATACCATCTGAAAAATATAACATGAATTTTTAATAAAGAATGGAATAAACAGTATGAAGTGTTTCTAGAAACTACGAATAATAGAAACAAAGAAACAGGATGTATAATAGATTATTTATCATATGGTAAATTATATCTTACTATTGCTTTTGATCTATCCCATCATGAAAATTATACAACTGTAGGAAATTTAACATTAAATTTTCATTATAGATTAAAATGTATAACTGCAAAAAACAAAAAACTATATTTTATTTTATTGCTGAAAAAAAAGAAAATCGAATTAAATATGTAAGCTCAAAAGTTATATTATTTGATAGTTTAGATGAGAAATCTTAATCTCTAATAAATTATTGTTGAATATCCAAGTTTTGATGATGAGAGAAAATCTGGTTCACCAGGAATCGGATTTAAATATACTGATGATGGAAATTGTGATATGGATAATAAAATTTTGAAAAATTCTAAAAATCCTATAGACGATCAGGACGCTGATACAAAAATATATATTTTGAGTGCATTGGCAAATTTAAGGGATATTGCTGATTTAAACAAATATAATATTGATGACAGTTTTTTAAATTTTGTTAATGAAACAGCGGAAAAAAATATAATCATTGGATCGAAGCATTAGAAAAGAAATGCATAATTATTCAAAAGACGAAAAAGTTTTTGAAGCAAAGGATAAAAGAATTGGAAATGTAAAAGATCCAGTAAATGATAAACGTGTTGTTAATAAAAGATATTTAGAAAAGAATGCAATAACACTAATGACAAAAGAGAAATATAATGCAAATATAAATTATAACAAATGTGGCTAATCTTGTTAATGCCAATGGATGCTATTAATAAAAGATGTGTGGGTAAAGTTTAATTTCTTTTAACTGAAAATAAATTAGACAGCGATGGTAAATTAATATTTAAAATAGTTAAAAGTTATTATTTTACGGAAGATTTAAAACTTAAAATGTATATGACGATGATAATCACTTTTTTTATAGAAACTGATAAAAAGAATCATATATGGATATTAGTTAAAACATCGGAATCCGCAGTTTTCTATGTAAACCTTGAACTCTCCCATACCACAATACTTTTATAATGGTACATGTATCTTAAAAGGTGAAAAAGATGAAAAATTATTAGTAAATAATAGGCTTGATATTGATTTTAATATTTTTTAAATAGAAATTATATGAATAAATAAATGATAAAGATTATACTCAACCAGAGAAATTACCTGATCCTAATCAACATCCGTTATTACTTCAACGTCCATTCAGTTTATTTATAGAAGGACCCTCCGGTTGTAGTAAGACAAATTTATTATTAAAACTTATTAATTGTTTTGAAGAGCCAAAATGCTTAAGATAACATTTTGATGCATTATACATATGAGCAAAACATATCAATGAACCCAAACATTCTAAATTACAAAAAACATATACTTTCTTTGAAGATATTGAAAGAGATGATATCCTTAAAACTAAAAAATTAAAAGATAAAAAAGATATTTTAAATTTTTATGATAAATATAAAAAAGAAGGAGTAGTATTTTCATCAGATTTAAATGAATTTATAACAGTTGATGGTTTAGTCCTTCGCGTAAAAATCTTGATATTTATGATGAGTGTGTAAAAGAAAAAAATCAAAAAGATATTGAAGATATGTTTATTACAGGAAGAAAGAAAAACGCATCTATTATTTATACATCGCACAACTTTTATTTATCTCCTATCACTATTAGAAAAAAATTGTATTTATTTTATACTTTTTAATACACAATCTAAAAAAATTCAGCAAATAATAACAGACGTTGATGGTTATATTTCTAAAGGAGAATTAAAGAAATATATATTTCCTGATAGTTTTTTCATGCTCGATTAAAAAATCCAAAAATAAGGCACCGAAGGAGTTTTAACCCTATATAAATTATGGAAGAATATTTAGAGGAATAAATATATATTTTTAGAAAAAGTTATCAAAGATATCAAAAGATAAGCATAACTTTAACAGTCAGTAAATTTATATTAAGTGCAGCAGGTTTATCGGCTTTCGCTTTTATACCACTTGCAGCATTAGGGTTAAGTTCAGGGATTGTTGAAGTCGGTGAGAACACTTTAAATATTTTGGAAAGAAAAGAAGAATACAAGCAATGTTACAATTTCTATAAATAACAATTAAATTTACTGAAAGCTAAGTCAGTTACAAAAGAAGAAATTTATCTACAAGAACAAGATTTCATAAACACTCTAAAATTTTTTCCTGTTGAAAAATATGTAAACAAAGCAATCACAATTAAATGGATATAAATATGTTTCCAAAGAATTTTCATCCTAATAAATGGATATCAACTGGCCTGAAGTTTCTAAAAGCACATCTTTAAGCGAAGATTTAATTAGAAATTTCCAAAATGTTATTGATTGGGAATTAATATCAAGATATCAAAAATTATCTGAACCTTTCATCACCGAATATAGAGATAAAGTAGACTGGGATAATATATCAGCTTATCAGAAATTAAGTGAAACATTTATGATTGTGCATGAAAATCAAATCAAGTGGGATATTATATCTAGATATCAAAAATTATCTGAAAAATTCATTTTGGATAATGAAGATAAAGTAAATTGGGATAACGTATCAGAATATCAAACTTTAAATAATAATTTTTAAAAAAATTAAAAATTAAATATGAAATTAGTTTCTAGATGTCAAATTCTATCAGAAAATACTATTGAAGAACTAAAAGATAGAGTTGATTTGGATAAGGTCATGAAATACCATATAATTAGCGAAGACTTTATAAATAGACATAACGCTAACGTTGATTGGTGTAAACCCGAATTATATAAACTATTATCTGGAAATTTTATTAAAAGACGTAGTGAGAGAATTCATATTAAATTATTGGCACATATATATGCGGTTCTTAATAGAAATTAGATATGATAATTTTTAGGAACTCATCAGAACCCCCTTTTAGAATGGTAATTTTGAAATAAAAAAATTTTATGTGTTTTTTAAATTTTTTTCATGATTTTATAAATTTTAGGAAAAAAGGGGGTACGAAACGTACCCCCTTTTCAGGATATGAAAAAATATATATGACCCTCCTGTTTCATGGGTTAAAAGTAATTTCTAAAAGTCATATCGTTTTTAATTTAGACTTTTACCAGTAGATGGCACTATTAAAATCAATCTATCATGCAATTTTATGTTTAACTAAGAAACTTTTATAACTAACTATTTAACTCAGAATCTTTTATATTTATCATACGTTAATGATAAGATGGTCTCAAAAATTCCTACACAAATATCTTTCCTTTTCAAATACTTTATAATATAATACTTTAGTAATATAGAAGCTGTCTTTTCTTAAACAGCTCTGAAACTGGTTACCGAGTGAGTGCGGATTCGCACTGTCTTTTCTAGAACATTTTCTGAGCGAGTGAATGAAGTTATCGAGAGACGAAGTAAAAGTTTTTGTTTGGTAAAACTTTTTTCTCCGCTGGTCGAGTGTGTCTGTTGATCGAGTGAGTGAAGTTTCGGAGGGAACGCATGGTTAGTGAAATGGAAGAGTCTCTTTTGTTTTGCTGAGGATGTGGAGAATATTCAGAGAGAGAAAAGACGCAATTCTCTTAGAGTGTTTCTTTTTTATATTTTAATGCATTAGATAGTATACATATCAGAATCTCTGAACCAAAGTTCTGAGAATACATAAATTTCAGATTCAGCGACAGGATTGAGATAATATTAGAATATTGTTTTAGTGATGTTTAAAAAGATTTTGTCAACTGTGAAGAAAAAAGATCAGAATCAAGACGAGAAAATACGTCGCTATTGTTAATTTTAACGACAGTTAACGACGCGTGTAGTGAAATATTTACTTTTATGAAAGCCGATTCAAGCAGAGAGAATATTACAGAATTGCTAAAAAGGTAAGATAAAAGACACTTTTAATGAAGGCTTTAGTATTCAGTTAGATTGCATATATAAATGCATGAATAGTACAAAGTATCTGTTGTTTTTCTTTTTTTAATGCAGCTCTGATATTCAGATTGTTTCATATGATAGAATTTTAAAAAGAGGAGAGCAATGTAAATGAAGCATAGAGTAAAAATCCGATAGCAGAATAAACAAAAAAAGTCAAAAGACAAAAGTAATTCGAAAGAATCGAGCTATGAAGTGGAAAAAGAAATTGAGAATAATAAATTAGAAGTCAAAAGAAACATATTGAGAGTATGGAGTAAGATAGGAGACTTTTAATTAAGATCTAGTGTTCAAATAGATTTTATACAGATGCATGAAGACTATAAAGTATCTGTTTTCCTTTAGCGCAGCTATGATTTTAAGATTGTTTCATGTAATAGAATTTTAAAAACAGGATAACAATGAAAAATGAACTGTGCAATGAAAAAAATCTGATAACAGAATATACATAATTATCAAAATGTGCATCCCAAAGAAAACGTAATTGGGAGGAAATGAGCTATCAAGTGGAAAAAGAAAATGATAGCAATATATTAGAAGTAAAAGAAGCAAAAATATACCATGAATGAGGTTTTATTCTATGAGAGGAAGTATTAAGATGGTAAAAAATATAAGTATTCTTTTAAAATAGGGGCCTTCAAGTGTATCCATTCACTTTAAGAAATTTCAGTTTCCTGTTCATTGTAGCAACACCACTACCACCACCACCACCAAAAGGATAAATGTTTAGTTGTTCATGAGTTCATTTAAAGGTTTTGCTGCTTGAAATGTTAATTGCTTTAAAATATTCGCTATCTCGTGCAATTTGATAGTTGCATGTTTTTTACCTTAATATTTCCTTAAAAGGACAGAATTATAACTGTCAACTACAAATGGATTTAATGTATTCGGATTACAGCGAAGCATGCGTTTATTTATCTGCCCAAAAGGAAGGAAACTTTCTAAGATGATCTGGCTTGTATTCACGTTCCACTTTTAAAAATGCCAAGAAAACTTCCTTGCAACCAGTTCGTTCGCCAGAATTTGAACCCGTGTCGATCTAGCTGTGTTCAGTGATTTCAGATGTTCTGCCAGTGGAGATCCAGAGTCTTTATTTAAAATCTTCTTTCGAAATCTTATATACTGATTTAATGTGATAGATGTAGCAGTATGAAAGTTAGGGTTGTTTGAATACAGCAAAGCACACGAGAGCTAAAGTCCTTCGTGGAGCTCCTTCTGTGGGAAACTGGGTCTTGTTACACATAGAGAAAATCACAAAAATCAAACTAGGAACTGTTTGTTTGTTTGGGTTCGAACCTGGATCAAACTGCCAGTATTCAACGGCCTTAACCATTTAATCACTGTGAGGCCGTAAGGGGAAAATAAATATTACCGCAACATTCTGTATACTACTTTCTATCCTGGCTTATGGTCATACACAGGCATTCACGCACCTGCAACGCTACAACTAACTGCAAATCACCGGAACTAAGCTTAACATGCTTCAAGCTAATCGTCGGCATACAGCGGCACTCGGAACTTGATATCTAACTAATAAGTAAAAAATATTTTATTTCTGAAATAATCTTGAACGCAAAATTAATTAATCTCGAACGCACTTCATCTCTTTCAAACAACACTTTGCATTGAAACAAACAAACGAACTTGAAATAAACTAAATGATAGTTAAATTTAGTTTTTAAAGATGATTATTTCTTTTTCAAAACTATTAAATATATTAATATTTATTGCGTATTATTAATTCAAAAATTTTAAGAAGTTTCGTATTATTTTAGGCGTATCCTATTCATGCACCGATTACTAATCGCTAGGATTCTTGATGCGTCCATATATTAAAAATTCATACTGCCTTATGTGTAGTGTGAATATAAGCCCGTTTTCCTAAGGAATTCCTCCACGGAAATATCTCTTTCGTTAGGGGCATTGACCTCGAGCGCTCTAACTCCAAACATGAATTTGCAGGATTTTATGCATGGATCATCAGAAATAATTCGGAATATGACATTATTCGTGACAGGGAAGTGCTAGCCAAGATACTACGCAGAGCTCAATGCAACTCGGAGCAGAACTATGAGCACCAGTAGTAAAGTAATATAAATCCTAACTCACATGTTCAAGGAATTTCTTAGCTGCACTTCTACGATTTCAATTAATCTGAACACATAACAATTCAGTAGCATTTAATCAGCGGACTATAGACAATTTAATAATGATGAATTCACTGAAACATATTCGAGTATAGTAGAAAATAAACATTCAGCTTGTACGGATATCGGTACTAATCCACAGATTGCGTAGTGCAGTTTCATTCTTAAAGATTCTATGGAATATGGAACTTGAAACCGAATTTATATGCAAATGGATATTAACTTAATGAGTACATTTCAAATATATAAGTTAATATTATTATTCGTGTTTGTACATATATATGTGTATATTGTTAATTGAATTGCGTTAGTGCCTTTTTTAAAAATTTCTCTTGCATTTTAAAAATTGTATTAGTGTACTTCAATTTCCAAAATTAATATTTACAAATACTATCTGAAGTGCCGATGCACATCTATTTAGGGTTTGGCAGCTAGTAGATATACTCCGTAGAGATAGCTGAGAATTATATGTGGATTCATACCCTTGATCAGGAGGTAGCTCAACGGCACACTACTTCTACTACTACAGCAGAAGTTCGAACACAACGTTAATTAGTGCTAAATGCAGGAAAACTGACCTCTAGGTAATAAACAATGATTCATCTTTATGTCTATATATTCATACTATGTTTTCTCTCAGATTTATGAACTGAAGAAGGAATTTATCAATATTAGGAAAACTGAACAAAGTACTTCAATGTTTGAGATTTACGAACTACTTTCCTATTCTAAATTCTTAATTGCCATAAAGACCAGTAGGAAGTTATCTTAGCACTTTTGCTAGATTTCAAAGAGATTTGCAAAACGTAGGTCTTTTAGAAAAAAGATAAAAAAGCATGTAGATATTTTCGCATTTGAATAGCATTCGTGTATTAATTACAGAAACTAATTTGCTGTATCAACTTTAGATTAACTATTTTCTGTAAAACTTCTGAAACATTTCTCGAAATTAATTCCATTTGGATTTGCAAACTATTTTATGCTTATGGTTTTCAGATGGTAATTTACCCACTGGGGATTGAGGCTTATAGGAGCCTGCCGATTCATTTTCTCCTTTGCAGGCATCGACTTCTAATTTTTCACTGAAATGACCAACCTCCGGGCGACAAAATCCCTCCTATAAGGTAAATTACTTAGTAACCAGAGATAGCTTTGAATAGGGGAGAGAGTATGTTACTTTCTTTTTCTTATCCTTTTTCTTTTTTTTCCAAATATCCTGTCATTCTGTTTTTGTCAAAATCCAAACGTTAGAAAGATACATTCACTGAGATATTAAGCTTTTTGAGTAATAAAATTATGAAAAGTGTCGTATATATTTACCACTTTTTATAATTTTACTGCTCTTATATATATATATATATATATATATATTAAAAATAGCTGCAAAAGGGTGAAAGAATTCAAATTATAAAGCAAATATTCCATTTAATTCGAAAAAAAAGGGGCATTCTTCTTTATCCTTTCTGTATTTTTAAGATTATTAGATTACAAGAAATAAATAAATGGAATAAAAATAAAATAAGAAAGTAAAAGAAAAATTAGTAATTAATAAATTAGAACAAAATCAGTATTAAAGCAAAATTTAAATGTGACAATACGTTTTCACGCTAATTCCTAAGCTTAAGAAAGTAGACAGATATATGCATATTATGTCATCTGCCATCACGGTTTTTCGGAGCACGATATATAAAAAATAAGTTAAATTCTCGTATGTGATTTGAACTTTTGATTGCCGGTTGCAACCACCAGTATTACTAGAGCACGCAAGGAGGATTTTGATAATTCGTTATCATTAAAATGTGTATTGGATGTATAATTCTAAACATTCAATACATAAGAAACAAAAATATATTTAGTAGAATGCCAGATTTAACCTTTTCAATTATGTATAATTTTATACGCTGATAACTAGAAATTCTTTATGAATAATTTTTTTTACTTTTCTAATGAGCTAAATAAATAAAATATAAACATATGAAAGTAATTGGTACTATCATTCTTATTTTAGTATATTTTGTAGAGACATTAGGTATTTGGAAGCAGGAGGTATGGAAAATGAGCAACGCCTTCACCGGGAATCGAACCATGGACCTATCGGTTACTCGCCGATCGTGCTGACCACTACACCACTAACGCATGCGAAGAAGGCGGGAGAAATACCTTATATACTTCCCCTTTTAAAGGGCGACTGGGGATTAGGGGCCCAAATTGCCAAATCGCGGTGGTGGAGAATCATCATTCTCCATTTTTTTAGTTCGGACGCCACTTGTAGAGCCATTAGGATTTTTTTTTGGAAGCAGAGAGCATGGAAAATGAGCAACGTCTTCTCCGGAAATCGAACCACGGACCTCTCGGTTACGCGTCGAGCGTACTGACCACTACACCACGAAGGCATGCGAAGAAGGCCGGAGAAATACCTCATAATATATATGAAGTAACTGAATGGAAACTGTAATAAAGGAAATTATTTCAAGTTATGATTTTAATTTTAAAGCAAAAACAGAAACAACTATGTGAAAACAGATAGCTTATCTGTCGAAACTAAATTTCTCTTGCTAGAAATATCGTATTGCTGACAAATGTTTGCAAGACATTAAATCTGCAATACTCAGGAATACTTGACTATTAGATTAATATGGGTACCGTATATTTCCATTAAATCTATTCTTACAATTCCCAATTTGAGTTACACGTCCTTTTAGAGAAACAGAGCATTAATTACATTGTGTTAAAGATTACTATATATAGAAGAATAGAGGGAAAAGTATTTTACATTAGTTATATTTGAAATTGCTAAAATTATCTGCATCAAAGGAAGCATATAGGGAACAAGTGTCTTCCTTTTTAAACGCAAAACGCAATTTTCAAATACATACTTTTCGCTTGATTCAAACTGAAAAATGAGACAATCATATTTTAAGAATACCTTATTAGAAATTAAGTAAAGTTAAATAATTTGAAATCGGTGTTAAACCCATACTTAAATAAATTTAAATTGCGATAATCTAACGATAAGAGTAGCAAATAAACTCTTTTTGGAATTTTGTTTCGACAAAGGCATATAAATGGTAAAAAATACGTGGGAATGTGTGTTGTGTGTGACTTATCTCACTTATCTGATAGTAACATCAGAATAAACCCGCGAAATTCATCGTGGCAAGGAGTACAATTTTGCGCCTGTCCTTGGCAAGAGCCTTGAGCACCATACAGGTGACAGTACGACTTCGCTCAGTTTCGTCCTCAATTTTGATGGAGAGCACCCCTGAGAGACGGGTCTGAGGGTCTCCCACTCCTCTTCCCATACCACTAACCTCTCGGGAGGACTTTCGGATCGCTGCCTATTAAGAGCGCCCCCATGGCTCACGGACACTGTACATGTACAAACAGACACGCCTTCTCCGAGATTCGAACCCAAACCCATCCGTACCGCAATAGATTTTCCTAACTACTATACCGTCTAGGCGGCTTAAGTGAGAGTGTTTGTCAGTACATAAAAAGATTCAAGAATAAATGCTGTTAAGAAGTCAGTGTTCACCCAATCTTAGTTGAGATCATAAATACTTGAAAACTTGCATATGATATATTACAGAGTTGCAATCAATTACGCAAAGCATAGAAAATTTATTTGAATTGAGTTGGATAAGAGTTACCTTACCTATAGGAAAATTCTTACCGTTTCATGAATAATTCATTTTTCTAATGCAGCTCTTTGAAAGTATACGAATTTGAGAGTACCTTTCCTCGTACGGAACATAAAGCAGGGAAAATTGTAAATGAAAACTGATAAACAGAATTTTATTTTAAATTGACTATTCATATTATCATTCTTACATTCTATATCATTTGAATACATTAATTTCAATTGTTCCTTGAGATAATGTAATGCCGTAATATAATTTGTAAGTGGAAGTTTCGTAATTTCAAACTGAGTCACGTACGAACAGGAATATTATGTAAAAAGAAATAGAAAAAAATTTGAAATATTACAATTCATTTAACTAAAACTATGAGAATTAAAAAGGATTTTCATATGTTTCGTTTTATACATTTAATCTGTAAAATGCGGAAAAGGGAGAAAATCCTGTCTTTGAACACATAAATAATTCTTCCTAGTCTAGCAAAAGATTGCATCAAATTCATTTGAATTTTCGTTTGATTTAAAAATGCAGTTTCTCAAATTAACTCAATAAAATTTTAATTTTAAATTTCATATTTCTAGCAAACGCACAATAGCTGAAATTACCGAAATATTTTTAGAAAACCGCCAAAATTCTAGAAATTGCTTTAAAATTCAGAAAAACTTACGCTAGGAAAATTATTGTTTGATCAGTCCCATGACCAAAAGATCAAGCATTTACCAACTAAAAATTAACGAAACTAAGGGACAAGCTCTTGCTGCTATTCATTTGGGGAGAGATCTTTTATGGCTTATCCATCACTCTAAGGGGAAGCGAACACACCGCTCTAAGCAATGGCCCATCCTAAAAGCGTTTTCTGAAAGCAAAACAGACCTTTTTGGAGGGATTTGTTAGACAAAAATAGAGCCGTTTTCAAAGCATTTTGTTCCGAAGGGTCAGCCCGTTAATGGGTTAATTCTATTTCTATAGTATCCACATATTTTTTTAAAGTAAAATAAATAGGTGTTTCTTATGTTTCACAATTTGTTCATTTCTTTCATTCATGCAAGGAATATTTATTACTAACGGTTAATAAGAATCTCCCACATGATGAGATTCAATCAAATCACTGTAAACAAAAATTTCTGTAATAGCCGTATCTATTTCCAAAGGATATTTTCCAATATGGGTTCCACTTTTGAATTGATTAGTATGAAAACCTAACATATCCGCAAGACCGTTCTTAAAATTCACTTCACATGCATCTGGAACTTCTAAAAGTACTTTTTGATTTGGCAATTGTTTTAATTGGATATGTTGAAATTCACGAAATAAAACTAAACGACTGATTTATACACACCCACATTCAGAAATAAAGATAAAGTTTCTTTGTTTTATGACTTTTTGATATTCTTTAATCACCAATTCAATAAATTAACCTGCATTTATTGAAAGAAGAGGTTTAACTGTAAATGTTTGATTACCTTTTACAATCACACTCTGGGGTTGATTCAGAATACGTAAAAGTGATTTTGCTTTTTCTTCTGTAATGTGTAATTCTGAGAAATCGGCTAATTTTATTTCGACTTCGATTTCGATCGGTTTATATTCAAGTTTTATATAATCTTTCACCTCCAACCACATAAAAGTTTTCCTAATTGTAGAAAATATACTTCCTTTGAGATTCTGTTTTTGCTTTTCACCTTTTATTGGTGTTATTGGAAGAATGTGACTTACTGTTTTCAGTGGATTTCTATTTCCGATGATAAACTTTTTGTTTTTGATTCTACTGGACTTTTTAAATTTCCTAGTAGTTGTTTCTTTTATAATATGACCACTGTCTGAAAACGGTAAATGAAGCATATTCATTAATGTGAAAGTGTATTCTTTTGTAATGTATAATTCAAACCCTGTTGAGATATGAATAACTACATTTTTTTCATCAACGTCAGGAATAAATTTTTACTATTTCCTACCGTGAGAACTTTTTTTATCTCTTCATTAAGTTAAGCAAAAACTTTTTTCATATTTTCAGATGAGTTGTATACATACGGTATTTCATACTGTCTGCTATCAGATACTATAGTTTCTTCAATTGTTTTTTGGATTGAATAACCATTATTATGATCAGCTACATTAACCCTTTAACTGCTTAAGACGTCTTTAAACGTTTTCAGAGATCTCTCTAAAAATGCTTAAGACGCGTATACACGGAACTGAAATTCTCGAAAAATGATTAAGACGTGTATACACGGAGGCAAGGTTTCCCGATAAATGCTTAAGACGTGTTGAGACGGTACGCGAGGTCTTCTTTCCTCCTGCGTTTCCGCAGGCGGCTTCATTTGCACAAAGCTCTTAATAGGGTGTGAAATCTGTTTGAATAGCGCACTTTACGGAAGAGCCCTCTGAATAAAGGCTTATTGTCAGACAGCAAGTGTATATTATTCTGCAAGGTTTTTGAATGATGACAAATCGTTTTACAACTGTGTGCCTTCTGGTATATTGTAGTAATGAAAGCCCAATCCTCAGTCGCTGATTACATCCCAAAATCTTTAGTAAAAATAGGAAAAATTCAGAAATGTAATGAAAAATGCCTTTTTAATAAATCGTATAATATATAATTGACTATTTGATCTTCGTATTAAAATTTGGTTACAATTTATGATTTTTCAACAACAAGAAAATGGTATGTAATGTCAAAATTAACTTTTTATTTGCCTTCGTATTTCAAGTGGAGTTTTTAATGGTATTTCCTTTCTACTTTATGAAAAGACAACACTCTTTTTTTTACATGCCTGAATTTTGGCATTTGTAATTGTGACTGACTGTGTTACTATAAACGCGAACTTACATCTAAAAAGTTCTTCGAGGTAAAAATTAAAATATTCAACTTAAGAAATTATGTTAAATCGAGTAAATGAATATGCGGAAAAATTCATGAAGATCAATAGCTTTGTTTAAATAATTTATTAAAATTTGGAATGCAACCGAAATTTTAAATTCTGCATCGTGTGAAATTCTCCGCCGTGTCTTGGAACTCTTTTAGAAAGAAATCTATCTATAAGTCTTTTTTTATTCTTATATTTAATGGAATATAAGAGATTTGAAAAAATAAGTGCTTGGAAGTGTTAGATATTTAGCGCCGAAAATATTACAGTTGAAAAGCTGTTTTATTATCAGAAAATAAATTATTTCCTCTCGAAATGTCAATGCTGATAGCGATAAATTGAATGAAAGATTTTCTTTATATTGAGGTTAGGTTAGGTTGCGTTATTTAATTATGGCAAAGCACACGAGGGCTATCTGCCTAAGAGAAGGGCTGCCTTCGTGGAGGACTTTCTAAAGGAAACTGGCTCGTATACACGTTTCACATGGAGAAAACCGCGAAAACGCCCATGCAGCCATCCCGTTCGCGGGATTCGAACCTCGGAACCGAACTACCAGTGTTCAGCGTCTTTACCGCTCGGCCGCTGGTGGGCCTTCTTTATATTGAGAACTTAATTAATATATTAATTCGTTATTACCTATTACCTGTATCTACGCAATTATTTTGCAAAGTCCTTTGATACAAATGGTAATAAACGCCACGAGCGGTTGAGTGGCTAAGTCGCTAAACACTGGTAGTTTGAGATGGGTTCTAATACCAGAGAAGGGGCTGTTTATGGTTTTTCCTCAAGTGTAACGTGGATGCGAGTCAGTTTCCTTTAAGAAATCCTTCGTGAAGGCATACTTATAAGGTATTTTCTTCCTCCTTTCTGCATGCCTTTGTGGTGTCACGGTAGCACACTCGGCGCGTTTTCCAGAGGTCCAGGTTTGAGAACCGGTGAGGGCATTGCTCAGTTTTCACGTCTCTTGTCTCAAAAATCCTAATGACTCTACAGTGGCGCCCGAACTAATAGGTGGTGGATGATGATTCTTTACCATAAGGATTTGTCGACTGGGTCCCCTAATCCCTCGCGGTAGCATACTCTGCGCGTATTCGAGAAGTTCAATTTCGAGTCCTAGCGAGGGTATTGTTCCTTTTTCGCGCCTCCTGTCTCAAAAATCCTAATGACTCTACGTACTTACTCTTGGAAGATAGTCTTGTATACCTTGAAATAATTAAAGCGAAGCTATGAGAAGGATTTTAGTTAATGTATGTACTTAACTGCTTTCATTAAGAGGAAAATCAATCCCAAACCATCCGAGTAATCTTCCGTATTCATAGACAATTTGTTTTTTTATATATTTTACTAAGAAAGAAATTTCTAGTATTAGCGGGATAAAAGACATTGAATATTGTATAAAGTAACCCCTGTTTTCTCAGTTATTTGGGAAAAACGGACCATTTTTCAATAGATGAAGAAGTAATTAATTTATAGTCATCATATAGATGAATGTTGAATGACGCCCGAAAATTTTCACAGTGAGCTAAACAAAACTGAATAAATAATGAAAAACTTTACCTAACAGCAAAGATATATAAGCACGTATTTAAGCAAAATGCACGATTAAGAATAGAAAATGCAAGTAAAGTGACGACTCTAAAATTAATTTTCCAGAAATAAAGGAAAGTAAGCCCACCTGTAGACAAATGGATACGACTGCTGGGCATCAGTAATTTATTCCGGATCGAATTTCAAGACTGACTGCATGGCATTTTCATTGTTTTTCCTTGTATACAGCATGAACCAGTATAAATCCTTGAAGTCCTTTATAAAACACCTCTTTCTTCAGGCAAATATCTCTCACCTTCTTT
This sequence comes from Stegodyphus mimosarum, assembly GCA_000611955.2. Lineage (NCBI taxonomy): Eukaryota > Metazoa > Arthropoda > Arachnida > Araneae > Eresidae > Stegodyphus > Stegodyphus mimosarum. The sequence goes on from KK116015.1 coordinate 140,244, forward strand.
GCCACAATCAGTTAAAACTGAGGATTGAGCTAGCATATATTTTACTTGCAAATTATTTGTTCACGTCTGTTATTATTATTGTACCTCAAAGGAGATGCATTTTTTTAACTTAACGATTAAACTCATGTATTAGAAAAGCAAAATTTGTAGACATTAATGTGCTTCAAAAAATTGAGTAAAGAATCTAAAAGCTGGTAAGAGTTGCCACTCCGTGAAATGTAAGATCTTTCATTTATCTTCCATGCACACGCATGGAACCCCTACAGTAAAAGCATCAGCTATTTAATTAATTTTTCACATTTAATCAATTTACTATTGATAAAACAATGGAGCGATTTAAAGTTAATAAAAAGCACTTCTTATAATATAAATCTTCATTTAACTTTTTCGACAATGCTGGTATAACTTAAAATTATATACAGCTCATAACTTTAACAGCTCCGTTGTAATTTATAAAAGATAGGTGTTGTCACTGCATGAAGTAATAGATATTTAATTGGTACGCGGGTCTTGGTGCGAGGAAAAAATGTCAGGACCGGATTCAGAAATCTTAGTATGTATGCATGTAAGTATCGATGTGTTCATGTATATATGCATATATGTACGTACGAATGTATGTGTGTATACATATACACAGATACTCACATATGTACATTTCTGAATCCAATCCCGATAACAGAACAAGTACCATTTAATTTACTTACTAGGTGACATTTCTGTGTTCATAGTTAGTTCTCTTTCATCAAATTCTTACTTTTTATACTTTAAATTTGCGAGATTATATATTAAAGTAAAAATGAAACTTATTGTGAGAAAAATATTTCAGGTTATAGAATAAATTTATTGACATGTCCCTTTTTTATATCTATTATCGTACAAATGTACGTTTAAATATCAGAAAATAGTTATTGAAATGAACACATTTTTGCAGTTATTATTATTACTACCAGAGAATAAAGTTTTTTTTTGCTTAATTGATAATCACGACTGGATTTTATAAGCAGTCCTAAGCTATACCAGAATTTCCCGCTTTCCTTTTACCTGGAATACATTGACATCTTAAGTGCTTCAAGAAAGCGCAGTTATAGTATGCGAACACATACCAGGTATTTCCACCCCGTTTTAGGGGACTCTAATGGTTCTAAACCATTAAAATAGCTTCTGGGGTGTCTTACCTTTTGTTAACATCCCGGATTCGTTGCCTGGGAAGACTCCTTTGAAGGACGAAGGGGAGGGGGAAAAGGAGATTTTTTTTTGAATGCGAAAGTATTTTAGTGCCTTGCTTGATTGTAAAATATTTTTAGTTCTGTTTCTCCTACTTTCCTCACACCATGCTTACGCAATTGAAACTGACGTATTTGAATAAAAAGAAATTTAGTAGCTTATGAAACAACTAAGTGCGGAAATTTACAACGATGGTCACTTAAAATGTCAGTTAGCTACAAATATAAAAAAAAATATAAAGTGTACGAATACACGTTTGGCAACCGAACTTTGAAATCGGAAAAGAGACTATTTTTTCATTTGTTAGATTTATCAGTTTTTAATTGCCTTTCTGCTTTTTAAGCAAAATTATCGAAAAAACATAATGCACCAAAAAAAGTCATGTTACTTTAATTCAGGAGATATTTTAAAGAACCGAAAAAATACCGAATACCAGAATTTCGCTATAAAAGCCATAAAAAAAGTCACGAATGGATTGGATGTATTTCCTTAAATTCAGTGTAGATTTCTGGATTGTCCAGTATTTTCCATTAATTCAGACAGTAAAAATGCCATCAGACAATGAATAATGTTAAAGATCTACATTTTTTTTACTGCTGCTACTAATAAAAATAATAATCTATCAATAATTAAAAATAGGGGAAAACGCATATTTACAGTACTGTTCTCACCATACGTCGCTCTCATGACCTTCGCCTAATGTTCCGGTCAAGCAGGAGTGTAAATGGGTAATCACTCATTCACGGTGTATGAAATAAGAATAACGGCAGTGTGTACGACACAATATACATATAGCGACAGACTAGCTCTTTTCCTTAGCCCTGAAAACAAACAATGTCCAAAGCCAATGGAGGGCAGTCTCTTTCTCTTCCTCTTAAAGGCTATAATTACACACTACAAGATCCTTCCATCACCCACTGCTACACAGAGAGAAGCATTTCCAAATAGTTTACCCATTTCCAAATATTAACATTTAGACATGTATAAACGTTGAAATATAATATGTTTTCATAAGATAAACAATAGCTGTTCTCATGTGTGATAAATAATCTTTTACAAGTGATAAGCTGATAATGGTTAGAAACTTTCATCTTTTATAAGTTAAGGTTTAATAAAAAAGAAATAACCATCTGCAATTTTCGAAAGCTAATTGTAATTTTATTTGTCTCATGACGGGCTTCGAATTTTAAAATGTAAACTATCAAAAATTGTCATACTCGTGGCTTTAACAAAATATTTTCATTCAAAACAAAAGTACTTACCCAGATATAAGTAATGATATTCGTAAAAGAGTTTCAGTTTGTTCACATAATTCTAAAAACATTCAAATTCGTAACAGTTTTAAAATGTTAAGTAGATATATTTTGGGGCTGTGGCTTTCATTGAAAGGATAATGCAAAGTAAATCAGGCGCAACAAACCATTTTTAACAGCATAGCTTCTGTAAATGATCAGGAAAGATTTTAGGAAAGGTTGTACGAACACATTTATGCTTACGAAAGAATAAGATTGAAAAGTAAATGTAATGCTCCTATTTTCAATTTTTTTCCATTACAGTTTCAAATACTATACTAGCATTAAGAGTATGAAACAGAGAGCTAAAAAAAATTCAAAACCCTACAATCTTTGTGAGAAAAATATATATTTCAAGACAGAAAATAGTAATTATCTGTTGAAGAAAAATGTAAAAGCACTGACTTTCAAAATTATGTCATGAGAATAATATTTAGCATTTTGTATAAAACTATAATAATTGCCCAACCAGCAACTTTTATGTACATTTCTTGTTGTCTAACAAAAACTTTATCACACGCATATATGTGTGAGGAATTTCTGTTCATGTCATAATTTAATAAGTATTGACTTTCTTTACAGAATAATTATTTTTAGCAGTGATCTTTCGCAGATTTCCTTTATTCTTTTTTTCATATTCATCAAAATATGCCCTTCACTTAATTACTTTGAGAGGGACTATGTTTGTTAGTTTTTCTAACATAAGGATCGTTTTGGGCAGCACTTTTCTTAGGAAAAAAGATATAAAGTGTAGTAGTGAAAAGAGATAATAAAGATCATAAAAACTAAACGTTTAATGAAATTTGCTAATTACGTAAGTTTTAGCAATGCATTAGAAAAATAAGAATATCAAGTTCTTAAACTGTGTGAAAAATAATACTTAAGGGGAATTATTTAGCGAAAATCCTTTGAAGAGAAAAGGCAGACCAGTGACAGAGCGGTAATGTCGCTGAACCCTGGTAGTTCGAACCGGGCTCGAATCCCAGCAAACAGACTGCTGCTGGGGCGTTTTCTTGGTTTTCCTATGTGTAACGATATTACGGGGCAGTGATCTTTAGAAAGTCCTTCACAAAGGCATCCCTCTTTTATGTAATTTTCCATAGTAAAATTGAAATGCAATATAAGAAAAAATTGTTTGTGAATGTGTGGAGATTATTTTAAAGAACAAACATTTTTGCTATGATTTTCATAAAAATTATAAGACAATAGAAGGAATTAATCTTTTTTATTAATATCGGAATAGGTAATTATTTTCTCACCTATTTATATATTTTAAAAAAATTGATTTCTTTCTTTCATCGTGCTTGCTAAAGTTGCTAATAAGCTTGCTTTTGTTCTAAAATCGGTAGCAACTGAAGGTTTTCGATGTTCAACATTTGATCTGTTTAATCATGGTATTTTAATCTCATGAATGAACTCACCCTGGTCAGTGAAGTATTTCTTTCATAGGAGAGTAAAAACAACATTCGTAATATTACAAATAAATAAATCAATTTTTGGAGCAAAAGATTTTGCTGTACTGTTACCTGTTGTTTAAACACCTGGAAGAAATGTTAATATTTTCATCTAGCAATAAATCCTGTCCACTACCAATAAAAAAATTCGAGAGCATGTTATTATTACTCTTCGATACATAAGACGTTTTATTTATTTTTGATATTATTAAAAAATCGTTGCTCAATACAGCAAAAGTAAACAATTCAGAAATCCATTTTATCTGGATTTCTTAACAACATTTTTCAATAAGTGTTTCTTCGTACCATGAGGGTCATCAATAAAATATGTTTCTAATATCTTATGATAATGATCAGTTGCAAAATTCCTATCATTAACTTTTATGCATGTTATCGTCTTCCACCTCTCCGCAAAAAAACCAGCTGTCTATTATTTTATAATAATATATAGATTGAAAAGCGATCATATCTACTCATTTTTTTAAAATTTTGATTAAACTATAGTAGACTTTTTAACTAATTTGATGTTTTTCTCCTTATAACAGTTTTACCATAAAGAAGTACAGAAACAATTGCTGGATTTCACAAATTGGAATACTTTTTGATTTTAGTTTCAATTTTATTTGATTTTATGAGTAAACAGAATATATTTAATTTTATGAATTGTCAAGAGTAAGCTGGGCTATTATTTAAAAGAAGAAGGAAGTAAAAGCTTGAATTTTATTAGTATAATGTTTTAAATTTCAGTTGTAAACTTTGATTTGAAACAGCAGGCAACAATCTTCAAACTATAAATACTTTATTTTTTCGTTTATTATTTTTATGTCTTGTTAGCGATATGAGGTGCATAGTATTCACTTCTTTGGCCACAATTGTCGTGAATGTTTGATTTTGAATAATTATTCCCTTCGTCCGTGCTGTAGATCAGTAGTAAGAACTGCTACAAATCTCGTTCACTTTTCTTTTCCACCTTGTCTGCTGTTGTTGTTAATTAGTTTGAAATGTAGTAAATTATTCCTTTCATTAACGTGAGATATACTCATGTGCTATATTTGATACAATCATAAACTGCTCTAAATTTATACACAAAAAAATGACTAATATTATAAAGGTCAATTTTAATACTACAGAACTAATTTTTTTAGTTCAAGTAGGCATTCCGCTAGATGATTAACATTTTTACTCTCATTGTGTTTAACCCTTTAACTGCTTAAGACGTCTTTAAACGTTTTCAGAGATCGCTCTAAAAATGTTTATGACGCGTATACACGGAACTGAAATTTCTCGAGAAATGATTAAGACGTGTATACACTGAGGCAAGGTTTTTCGATAAATGCTTAAGACGTGTTGAGACGCTACGCGAGGTCTTCTTTCCC
>KK116016.1:0-44516 GCA_000611955.2 Stegodyphus mimosarum
AAATCGCAAAACGAAAGTAATAGTCCTTCGGGACTAAATCCCTTTGGACTAAAAAGAAACTTTAACAGTTTAGTCAAAGATTCTTTGGTTAAATGAAAGCTAACTGTTTATGTGTAAACACGCTCCCCAAAATTTTGATGTAGTGCATCTCTAAGACATTTCACGGTTTCATATTTCTTTACCTTAAACAATGCTCATCTCATATTCTTAACTCATTACTTAATGTACCCATATTCTGCAAAGATACAAAACAGCTTCTCAAGATCTGGAAACTTAGTTTTACATTAACAACGTATAAGACTGAACCTGAACAGTAGACCCGAAATACCTGACCCGAAATACCTGAACAGTAGGTTCCTGTTTTTCATTTCAATTACACGACGAAGCCACACACAAACAACATTGTTGAAGCCCTTCCGTAGAAGTTATCCGTTGCATTCAAAAGCTAAAGGTGAAGAAGAATCCTGGCATAGATCACATCTCTAACAAATGATCAAGTTTCTCCTCATCAAGACGATTTTTGCAGTTATAAAAATCTTCAACCTGATCCTTCAACAGCAACATTTCCCAGATCAATGGAAGACGGTTAACATAACACCAATTCTCAAATCTAAGAAGCCAACTCTTGACCCAGAGTTGTACAGATCCATCAGCTTGTTACTGTTCGTTACCAAAATCATCGAAGCCATCAGAATTCACAAGCATCTCGACGTCAACAACATCATCACTCTATTTCAGTTTGCTTTCGGAAGTAATTATCAACGTCACATCGGTGATATAGAATAGTGGAGATATTTTCTGAAAGCAACCAAACCAAGAAAGTCACAGGTGACCTTTTCATTTATATAGCTAAGGCTTTTCATTTCGTTTTGTTCACTCATATACAAAATACGCAATCTAAGTATTCCAAATAACATCACAATCATAATCAAATTCTACCTGACAGGAAGATGTATTCAACCCGAGTTATGTCATCCGGTGTACCACAAGGGTCTCAATTCGGGCCCACTATCTTCAACATCTATCTGAACGACATTCCAGGCACTACTCTTGCAATATACGCTGATGGTACAGCGATTTTAGTATGTTCCTTAGTCCAGTCATTCAACACTTACAGATCCACATATATGCGTTAGAGACTAGCTAGAAAAATGGGAAATTCGAACCAGCATCGAAAAAAGTGTGGCTGTTTCATTCAAAAAGAAGAAGAAAATAAAAAATTTTAAGGTTTATGAAAATACTCTGCCCTAGGATAAGCAAGTCCGTTATCTTAGAGCAATGATCCACAAGCTTTTTGTGCCTAAGAGCACATTTTAGAATATTTATTGGACGGAGGGCAACCATTTACTACGTTTATTAAGTTGAATTCATAGTTGGATCGAGTTAATACATATACATAAAGAAGGAGATCGGTCACATTTCGCTTTGTGCTGTTATCTGTGTTGGAAGCAATTTCTATTTCATTAAAAATGAGAAAACTTATAATTTTATTGAAATTAAAACACTTTTACTGTGATCGCATAGCGGCGGGCACACGTTCTCGCAGTGGCTAATCGCACACAGGCTATTCGCACTACCTACGTTAGCGCATGCGCACAATCAGTCCAGGTGCAAGCATTTTACGCCAATTTGCCGTAAGGCAGGTGCCTGCGCACAGTTTTTTTCATTTAATAATGTTACAAGTTTCTACTTATCTTCCTTATATGCGATTTCTTTGTTAATTTAATTTTTGTTACTGAAATTTACGAGTTATTGTTATTGAAACTGTTATTGGTTTGAACCGGGGGAAGATAAAAGGGAAATTTTAAATTGTGCGTGTGCGAGATGATACATTTAAAAACAAGACGGATAAGGAAAAATTTGAGATTGAACTAAATTATTTTGTGAATTCAAGAGTTGCCAAACGAGCAGCTTCTGACAAATTAATTGAAGAGGGTGAAGTATGTATAATTCAACAAATTGTACCTATGCAATGTATGAGAGATAAAATAGTAAACTTTGAATCTATTCGAAAGTTTTTTTAACCAGATGCTTTGCTGATAATTGAGCAATTAAAAAATGCAATCTTTTGCATGGGGTGGAGATGCTGTGACTTTTAGACGTAGACTATAATTGTATTCAGTCTGATTTCTGCCTTAATTGGTATAACTGGACTTGTGAAAATATTGTAATTTAACCACCATTCAAATATTGATTTTATCCAAACTGTAGATATCTGCCATTTGTTGCAAAATATATTAATTTGAAATATTTTTATCACTTAACTAAAAATGATTTAATTTGTAGAATGTATTGTCTGAGTTCTATTTCATATTTTTAATTTAATTATTTAAAAATAATGTGTGTTAATGGGAACGTTAACATTCAAAGAAAATCCAAATTTCTTTTAAAGCAATAAATAACAGTCAAATTTTCTAAGTACAAATTTATAACACAAACTATTGACATAAAGCTGATTAACAGTTTACGTTCAACAAATGTGTTTCATAGAATGATTTTACAAATATACGACATTTAATTATTACATATTGTTTTAACCATGCGTAACTAATTTAAATCATAATGATCACACATTATTTATATCAATCGCACAGGTCAGCTAGTCAATAATATAATTATAATACAACAGTAATATAAATACAGTGTAATAATAATATATACAATGTAGCAATAATGAAATATGTAAACGTAAATATGCTAGATCACAATATATAATACGATGCAATAAATATAGATAATGCTGCTAGATTCCGAAATATAATGTAATACAAACAAATAGGTAGTATTCTATCTTAAAATGAAGTAGTATAATCTATAACAAATAAAATAATTAGCTAATGAAGTACAACACATATGGTGTCATTAAAAATATTCACCAAAATATGTATAGTGAATATGTAAGAGAATAATTTGCAAGTAATAATTATCAGTTACAAAGACGAGGTCAATCTATATACATGATAATGTTCAGATAAAGATAAGATCAAATATGGATTTAATGATGGTTTTAATAGCAAGTGAGAACGAGTAATTAGTTAAAAAATCTTTAATGTATTGCCAAAAAGGTTGCAGAAGTTACTTATATTCTTTCATTTAACAGAGGAATTTTTATGTAAATCTAGACCCTAGTTTTATAACAGATAATTGTCAAAATTTATTATTCAATAAGAAAACTTATTGAAAATTATAATGTTCTTATATATGCGTCACTTTTTCAGTGTCCACACATCTTTATATGTTCAAATGCCATATTTCGAAATCAAAGTTATTTATTAAACAAAGCCTTATAAAATCTGATACTTCATTTGTGTGTGCAATTTTTCAATCTAAATCTCTTACATTAAACTATTTCTGCCTTTTAAATTACAGCCCATTATTTATTTAAATTTAATTTGTTAATGTGTTTGGACAAATATTTCGAAAATGACGAGTATTTCCATAGAAAAATTAAACAAGCATACAAAATTGTTGATAACCAGTATTATATGATTAATTGTTCATTTAATAGTTGATTTTATCGCCTTTAACTTATTTCACGTCTAAACTTTCTACGCAGGAATATTTAGTCTAATTTTTATTATCTTTTCTCAGACGAAACATTTCAAAGACGAATAAGTTAAAATCTTGATTGTGCAAAACCCATCTTTGAATCTAAATGTATTATAAGAAGTACAAAAAATGTAAACAAGATCGTAGCCCCCCCCAAACCAGTCATTTAAACTATTCCAACCGTGCAGGAAAACGATAAACATTGCGAATATGAAAATCTGCCCTTTTATATATATACATAAATAAAGGAAATGTGTTCCTTCTTTTTATATATGTATAAAAAAAGGAATACATTTCCCTTTCTAATCTTTTGAAAGGCGCCAACTTTCAAAAGATTAAAAAATGATAAACTACGCCAGCGTTAGTAACCCGCCTTTTTTTTTAGGGAAAAAAAAGACACTATAACAGATTTAGGCAGTTCGCATACTTAGGATTCGTTCTTTTCGATCTAGGTCAAATGACGGACCTGGATCTGACAAATCAATGCGCATGCGTGGTTAATGTTGGTGCGAATAGCCTGAAGAAGCTAATAGCACCGGTGGTGCAAATAACATCGGCCCACACGTTGTCGCTGCTGAGCACGAAATGAAGCGAAGTGAAGTAAACTGAGTGAACCTCATGAACTGACCACTTCGAGGAGACAGAGACACTTAGAGGTAGTAGCGAGAACGAGAACGGAGGGAAAGCAGTTATGATTGCTGCTTACCTATTACGCGTTCTATAATTTTAATAATTTAATAATGTTATATGTTTTTATCATTTAAGCTCTGTGCTGTGTTGTAATTAATAATAAAGTAAGCTTGTGTTGTGAAGGGAAGCCTGCCATTTTTCTACTGGAGTAGTAACATTTTGACCTGGATTATTTCCCATTTTTAGAGGTCTTCAATCAATCCGCCCACCACGAAGAAGACAAAAGGGTAAGTTTACCTTTCGAGAATTTCATTGATCATCTAGTATATTTAATGGCGCTTCTGGGTGGGCGGACTTGAAGGATTTTATTCATTTTATTATTGTATGATTATTCATAAGGTCTAGAGAAATTACGTACTCCTTTAAGAAGTGTTTTAGACGAATATCTAATAAATAAGAGGACTGTTTAGGAAAAGAAATACGTGATATAGAAAAAATCGAAATCTTAATAACACAGTTAGACGAAAAATGGTCGCAGCTTGATCTGGTAGAAAGAGAAATTATAAAATTGTGATGATCCTGAACGTTCTTAAAGTGATTTTGATAAAGAATACGAGGGTAGTGCAATATATAGTGAAAGATATGTGAGGCTTAGAACTAAGGTACGTAAAATTACGAGCAATGATAATTCGGGGAATAATAGTACTCTTAATGCTATAGTTCAAAACCGGAAGTTTAAAGTACCAAAAATCGAATTTAAGAAATTCAGTGGTGATGTTAAGGAATGGTTGGGCTTCTGAGGTCAATTTAAGAAAATTAACGATGATCCAGAAATTCCACCTGAAGGTAAATTTCAATATTTATGAATGTCTTAGAGCTCGATTCGGCAGAGAGGATAGAAGTCTATGTCATATAGAAGAATAGAATAGTCATAGAGATAGAAGTCTATGTGAGAATAGACTCATAGAAGTCTATGTGAGAGAATTATTGAGCTTAATTTTTAATAATTCACTGAGCCTAAACAGAGCAATATGACTCGCTAAGCTGTACCATGAAACTGAAACTTATTAGAGAGCACTTCAAACACTAAACGTCATATCTGACAAATGCGCCTGCATGTTATACCCTCTCGTTGAATCGTGTTTGACGGAAAATGAATTAGAGTATGGGAAAGAAGTGTAAGTTTATGCGAAACTAGTAAATCATCAAATAAACTTTCTGCTTTAATGAACTTTTTAAAATCCGAAGTAGAGAGTGAAGAGAGAATATCGCTGGCAAAGCAAGGTTTCGGTTTCGAAAGTAAGGTAAAACATTCTACTCTTTTCCCCTTCTGATAATGAAACGCAAGACATTCCTACTGCCGTTGGACTTTTCGACGCCACAGACACTGCGAAAAATAAACAAATTATCTGTTTTGTTTTGCGGAAAGGGCCATGATTTACGAGCATGTAAGGCTGCATTAAAAATGCAACTAGATGATAAGAAAAAATTATTGTCGAAGAAATCATGTTGTATTTTACGCTGTAGGATCGGACATAGGGCGCGAGACTGTGGGTCTAAAATTATTTGGGAAAACTTCCGCGGCAGACACTGCAGAGTTATGTGCAAGTGGAAAACCCGGTGGTCATACGAAACGACCGCTTTTCTAGATATTATAAATTGTAATTAAAATGATTTGTGCAAAGGTGTCTGCTAATTCAAACTGAATTACCGAGGACAGGCGGCGAAGACGCCCCTTTGCTCACTGCGCCACGGGGTTTCCCCCTTCTACTTGCTTAATTACTTAAAGTAGAGTGCAATGAAGGAAACCACTGGCGGTACATTTCTTTCTTTGCTCAGTGGTTTTTTTTTGTCGAGAAAGCGTTTTTGTGCAGCTTTAGCTCCTTTTCTCTCCTCTTCAGTGCTGTTTTTTCTAGGAGGCATTCTTAAAAGAAATTACGTTAAGACGTAGTTCTTATGTAAAACAGATGATTGCCAATGCAAACAAATGTTCACGTTCCTCTGACAAGCTCAATTTGCGTACAGCTGAAAATTTAGTTTAAAATACGATGTCGGAATAAAATCGGGCAAAATTTTAAACTCTTTCCGAGAAAGGATATTTAGCATAGTTTGGGTAAACCTACCTGATGAGATGTACTACACACAACTCGTTAGTTGGTTTCGTCTCCTTTAATTTCTCAACGTATGCAATTTCTAGGTAAATATAGTTAAATGCATAATAAGCAACAATTGTATGAATTAAAAATATTTAAATACCATGATAATTTAATTAAATCAATGATAATTATTGTGATAAAATTTATTTTACTATTTGAATGCTGTGGCAACTTCACCCCATTGGCTAGTACAGTTACGTAAGCAACCAATAAACTATCGGCGACAAGGAAACACTTAAGCCGCATATAATAAAGATAAAGAAAAATTAAAGGAACGTAAAGAACTAAAAGAAAATACTTCTAAAGTAAAACAAAATGTGATTAGTGATACAGCGTTAAGCAATAAAACATGTACGCGTAAAGTACTTTTACAGACGTTGTATGTGAAATTACGGGGTAAAAAGTGAGTCGCGCACTTATCGATGCAGGCTCCCAACGATCTTATTTAAGTAAACGTATAAGGGAGATGCAGTACCAGAAAACTGAAGAGGAAAACGTTAGTCATAACATATTTGGTGGTAAAGAGCATTCTGAGAAGCATTTTAGATATCGGGTGTACTTCAGCAGTGTAAATAAGGATGACCACTGCAATTTTGAAGTCCTAGACCAACAAGAAATTTGTTCTGAAATTCCTGTTCCGAGACTAGAACCATTTTCTAAAGAACTTTCTGATAATAGTATTGTCATGACAGATGAATTAGTCCTTGGGAAAGACAAATCGTCAGAAATTGATCTGTTAATAGGGGCTGACGTAGCGGGTGAACTCTTTAATAGCAAAGTAATACATTTGTCTTGCGAACTGGTGGCTATAGGAACAGAGTTAGGATGGATTTTAATAGGAAAGATACCTTATATTATACAGGCGTCTCAAGACAGACAGTCGAAAATGCTTATCCTCACTGTCATTGGCTGTATACCATGTGACACACTTAGGCGCCATTTCTGGGTCTCCGCCAACTACAATAGTGTTTCTCCCCAATTGTTAGCTGTTTGTTTAAATCAAAGAGCTTGTACTTCTCTTAAATATAGCTCGCTTATTTTTATTACTGAGATGGATACGTTTAATTGCAAATCTTGCAGTGTGTCTTTCTATGCAAGGAGATATTTGAAAGCACATGAGAAACGTGGGAAAAAATACACCATTTTCTTGTTATATTGTACGAAATAGTTTTCTACAAGAAATTCTTTAAGTCAGCACAGTATACGAATTCATAATTTAAGGAGAAAAATATTAAATGCGGCGAAGAAGGATGCCTAGAACTATTTCCCACCACAGGAGATTTAAGATCTCACTTAGAGAGTTGCCATATTTACAGTAATATGGCAAAATGTATAAAACTGGATTTTCATAAAAAGCAAAGTTTGCAATGAACTTTTTCATATTTTGCTTTCCTAGTTCAATTATAAAATAAGCAAAATATATTGACTTCTGTATATAACCCTTAATCTTTTTAAATTCAAATTAAAAAGCTTAATGAATACGGTGTTATTGATTAAAGCTACTTCAGCACACTAATGCATTTATTTGGGGGGAACATCATAAATACGGCGTTATTAATTAAAGTTGCTTCAACACACAAATATATTTATTTGAAAAAAATAGTATAAATTAATATGAAATATATAGTTTCAGAACAGTATAGTTTTAACAATTAATGTTATTTTTGTGTGTGGGATGGTGCAATCTGTGTCTGTTTATTTTACTACCCTTATTATGAAAAATTATACATTTATTTATTTTTTAGACTTTTATTCATGGCTGTCAGATGAAGAAAGAAAAACAAAGACCCATTTTGTGGTTTTATCTGGCCAGAAACTTACGTGGATGCTATTTAGCTCTAACAGAAGTGGGACATACAAAGCAAAAGGTAAATGTGAAAGACATCTGAAAGCTCAAACGACTTCCAAAATAGGTTTCTGTTGTACAGCTACTATCAAACTAAAAGAATTCGGCAATCGTTTTGAAGCTATATATTTTAAAGAACATTACAAGCATGAGAAATCCCTTTGTCATCTTCTTATTCCTAAACAAGAAAAGCAAAGTATAGTAGGCAAGTAATGTGTTAGGCCTTATTTTGATACTACTAATTTTTCTTAAATAAAATTTTAATTACTTATGTAGTTGGAGCCTTTTCAGCTGTCATTAATATACAGGTGGTTCAAAATTCCAAAAATGAATGAATTTTGATATTAATGAAGTTGATAATGAAAATCATTCATGGAAATTTCAGATTGGAAGAGAAACACGTCAGTAGGAAATTTAAAATTAGGCTTAACAGCAGACTCAATTTGCATAGATTTTAAATAAAATTATCAGCTTTAAGGACAATCAGACACAGCAGTATTAAAAAATCAGAGGTGTACATGAAGAATTATTTTACGAACACTCTATTATAGAACTGCTTATAATTTTTATACAGCATATGAAACTACCTTGAATTAAAGAAGAAAGGAAGTTAAATAAATATGAAAATTAGATTTCATAACCAGGATAAGCTTATGCAAAATTAAACCAGTGGCTCATAGAAATATCGGTAATCTTCTGTTATGAGGATCATATTCAGAAATGTATGTGTATGTGCATGTATGCGTTCACGTGCGCATATCATGAATACACGTGCATGTGTCTGTGTATGCACACATGTATATGCACATACATACATTTCTGAATCTGGTCCCGATAACAGAACAGTACCGAGATTTCTTGTCAAAGAATACATATTGAAATGCCTCATATTATTTATTAAGTGAAAAGAATTTAAGAAAAAAAAACAGTAAAAGAGTTGTATCTTTAAAATGAACAATATGTTAACATATAGTTCCTTTACACGAGAAAACATACTGACAAATTTTCAAGAACATAAATCATATGCTAATGGAAATTATAAGTAGATGCATTTATGACTATTAAACCAGTTTGTAGTTATAAAATATTGCAATTTCAATTTTGACATCGGTTGCAAAAATATTGCACAGATGAAATATGCTTTTATTCATAATAGCATTGCCATAACATTCCTGTCATTGCGAATTATTTTTTTATTATACTACAAACCAAGCACAGTGATTTAAAATCAATTTCTTTGTAATTCCAGTGTAATATATTACATGAAATCAATTTCGATTCTTAATTTTGTTTTATAATTCTTTAGTTGTTACCGGACAAATGCGTGCGAATAATTCCATACGCTACAAAATACGTTATATATTCCATTTTAATGTGATCATATCTTTTCCTTGAACATCAAAATTTGATTTTAGTCTTTGAAATATATTCATCTCATAAAGTGATAAACAGTCCATCGCAAAAATATAAATTACAATATAAACAATGTTAAATAAACAAAATGTTGTATTAACAATTGGGCCTGACTCTGGCTCACTTTTAAAAAATTATGCCACCATTTCTGAACTTTAATGTAAATTTTAAAGGAAATTGTTGCTAAAACAACCTTGTATTTGGCGTACATTTATCAAAACACTTAATCGATTTCGAGGGCAGCTACGGGTCCCTCCTCATCAGGAGAACGAATCTTCTAGAAAGGGAAAGGCAACCTCAGTAACGGCTTTTTATACCCTTTTTTATACCATGGACGAGAAGGCAACGCCATCGATTGGCAAAAATAATAACTAAATTAAAGTCATTCACTAAACATGCTAAATCTTTGTGAATATGAAAAGCCTCAAGAAAATCCAATTCACCAACGGAAGAAGCCTTTTGGATAATTTTTGCAGATCCAAAGTCAAAATTATGATTAAATTTCCAACTATGATACGCTGTTGAAGACTTCTTAATTTCGCCCTTTCGGACATAAGATTCATGTTCCTTGATACGAAACTTTAACGCTCTTTTTGT
Source organism: Stegodyphus mimosarum (assembly GCA_000611955.2). NCBI lineage: Eukaryota > Metazoa > Arthropoda > Arachnida > Araneae > Eresidae > Stegodyphus > Stegodyphus mimosarum. The sequence goes on from KK116016.1 coordinate 10,192, forward strand.
TTGGCCAATATATCTCAAGCCACACTGACACGATATACTATAAATTCCCCAAGAATTAAAGTCAGAAACACAATCTTTTAGAGTCGAACCGTGAATTTTATTGATAGGGGAGAAACTGACTTGAAAATTGAATTTCTGGAGAATCCGTGCAGCTTTATGACTAACAGAAGGATAAAATGGAAGCACGACAAGGTCACTGATATTATTTTTATCAGTGGAATGTCTTCTTTGATGGGAATCTGAAAATGTTTAAACGGCTTTATCAATGATAACGGGAGAAAATCCTCGGTCAATAGCAACTGCTCTCAAATAATTAAGTTCATTGGTAAGCAAAGATTCTGAGGAACAAACTTTGAGCGCGCGAAATACATAATAGTAAAAAGAAGCCATTTTTTGCTTAACAGGGTGGCATGACTTAGCATGGAGTGGTAAACAAACTGCAAAGGGTTTACGGTACACAGTAGTGCTAAAATCAATTTCATTGCGGATTATAATATCAAGGAAGGGGAGGGAATTGTTGGATTCAATTTCAAGAGTGAATTGGATGGCTGGATCAATTGAATTTATAATAGATAAAATCTCGGATAAATCTTCTTTATTACCGTCAAAAAGTGCGAAAGTGTCATCTACATAACGAATCCAGAGACGAAAAGATAATTTATCAAATAATTTTACCTCAAAATAATGCATATAAATGTCAGCAAGTACAGGATTGAGAGGATTACCCATAGCTAATCCTTCAATTTGACGATAATATTCATTTTGGAAAACAAAGTGGGTTTGATTCAGAGAGACTTTAGTAAGCGAAATCAACTCATCAAATTTCAATATGTGTAAAATGGAATTTTCGAAGCCTAGTTTCAAGACATTTTAGTGCTCCTTCGACTCTAACATCAGTAAACAGTGATTTGACATCATATGAAACCATAATGGAACGCAGTGGGAGAAATATCTTTAAATTTATCGATGACTTCAGAAGAATTTTTTACAGTGTGAATATTGTTAGCAAGTAAAGGAGAAAATCTGGAAACTAAATATTTGGCCAAAGGATATGATGCTGTACCTATGTTGGAAACAATTGGTCGAAAAGGAATACCAGTTTTGTTGACTTTTGGGGTAGCATAAAGCCTAAGAAGAAGAAGAAGAAGTTAACGAAAATGTAGCGGTTGACTATGGACACTGCATGCCGCATAGCCCGGCGATTAAAGAAAATATCTCACCGCCAATTCGACCGGTGTTTGATGCGTCTGCGAGGAAACAATCGTCTTCCTGTCTAAATCAGTGTTTGGAGTGGGGTTCAAATTTGATAGAATTAATTCCTTCTCTTCTGTTGAGACTTCGTGAAGGCAAGTTTGCTACTATAGCAGATATTGAGAAGGCTTTTTTACAGATCAGTGTAAAGCCTCAAGATAGAGATTGGCTTCGATTTTTCTGGTGGAATAATGTGGAAGAAAAGAAAACGAAAATATTTCGTCATACTAGAGTAGAATTTGGGGTTAAGAGTAGTCCTTTCCTTTTGGCAGCTCTTATAGAATTCCATCTACAAAGGTACGTGAAAAATATGATACGGAGATAATAGCTAAACTCTGGCATAGCTTCTACATAGATAACGTTATTGCCAGTTTTGATAAAGAATCCGAGATGATCCAAACATCTCGAGAAAAAATGTATGAAAGAAAGTTTAATCTTCGAGGTTGGTTATGTATCGGAGATCATTTGAAACAGTAAACTGTTTCATTGGTGTCGGGCCTGTTATGGATCTTTCAGAAAGACAATTTAACTTTGAATCTAAATTGGCTAGGCGATTTAGAAATGATTGTAATAACAAAGAGAACAATTCTCGCTCCAACACACAAAGTATTTGATCCTATTGGAATTGCGAGTCACGTTCTCTTGTATCGTAAAATATTGTTGCAGAACCTATGCAAAATAAGAATTTCTTGGGATACTGAAGTCGACGGGAGTACGAAACAGATTTTTATGAATTGGTATAAAGGCCTTTTCCACTTAAAAGAAATCTCCCTCCTATGATGGATACATTCCACCAAGGACAATAGGAAGTTCTGCAGTATTCACACTTTCTGTGATGCCAGTAGTAATGCTTATGCTGCTTCAGTTTTGTTGAGATTTCGGACTAATTCTGGAGTTGAAGTTCATCTGTTGGCATCGAAGTCCAAAGTAGCTCCTGTGAAATCATTACGATTCCTCGTCTGGATTTGATAGCTGCCACGGTAGGAGCCAGACTGTGCTCTTCCGTTTTAAATGGTTTACAATGGCAAAATGTGGAGATGCATCTTTGGAAGGATTCTAGAACAGTTTTAACGTTGATTCAAAAAGAAGAGATCGTCTGGACTGACTTTGTGGAGAACAGAGTCAAGGAAATTAGGAAACTGACGGATCCAAATCCGTGGAAACATATTGCTGGAACAAAGAGCCCAGCTGACCTTCCATCAAGAGGTGTTGCACCGCCAAACAACTTTTGACAGTTAGATGGTGGAAGGACCCCGATCAGCTTAAGAAAAATCTTGAAGAATGGCCAAAATCAAGATTAGTCTATAACGATGAAGGTATAATTCATGAAATGAAAAAAAGGAGTAACGAAAACTCATTTAAGCATCCAAACTGAAGCAATCTTTTATAGAATTTCATTATACGGGAAACTCATTAGAATAGTTGCTTGGATTTTTAGATTCTACGTTAATCTAAGATATAAAGCGTCGTTATGCTCTGGTTAAAGAATAAAAGAAATTAGTGAAGCGGAACTTATAGTTTTGAAAACTGTTCAACGAGAAGAATTTTCTGATGGAATAAATGACCAGCGAATAAAACCTCTTCGTCCAGTACTTGACAAGAAAGGATTAATAAGAGTACGAACACAGATCTTCAGCAGAAAAGATAAGAAAAATTTTCGGTTACCAATAATACTGCCATCAAAGCATAGAATTGTGCATATGCTTATCTCATATAAACATAAGGAACTTGGGCATCCAGGTGTACAAATTTTAATGAATCATCTTCAAGAGCATTATTAGATTTTGCAAATTCGCAAAACGATTCAACAAGTTATCTTTAAATGTGTTCGATGTAAACGATTCACCGTGACTCATCCAGAACCGGAAACCACTTTCTTGCCTGAAGTTCAAAAGTAAGGAAGTATAACAAGTAAAGGAAGCTGCTGTATTTGAAGTCACTGGGATGGATCTCGAAGGGCCACTGTATTTGAGAGATAAAAAAAAGACCTGGATGGTTCTATTCGAGTGCGCCGTTTATCGGGCAGAGCATATGGAGCTAATAAGATCTTTAATAGCGGAAGCCTTCCTGCTCTCATTGAGAAGATTTATGCCACGCAGAGGTAGACCGACTGTTATTTATTCCGATAATGGATGTAATTTGGTGAAAGTTCACAGTGAACTCTGCAAAGTTGACTGGGAGAAAATAGAGGCTGAATCTACAATGAAGAAAATTACATGGAAATTCATTACCCCCTCGGCTCCTTGGTGGGGCGGATGGTGAGAGCGATTGATCGGCTTGGTCAAACATTTTGCGCAGAGTATTAGGTCAAGCTTCTCTTAATTATGAAGAGCTGAATACAGTATTGTGCGATACTAAAAGTCTGATAAATTCTCGACCTTTGACATACTTGTCAGAAGACACTAACGACTTAATCGCTCTCTCTCTTTCGATGTTCTTACAGGACAACAAAGAAACTGGAGTACCAGACATTGATAACATTGATGCTACTTATATGCGTAAAAGACATCTTTAATTGCAGAGGATACGTGGAGATCTATGAAAACGATTTCGACTAGAATATCTTAGACATTTAAAACATAATATTTCTAAAAGAATTTCCAAACCGGTTTCTATTGGAGATATCGTACTTATCAGTTCTGATAACCTGAAGCGTCTATAACTGCCAATAGCACGAGTTGTGGAAGTCATACCTGGAAAAGATGGTACTGTGAGAATTGCAAAATTAAAAGCAAATTCGGCATCGTCACAAGACCGATACAACGTGTTTATTCTTTAGAGCTGTCAGATTATCTTCAAGGTCCTGTTTTGAGTGACATAGCTCTTAGTGATTATAAGACATTGACTAAAATTGATGACTGCGAAAATCTTGTTCCATTAGAAGGGCAATCAAAATCCTCACCTCAAGTCACAGTCACTGGTAGTGGACGAACTGTGAAATCTATTCATAGACTACAATTGTGACATGTCAAGAACTCAACCTACTGTCCCACCTTGAGTTCGTTGGGAGGATGTCGCAGCTGAGCACGAACTGAAGCGAAATGTTATATGTTTCTATCATTTAAGTTCTGTGCTCTGTTGTAACTAATAATAAAGTAAGCTTGTGTTGTGAAAGGAAGCGTACCATTTTTCGACTGGAGTAGTACCATTTTAACCTGGATTACTTCCCATTTTTAGAGGTCTTCAATCAAGCCACCCACCACGAAGAAGATCCACGTTAAACTATCGGCGGGCGCCATGGTGCTCGTGGGCATAGGGTTGGGAATCACTGTGTTAGATCCTTACTAATTCTCTCTCACGAACCGCACAAATTACACCTATTACCAAGGCATTTCGATTGCGTTAAGTTAAATTGTACTCGGGGACTGCTCGAAACAGCGTTCTATCTATGGATGATAAGCTACTCATTTAGCCCCATGTTTTGTTATGCCTGTCATGTCTGGGATTGTTCCTGTAAAACAAATCGTAATCAACTTCAAACTACCCAAAAGTGCTCTTCGGAAAATTACAGACTCCCCTTTTGTATATTCGCAACAACAGAATACATGCAAAGCCGAAAATAATCCACGTAAAGGCGCATTATTATCATCTGGCAAAAGCTTTTTATAAATGCCAGGTGGAGATTAGTAATCCTGCAATTAGGGTGCATTTTTAACAGTTTAAACTATTTATTTATAATGACAGAATACTATACATTACACATAACTACAATACCACCATAGTTCTGTTTTTACGTGTATTCGAACTCTTGCCATCCAAAAGTTACTAAATATTAAACATTAAATGTTTTCATTTACAAATTATTAAATACTACATCTTTTTTTAAGAGCTCAAAACTTCTTTTTTAAGAATCCAAAATTAGTCCAAATTCCTCGACAGTTTTCTAATCAGGCTCCCACTTCTAATTCTTTGCTAACCGTTCCTTGTTTCTGAGTTAGCAGAGTTTGGTAATTAATCTTCTAAGTTTTGCTCTTGAGAATATCTGGGATTATATTTTTTACATCTGTTTTCAGGACATTAAATCCTTCTTCTGTTCCTCTGACATTCTCTTCAGCAGCTGTTTTCTTTAGTGTACTTAATATCTATTATTTCTCCTAAATACTGTTCCTCCTGATCTCAGTATATATGATCTGGGTGTCTTATATACTTCATCCACAACTGCTGGTTTTTAGTGATTATCTTGATATACCTTAACCTACTCATCTCCTTTGCTTAACGATCGTAATGTTTTTCTATGACGATCATAATATGACTTTTTAATACTTTCTTGTTTGAATTTTTTTCTTCTACGTTTTTCCCAACTTGAGGTTTCAATAATTTTTCTGATATGGGAAGAACTGTTCTTGTTCTTCTACTCCTAAATCATTGAGTTTTGATCCTAACATGTCATTATTGGAATGCGCCTATGAGCTAACAATGCTAAATAAGGATCATCATGATCTGCTCGAGTTTTCTTTAAGAATTTCTTCGCCATTTGTACTGAACGCTACGCGTGACTCTCTGTCAAACGATCTTGTCACTTACATGCGGTAGCGCATGCGAACGGTGCCCTAAAGTCACCAAAATTTCGCTATTTTTGACTCGTCACCAGGAGTATACACTTTGTCCAATTTTTTAAAAAATTTCCCTAATGTGTTGTTTTTACTATCTAGTGATGTATTTAGGTTGACTGTAACACCTGCAGTTTCGAAGATATAAGCATTCGCTGACACCTCAAATAACGTCTTAATTTTTGTTTTCCCATCAGACTATTACGGAGAAAAATAATCCTAAGTTTTAAAAGTTTGTGAAGGCAGCCAGCAAAGGAGTTATAATAATGACACTTCCAGTTTCAGAATTTTAAGCCAAAGTAGTAAATTCATAAGTTTTTAATACACTGAACAAACCAAATTACAAAAAAAAAATAAATGAGAATTTCTACAAAAATAAGAATTAATCATCAGTAGATTAAAACCACCTCCAAAATACATTGTAAAGTTCTACTGTTTTTCTATTGTGTAGAAACTTGAAAAATAGTGATTGCACTGAAGAAGGGTTAAAATGCCCTTTATTAAACTCTTTAAATTATGCACAATGCGTCAACTTGATGCTAACACACTACGCCTCAACTGAGGCGGTAACTGAAACAGTAGAATCAAACTTAAAATTGAAGATATTCCCTAGTAGTAGAATTACACTACAGGGCACATAAAATCCTGTACCCTACAGCGTGTAGATGAGTCTAGTGGCAGCAAGATAATAGCGATTAAGCCACGTCTAACCAGCAGTGACTGCTAAGTGGAAGTTTGCGTATAAGCGCACACGGAAATTTCCCGGAATCTCTCTCTCTCTTTCTACTGGAACGTCGATATTTAACTTATTCTCCCACTTGTAGAATTTACATTTCTTACGCGCGCTTCCAAATTTAAATATTCTGGCACTGACAATTAGGGGAATTAAGAATTGTAGAAAAGTAACTTAAATGTAACTGGTTATTTAAAATAAATATAAATCCCTACAACATTAACCAGAGAAGCTGAGTCATTGAAATCAATTAACTACGGCTTGTTCACGAATCACAACTTATAACAGGTACTTCAAAGATAATTTTTATGTTTAGGGAGAAATTTTGTCAAAAAGAAATCTAAATATAATTAACTAACAAAAATATCTATGTGCGCGTTCAAAAGTAGTTGAATGTGAAGTTTTTATGTGCAGAAAGAAATTAATAAAAATGGTTATTGCAGAATGTGCCAATGCTAAAACTGTTGTAAACACTACAGAATGAAACTGCATGAGTAAAAGAACTACAGAATGAGAATAATAAAATGGAATAAATTAGAAAGAAATCATAAAATAGAATTAATTAGGAAGGAATCATAAAATAGAATTTATTAGGAAGAAAGTACGCGAAGAGAATTCTCCCATTCTTATAATTTACAAATGTTTTGCTTATTATTTTAAGCATTTCAGGCTAAATTATCTGTTATGAAGCAATGTTATGAGTTAAGCCATCAGAAATATTTCTAAAGTCACCAGTTAAATTACTTAATTTAAACAGAATACTTCAAGATACTAGAATATTGACTGACAATATAAGATTGGATATTCTGGAAGATCTGGAATCATGTGTAGGTAACTGTCCATATCACTTAAAAATATTTGAAAATCACGAAAAAAAATAGTTTTAACAAAGAAACTGTGAAATAAAAATTATATCATAGTTATCAAAGACATAAAATCTTTCTGGAATTCTTAAGCCTTCTTATGATGCTCTACATAAAATCCAACAACTTACTTTCTAATAAGTTAGTAAAACGTAGCTGATAGTAATAAGTGATGTTTTACGAAAATTTCGGAAAAGCAGAATCAGGCAATAACTTCACATTATGCTTATATACTACTATACTTATATATTATTATGATTATATTATATATGTGGGATCCTTGAGTTCTATAGCCACCAGAGGGCATCACCTGGGCGCCTGCAGCGAGAGCGAGGTGGAGACGAGGATGTCAGAGAACCGCGTGAAGACGGTGACAATGGCGCCGAGCGGGTATTTAAAAATAACAAAACTGAGGCAGAACTGTTTGTATTGCATCCACAAGCGCGAGAAGGCGCTAAAGCACTGTTATCTAATTCAATCCGTATAGCTTTTTCTTTATATTATTAAATGTTTCTGTGGCGTGGAAAAGGTGTGAAAGTGTAATTTACTAAAAGAAAAGAACCTCCCCCCGCAGAAAAATCTGGTACCCTGACCGGGATATTACCAAAAACAAGCAAGGTAAATCATTATTTTGTTTCAATTTACTATTGTAATCACGAGTGATTGAATAATATCAGAAAACAAGATTTGAAATTAATCGCAGATGAATTAAGCCCAACAGTGCCGGCTGAAGCTAAAGTCATCGAAATCAAAACTATTATTGAGAATGCTAGTATATATAAAACCGATCCTGAATTTGTTTACAGAATTATTAAAGCTGTTGCAGAGGATCAAAAGAACAAAGTGACCGAAGAGCAGTCAAAATTAGAGTGCGAAAAACTAAAGTTAGCTCAACTTGAGAAAGACATCGAGCTCCAAAAATTGAAGTTACAATTGGCTGGTGAAAATGCCAATCGTGCTGTGTTTACAGATTCTGAACCGGCATCGCGAAGTTTAGAGAATATTATTAAAAGGGTTAAAACACTAACTATAGCTGCCCCTCAGAGACCGGAAGCTCTGCATTTGTTTTTTGAATCGCTTGAAAAAGCTTTTACTACTAAAAGCGTACCAGTTGAGTTGAAATCAGAAGTGTTGTTTAATTTATTAGGTTATAAATGTAATCATGTTCTAACGTATGCTTCAGGAAATCGCAGATAAATTAAAAGCACTACTGAGTCGCATGTTCAATTCGAGTCTCGACTCGGTGCAACTTTCGATTATTATTGTAGGTTATGAGAAGTAGATGATTTTAAGAAATTGTGTGATCTCATTGTAACTGATACGTTGTATGAAATGTTTGATTATAAAACAAAGGAACATATTAGTGTTCGGGAGGGTCAAAGTTGGTTCCCACCTAATCAATTGGGTAGAGAATGTGACTTATTTTATTCATCCAAGGGTAAGTTCTTAGCTGATATCAGAAACGCGCGAATGGAAACTCCAGAAAATAAAAGGTTTAATTTTTCCAAAAAGAATCTTAAAAAAGCACAGAGTAATTCGAAGGATTCAGGATGCAGAGTCGTAAATCAAAATAATAGTAAATCAAAACGTACTTGTTATGTATGCGGGAGTAAAGGTGAATTATTTCATTTTGCGAAAAACTTCCCTAACCATAAGGAAGAAAATTCATCTCAAAAAAGGTGTCCGGGTTGAAAATTAGAGCGCATAATACAATTAGGAATGAGTTAGAATTTATTGGATTGTTGATTGATGGTAGGAAAATAAAATGTTTAATAGATTCGGGAAGTAAATGAATAGTTGTAAAGAAATCTCTTTTTCCGTATAAAATAACGTCGGAATTAATAGAAATCAAAAGTTCTAGTTTATTTTTTCTTTATGGGAAAGCGGTAAACAAATTGAACTAAGGCAGCAATGGTTTATGAGTTGATAACGGATTGCATTTTCCTTCCGTCATGTCTGGAAAAGCTCGGTGGCACCTGCTCTGTTCGGGTGATGATTACACAATATGGTAATGACTGCGTCTTTTCCGAAAGGAATTTTTTGTCCTTTATCTCTGCAGCTATTGAAGGAGACAGCGAAATAGATTTAACTTATATTACGGACCAAGGATTACGCATTACTGTTTCCACTCTTATTAAAGAGTATAAACCACGAGAAAAACCGCATAGTATAGATTTAAAACTGAAAGTAATATTAAAAGATGAAATACCAGTTTCTCAGCGTTCGAGGCGAATTCCTTTTGCTGACCAAAAAATTGTTGATGACCAAATAGATGAATGGTTAAGGGGTGGGATTATAAAGCTATCTTGTTCAGAATATGCTTCGCCAATTGTTTTGTGTAGAAAAATAATCGGGCTAGATACGCGTTTATGTTGACTTCAGGGAATTAAATAAAAAAGTAGTAAAGGATTCTTTTCCCAAGGCACAAGTAGAAGGGGTTTTAGATCATTTGGGTGAAGCAAAGGTTTTTCTCGACGTTAGACTTAAAAAATGGTTTTTTTTCATGTTCCTGTGGAGGAAAACTTCAATAAATATTTGGCATTCATTACACATGCAGGTTTGTACGAATTTCTAAAAGCGCCTTTTGGTTTGTGCACGTCGCCGAGTGTGTTCCAAAGATTTATTTATAATGTGTTTAGAGATTTAATTCGAGATGACACTGTTGTTTCTTACATAGACGATTTTATTATTCCCGCGCCAAATGAGAAAGAAGGTTGAGAAAAGTTACAAAGCGTTTTAGAAGTAGCGGTAGCAAGAGTACGGTTTGGAGATTAATTTTAAGAAATGCCAGTTTTTAAGAAGAAAAATAGAATTTCTCGGGTATATCATTAAAGATGGTACAATTCGCCCCTCTTCTGAAAAAACAAGAGCCGTTCAAAATTTCCTGGAGCCCAAAAACCTTAAGCAGATTCAGAGCTTCTTGGGTCTGACAGTATATTTTAGGAAATTTATTACAAACTATTCGAAAATAGCGAAACCACTAAGTGATCTTCTTCGTAACGGGGTAGAATTCAAATTTGGGCCTGAGCAAAAAGAGACATTTAACAAGTTGAAAGAACTTTTATCGAAAAGTCCTGTTTTGCATATTTTCAAACAAGGAGCACCGCTAGAATTGCATACCTACGCAAGCAGTCGTGGTTTCGGCGCTGTATTGCTACAAAAGTCTGATGATGGGCAGTTACTACCCCTTTACTTCAAGAGTAGAAAAACTAGCGTGCAATAAGAGAAGCTGTCTAGTTATGAGCTCGAAGTTATAGCTATAGTGGAGGCTTTAAAGAAATTCAGAAATTACCTTTTGGGATCTAAGGTAAAAATAATTACCTACTGCGATGCTTCTCGAAAGACTATGTTCAAGAAAGATTTAACTCTTAAAGTACCGAGATGGGCGTTACTTCTAGAAGTAATTTGAAATTGTTCACAGGTTTGGGCAGCAAATGAAGCACGTGGACGCGTTGAGTAGAAACGCTGTCATGATGGTTACCTATTCTCAGGGAGAAGTTACTGCCAAAATTTCAGCTGCGCAAAAAAGTGATGAGCGTCTCTAGTTGCTGAAACCTTTAGTCAAGCAAGGACTAAAAGAAGATTTCCTAGTGATGGTGTATTATACAAGTTCGACAGTGGTCGTGAGATAACTTGTGGTATCCGAAGTATTGGAGTTAGAAATCATACGTAGTACGCACAACAAGGGGCACTTCGCAGTGTCTAAAACGGAAGATTTGCTGAAAATGGACTTTTATATTCCTAACCTTAGAAGACGAATTGAACAAGTTATTTCAAATTGAGTAGAGTGTATTTTGTGCGACAAAACACGAGGTAAAGGCGAAGGGTTGTTGAATCCCATACCAAAAGAGAGTATTCCGCTGAGCACTTTTCACATTGATTTTTTAGGACCATTACCTTCGAAAAATAAGAACTACAATCATATCTTGACCCTCGTTGATGCCTTTACAAAGTTCGTGTGGCTCTATCCAGTAAAGGCTACATCAGCTCAAGAGGCATTGCAGAAGCTGAAACTGCAACGATCAACTTTCGGTAATCCCTCAAGAATAATAAGTGATAAAGGTACGGCGTTTATGTCCAAAGACTTTGAAGAGTACTGCAGACAAGAAAAGATCCAGCACATGTTTACAACTACAGGAGTTCCTAGAGGGAATGGTCAGGGGAAAAGAATTCATCTGACTCTGATTCCAGTCCTATTCAAATTATCCGTAGATGATCCTATCAAGTAGTACAAATACGTTGGAGATGTACAACGGATCTTGAACAGCACTAAGAACAGAAGCAAAAAGAGCTCCCCTTTTGAGCTCTTCACTGATGTGAAAATGAGAAATCGAATCTATTTTTCAGGTTCTGTTTTGATGTACCAGTGTCGCTGTTCCGTGTTTTCGAGGCCGAAAACAAAGTCAGGACCGCCGAAATATGGGATCCCGAGTTCTATAGCCACCAGAGGACATCGCCTGGGCGCCTGCAGCGAGAGCGAGGTAGAGACGAGAATATCAGAGAACCGCGTGAAGGTGATGACAATGGTAGCGAGCGCAAGTAGGCACCGAGCGGCTATTTAAAAATAACAAAACTGAGGCAGAACTGTGTTTGTATTGTATCCAACAAGCGCGAGAAGGCGCTAAAGTACTGTTATCTAATTCAATCTGTATAGCTTTTTCTTTATGTTATTAAATGTTTCTATGGCGTGGAAAAGGTGTGGAAATGTAATTTACTAAAAGAAAACATCTTCAACTTCCCCCACATATATAATATGTAATATATAATATCTAATTATATTATATATTATATGTTGTTATAATTATAGATTATATAACTTATATACTGCTTTGCGTATATAACTTCATATTAGTTTATATATCTCATCTAATGTTCATGAAATTTAAATTGTTAAATAAGTGGAAAGAAAATGCTTAGACATTTTGACAAATGACATAACTGGCATTTTGAATCTTGCATCATAGCTTTTCGCACAAAATCAGCTCTTTTTCTAGTGCACACAATTCTCAGAACGTCTCAAAAAGTGTTACAGCACCTGCATGATGATCTTGTTTAAAGAAAACAACTGGAAAGCTTGTATAATTGTATGTTTGTATAATTGTATTCTTGCAAATACTGTTGGGGTAGACATACCTAATGAATATGTTCATCTTTTTATTTATTCGCATTAAATTAAAAAATTCTTTGGTTTTAAAACTGCAGCAAAATTGGTGTTTTGATATAGATTATTTCATGAAAAAAAATCAAAGTGAATGTGAATTGTAAATCAGTTTGCTATGAATCCTTTGAATAAATGCTGTAAACATCACAGCCGAATTTGCACATTCCTCACTACTGTTTTCTGTACCTTAATAAGTTTAGTTATTTTGCATGTTTCTGCCATTGTTGCCACTTCTATGACGGAAACTAATTTATGAAATGCTGATTTTATTTTCGTTACAAGAACTTGTGATCCGTGGGTTTTTAACATATTGGAATAGAGGGACGGCACGTAGGTGAAAACAATTAAAAAATACTGTTTTGGGGGATGCGAAATTCACAGATAACATTAATATGCTTAATATGTTCAAAATTGTTCTGATAAAACAATTACAACGCAATTCATCATAACAAAAAGAATGATTAATTGTGGGGTTTACAGTTCAATCTTGATCACTTAAAGTTGAGCAATTTATGCAGTAAAGATTTACGCAAATATGAGAACTAGATAAAAATTTACCAAATTTCCTTATTATTACAGCCCCCATTTTGTAAATGGCAGCAAGATTATTAATAAACTGTTAATGCAAATCATTTTCAGATGACTGCTAATCTTAACAACAATCATTCATTAGTTTGCTTAGTACTGCCAGTAAACTGCGCATTTTAGCATTTTCTATTTTTCGTGTAAATGTTAATATTTATGATCAATCATAATTACCTAGTCAAGAGAAGAGTCCTGAATTTTCCATTTGTTAACATACTTTCGTTTTTTTTTTTTAAAATGCTTAAAATGCCTGAGTTATTTAGAAATGAAGTAATTGGTTTATCTTTCTTCTAAGAAAGACACGTCTTTATCTCGCATTTGAATATGCGCAAATGGCCATTAAATAAGACTGTAAATCAGTGAAATCATTTGATGAGGTTATAAGATATTTCTCCCCGTTTTTAGCATAGTATTTGTGAGTTTCGTGGTCCGAGTTCCGGCGAGGGCGTTGCTCATTTTTCATGTCTCCTGCTTCAAAAATACCTAATGTCTCGACAGTGGCGCCGGAACAAAAAGGTGGTGGACGATGATTCTCCACCACCAGGAATTGGCGATTGGGTCCCCTAATATCCAGTCGCCCTTTAAAAAGTGGAGTATATAAGGCATTTCTCCCGCCTTCCCATGCCTTCGTGGTGTAGTAGTCAGCACGTTCGGCGCATATTCGAGGGGTCCGTGGTTCGAGTCCCGGCGAGGGCATTGCTCATTTTTCATCTTTCCTGATTTACAAAAGTACCTAACGTCTTTACAAAGTCAATGAAATTATTTGTGTGTGTATGTGTGTATGTAAACGAAATATTAGTAACAAACAGAAGTATTAAACTCTGTATTAAAATTTTCTAGTTTAAAAGGGAGACATTAGCTCCAGAAATTAAAAATATAGTTTAGAGGTCTGACAAAACCTTCAGGGAATTTTCTTAACACCCCTTCATATCAAATATCGTTTAAAGAAACCCGTTATGAAGCGGGGGAATTTCGCTCTTTGAAAATCCCCAAAGTTCTTTTAAACTAACCAAGCCAAAATAAAAAGTATATTTTGTTGGTCTTCAAATTAGAAAACGAAGGAGTAATGCTGAAGTCGCAATTGAGCTAAAAAGGTGTGAATCTAACTTGTTAGAAATGAAATTCTTAGGTAATCGAAAGATAGAAAGTCACTAAATGAATTAGTAGGCTTCTAAAAATCATAATGTATTGCAGTGGAACTGTCGTTTAAAATTCACTTTTTCTTAATTCCAATCTTGAGCATTTATCTCAGAGCTCCAGAACTATAAGACACGAATTTAGAATAATTTTTCTTAAGGGTATATGTAAAATGAAAACACGACATGGAAATTGCCTCAATTTCCTACTCGTGTGTCAAATAAATTCTTAAATTCTTGTTTGACTTCGTAAGGGATATATCAGAAATAAAATAGAACATATATTTATTCTAAGAAATTTTTTTAATGCCTTAAAATACAAGAAAAGTTTTTTTCACAAAATATAAAATTTGTTTAGTTAAAAATTGCCTCACGCGAAAATTTAATAACTGAATGTGAAAAATGTTACAATATTCAGTATTCGAAGTCTTTGTTGTCAGGACTGAGTGTTCGGTGCATATTCTTTGGAAACATCTTCGCGACAGCTTAAAGTCCTGATCTGGAACAGGGAGCTGAATGCAGCTATGTTCTGTGGTAGAATGCTGTGATTTAGTGGTAGAAGAACTGTACTTGAAAGGGATTTAAAATCCTCTTTTATTAAATCACTATTATTTACAAACCACTTCCCAAACAGAAAGTAGAGACCGCACTTGGGTCTAAAATGAACAATCAAATAATTTAAACTAAAGTTAAATAGAAAGTAAATAGTCGTTGCTCACAGAGCTATAACGCGAGGTTGGCCTCTAAACTAAATGATGCGTAGCAAGATTTAACTAATACTGACGCACTTGGAATTACTTCAATAAGCAATCGCGTAAAGCGCTATGGCTTAGAATTTAAATGCTATCTAGTCAGGCGAACGTCGAATAGAGTGACCGTGATCTGAGACTAAAAGCTCTCTCACACTGAGAGGTTTCTACCTCTGGTTTAAATATAACTTGGCTCCACTTCAAATTAGCATAAAGCTGAAAACGCGCGCTTCTTCTAACGGGAAGGTGAAAATGAGAAGGGATAGAAAGATTTAAATTAAAATAAAACTTTGTTAGTTTAACTAAAACCTTACATTGTAACAAAAAATGTACCAAATTGTGTCCAACTGAAAACAATGAAAGTACAAGGAAACAACGTCATCAAATATTTTGAGTTAAATGTAAGCATTTGATTCGTAATCTAAAGCAATAGTTCAAGAAAAATTTTAAATGCTAAAAAGTTATTGAAATCAAGCATGTAGAGAAAATGCAGCAGAAGACTTTCGTTCAGTTAATTGGCATTGGGGATTAGAAATTATTAAAGCATTCTCAATTTTTTATTTTAAATTGAGAAAGCTAAATAATGAATACAATTATTATTTTTAGATTAAAATAAAAGACTAATGCAGTTTCAAGTTCTTTTCAAGAACAATGTTTCAAAAGCTTTTAAAAATTCCTTATTGAATTGGCTTATTTACGCAACATAGAAATAAGGTTTGGCTTTTAAAAATAAATCCATTAACTTTTAAAGAAATAGTCTTTATGCTCCAAGACTACTATTCATGTGCAATTAATGTGCACAATGGGATACTCTCATTAAATTGTAGACCTTTAAAAGTTTGACCCGAAAGAAGTAAAAGCAGTCCAAACTCTTTAGCGTTTCACAGTTTTATTTTTTCGTTTGTATTTGACTGGCGAGGGATTTTAAAAGAACACGATATTCTAATTAGCCTCTTCTGAAAAGAAATTTTATGAAATTACTAAAATTTACTTTTTCTTTTCAACTACTCATAATCCATTAAAATATCTGAATGGATAAGACTGATTCGAATTCGGAAGGTAGCAGCTGATACTTTCTAAGATACATTTCAGTTTGTCTCAATTAACTCTTTTCAGTTCGAGATTCTATTTAAGATAGGTAAGTATTAACTCCAAGACGCTTTATCCCACGAATTCAACACTAAAGCAAACTGAACAAGTTACTCTGGGTACCCGTACTACTGAAAACTGTGTTAAGTTTCAGAAAATAACAAAAGCACGCTTTCCATTTCATCAGGAATATGGTTATTAAGAGTAACAAGAATTGACCTTAATATTAAGAGTTCTCTGCAAAAAGGGTGCATACAAAATCATTTCCTTTAATATTGGTTTTAAATAAACTTGTAGAGGGGAAAACTCTGTACCTATTAAAATCCAACTTTCTGTATGATGTCTTATGCGGAAACAATACTGATTAGTGAAATATGAACAATTTTTTGATAAATTAAAACCCTGTATGAAAACTTTGCAGAAATTTTTGAGTTTGAATGTCTTTACTCAGATCACTTGAAACTGATGATTTTGATCACAATTAGAATGCAGCTATGGAACTTGTTTGTTTTGAGTATTAATAATTCCGTATTAGGTTAAAAATGATTTCCGATTTGCATTTAGTTTGTTACAGCACGAGGGAAATTTTGTGAATTGAAAATTTTGTTTTTCGAATCAGATAAAAACTTAGGTTTTATTACCGCTGAAACCGTCTCCATTAATTTCACTATATTATTTTGAAAAACACTGCCCTCTAAAACGACAACATTTTTCTCACACTATGTTCACCATGCATCTCCACTCACGTGCGTGTCCCGGTGCTCAGTTCAGTTGAGGTGAGAATGAAAGCCGACATCTTGTTTTTACTAAATGTTAGTGGGTATTGTCCCACATTCATTATTAACAAGATTTACCTTTATTTTAAACAATAATAATCACATAAATTAGTTGTTTTCATATTGCAATACATAATTCAAAAGTATAAATTTGGAAACCTATTTAAATGAACAGGAATAAAGAACTAGAATGCAATAAAAATTAACTCCAGAATTCATGGAGTCTATAAAGTTTGATCAAACATTCATAAAATCGATGATACAAATAATCATAATGTCTCAATTAAACCTTTACACCTTACACTCATAAAACAAGTTACTGGGTGCCATCAGGAATCGTCTTACGTGTTTGTTATAAATCAAATAACAACTTCTTAAAGAAGAAGTAAATATGCTGCTATTATATCATACCTTTAAGCAGGATGAAAAATATCTGTTCTCAATATATAAACCAGATTCATAATTTTACAAATTTTATGAACAACAATTTCTTTGCTTAATAATTTGTTTGTTTTGGGAGGACGAGTAATAAGGAGTCTGTAAAGTTTATCCTAATTTTGTTAACAGTTATTTTAAGTTTATGCTTCTTTCCTATCAGTTCTAGCTTCAACTTACAATTTCCTACCAGAATGTAATTTCAGAAACTCAGTGAATGCAAATGAGTAAGAGTACTATTTAAGTCGATGTTTAATCGACTTCGAGAGACAGAGTCTGATTTCCTGACTAGCGCGCGTTTTCCTTTTGGCTACGTCTGTCTGAGATATTGCTACCGTCGGACATTCTTTAGGCCCTTGTTTGGTTTCGAATATTTAATTAAGATTCAAGAGCCAACTACTTAGAATCCTGATAGCTTCGGCTATGCCTTCAGTTAGTTTTAGTTAAGCTTACTTAAGTTTAATTTCCTATTCATTCAAGCCCAAGTGGAGGTTTTGCTGTATACTCCGAGTTAGGAGTTGATTCTGAGAAATAAAGGGTAGTTAACCCTTCTTAAGTCTTACGTAATTGTTCACACACTTAAGCGATTGATTATTCGCTTGTTAGTGCTTGTGGGGTTCAAAGATTGAACATTGAATTAAATAAATGAAACCCCACATTTAGAGCCGGAACTTGTTCTTAAAGAAACTATGCCGCTAGGTAGTGACTCGTTGACCCCTCCCACGTTTCAGTTCCCTCAGCCACAACCAAACCCCATGGAGAGATTCGGATTTATAATGAAAACTATGAGAGCGGCAATGAAGCCAGCAGCAACATTTGATGGAAAAGGATCCGTTATGACTTTTCTGGAACAGCTGGACTTACACTTCACGTTATATCCTGGGAACCAGCCGCAAAGAATTATCATCGCTCCGTTGAACTTAAAAAGTTCAAGCCCTCAGCTAGTGCAAGAATATTGGCAAGAGTTTGTTGGGGAATCCAGGATCCGAAACGTACAAGTGGGAAAATTTTAAAAAATCGCTATTAAAAGCATTCCTAGTTGTGAGAGACCGCGCAAAACTCAAATCAGAATTATTCAGTAAATATCAAACTAATTTTGACGAATTAACGGACTTCATCTCAAAGGAAGATCCATATTGTCAAGTTATTATATGGAAAAAGGTCCGACAAAGAAATTATCGAAATAATATTGCCGCGGTTGCTTCCGTCAATCCAGGACTTTCTTGAAGTTAGAAATCCGCAAACGCTCGAAAGCTTATTCGAACTAGCTGTCAAATTTCAGAGTAGGAGAACGGCCGAAAACGCGCATGAGAACAGTTTTAGGCAGTATTCAAGGTTTCACACTCAAACGAAACCTCAAGGTCAGCAGAATTCCTGTCGGCAAGAGGGAAAAGTCGCAATGCCAGATAAGAAAAAAGCTGGTTCGACCAAAGCGTGGGGAAATAAAAAGAAGCTGGACCAAGAGGCAGAAAAGGAAAAATTAAACTAGTTAGGGTGACCAGAAAGAGGATCAGGTCACGGTTTGGGAAGGAAAATCCCTCAGAAATCAAACTGAATAAGGTAGTTGTACAAATTTTGGCCTTGCTAGAGATCCATATATTACTAAACGACGTCCCTACTACCGGGCTACTGGAACCGGGGCTCAATTCAGCTTTCTGTCGCAGGACTTCTTTAAAAATATTTCGTCGTTATAGATTGTTTAAGACGACGGGACAGCGGGTGATTGCTGCCCAAGACAAACAGTATGTCTGCTTGGGAAAAGTGGGGCTGCATGCTCAAATAAAGAACGAGATGCAGAAAATGAATTTCTTAGTGGTAAAGAATTTGTTAACTGCAGTCGTATAGGGGGTTGATTTCTTACCCGCAGGTAGCGCAAAAATTAATTTCAGTGATTCTACTTTACAGGTCAAGATGGACAAAATTGATGAAGAAAGAGCCGCAGTCGCGGATTTGAATCTAAATCACCCCGAAGAAGGAGAAAAATAGGAAATCGAAGATTTGGTAAGAAATGTTCTTCAGTTATTTGATGATAAACCTGGCTTCTGCCAGATTGTGGCTCACAGTATCGAGACTGGTAGTGAGCCTCCAGTTCGGTCTAAACCGTATAGGTACGACCGTAGGAAGGAAGACATTGTCGAGCAACACATTAAGAAAAGGCTCGAGAACAAAATAATTACCCCGAGTACCAGCCCCTATGCTAGTCCTGTAGTTTTATGTAGGAAGAAGAATGAACTGCCACCCGCAGATCCGAACGCGTGGAGATTCGCAGTTGATTCGCGTTGGGATTCGCAGTTGTTACCGAAAATTAAATAGCCTAACGAAATACCCTACATATCACCCCTCCCGATAGTAGATGAAATTATAAAAAAGATTCCGTCTTCTAAATATATGACCACTTTAGACTTGACGTCCGGATATTTTCAAATTGCAGTAAAACCCGAGGATGTCAAAAAAAAAACAGCTTTTATTGCAAAGTCAGGCGTGTATGCCTTTTTGAGAATGCCGTTTGGCTTAAGCGGAGCTCCGGCTACATTTAAAAAAGTTATGGATATTATTTTAAGGCCAGTCATGGGCAAAAAGTCATCCATCTCTATGTTATACTTGTGACTAGAGAAACTCTAGAGGAACACATTAAGCATTTAGAGGAAGTTTTTACATTATGAACTGAGGCAGGCCTGAAGATTAATCCAAAGACGTTAAAGTTTGACGCCAAGGAATTGAGGTCCCTCGGCTATAAAATCTCGAAAAACGGTATTGAGACAGACAACTAAAAATATTAGCAATTAAAAATTATCAATCTCCAAATACGTCCAAGAAATTATCATCCTTTTTGGAAACGCGTTCCTTTTATAGAGTGTTCATAAAAGATTTTGCAAAGATAGTAAAACCCTTGTTGGTTCTTAAACGAAAAAAGACGAGGTTCACATGGACAGCGGAGGCGAACGCGCCGTTTGAGGAATTGAAACACGTCTTAATTAACGCCCCTGTTCTTAAATTCCCGGAAGGGGATCAAAATTTAAAAATTGCAGCAGACGCGCCAGACTACGCAGTTGGCGCACTTCTTTCCCAAGATAGGCAACCAATAGCCTTTTTTAGCAAAACGCTCAATAAAACTCAAGGAAACTATACCGCAACAGAACGGGAAACCATCGTGGCCTTATTAGCGGTGTAAAGTTCCGCGTTTACTTCGGACGTGCTCCGATAACTGTGTATTCAGATCACGCTGCGGTTGGTCGCCCGTACTCCGGAAAAAAATTTTCGCCCTGGCTTATACGTTGGACATTAAAACTGCAAGAGTTTAATTTAATAACAAAACACACGCCGGGGAAAGAAAATGCAGTTGCGGATGCATTATCAAGAATAAACATCGATGAAGACGGAAACATGATTAGATGTACGATGCTAAGTGCGAAAATAAATGAATCCAGGGAAACAATAATTGCCGATTTCAAAACGGACCCAGAGTTCAAAGACATTTACGCCTATTTGGAAGATCCCGAAAATTTTGAACATGTAGACTTAAAGGCTGTGCGCAACAGGGCAGCCCATTATGAAATTGTCGATAAATTGCTCTTTTACACGAAAACAACGAACGATAATAAAAAATTGCGGCCGGTAGTCCCAATGAGTCTGCGCTTACGTATTCTACAGGAGCTCCATGACTCGAAATTAGGAGCCCATCTTGGTGTAAGGAAAACCATGCAAAATGTCCGCGAAGCGGTGTATTTTCCGCACTTATACAAAGTTGTGACGGCGTATGTCAGGTCATGTCACTTGTGTCAATTAATTAAAAACGTTAATTACAACTCGGCCGGGTACTTAAATAGCATAAAAACCACTTTCCCAAATGAATTGATTTGCTCAGTCCCTACCGTAGAACAAAAATTAATAAAAACAGATACTTGGATCATTTCTCAATATGGGTGGAAATAATTGTCCTTAAACGAGCAAAAATAGTAGCAGATTCCTCAGCAAAAATAGTAGCAGATTCGTTTCTAAATAAATATATTTTAAAATGCCGGGCCCCAGTTAAAGTAATATCAGTTAATGGTAGGCAATTTGTAGGTAATTTATTTGAAAATTTATGCACAGGCCTTGGCATACGCCATCTAAAGATGGTACCTTATAGACCGTAATCGAATATTGCGGAACGTCTAAATAAGAATACAATTAAAATTATTCGGGGATATGTTAAGCATTATCATGACCGTTGGGACAGCTGTGTCAATGAATTAGGCTTTGCCTTGAGAACAGCAAAATATGGTACCATAAAAAAACCCCCGCAGAATTATTCTTAGGGAAAAAAAATTAACGCCACTGGATAAGCTATTTTTTTGTTCAACAAAGACAGGAAAAGTTTCAATTGAAATATATCTAGAAAATTATTAATGAGGCCGTCAAAAATTCTGATGCGACAAGGTCGAAACAAAAATTTTATTATGATAGAAATAGACGCGAGGTACAATAACGGTCGGCCAAAAAGTATTAAAAATAAAACATTCATTATCGTCTGCACCCGAAAATAGGGTGGCCATATTTGAGTCGAGGTTTGATGGACCATTCATCATCGAAAAAATCAAATTCTCACGTTTTATTTAAAGGCGGAAAATGGCATGCAGATAATTGCTAGTGTTGATCAGCTCAAGCCGTACTATAGTCGTACGGATTTTCAAATTTTAAAAGATCTATTGCACGATCCTGGGAGTGCACCAAGAACATTGATGTCGCCGTCGCCTAGCAGGATCCCCCAGCAACAAAAAGGAAACAAGCGGAGAATACTGAAGAAAGTACCGCGAAGCGAACGCAACACTAGCCGCAAGGTTCAGGCTCAGCGAGAATGAAGAGAACGAAAAAGAAAAAAGTTCTTCCACAGAAGCAAGTGCCGATGGGAAAGCGGAAAAATTCCATGGATAGCATTCAAAGAAAACGTCCAACGACAGAACGTAACCCAACTACCTCGAAAAAAGCCACAGGAACGTCGGAGCCAAGATCCACGAGAGAGAAAGGTCAGCTGACATGGAAACTGTGCCGTTCCAGTGTGGCTAGGAAGCCTAAAAGAAGGTTTAAACATCCCCAGGACAGAGGCGACAAACCAGCCAAACCAGAAAAGAAGATTGCAAGTTTTGAAATATCCTACTTTCGAAGAGT
The DNA here is from genome assembly GCA_000611955.2 of Stegodyphus mimosarum. Classification (NCBI taxonomy): domain Eukaryota; kingdom Metazoa; phylum Arthropoda; class Arachnida; order Araneae; family Eresidae; genus Stegodyphus; species Stegodyphus mimosarum. The sequence goes on from KK116016.1 coordinate 32,668, forward strand.
TTTGCTTCATGAGGATGGAAGAGTTTAGACAGCAAAAAAGATAAGTGAAAATTTTCCTTCTTTCCTATTTTTTATTGAAAGTTCGATTTATGCCATGTTGTTTAAAGTTGCTAAATGCTGTTTAAAGCAAAAATTTGAATTCGCAAGTTTGCGAGAATGTAATTGTAACTGTCTTTTAAACAGAAAAGATTTTTGAATTCGCAAGTTGGCGATAATTTATTTTGTAAATACTTACTTTTGAGAATTCTCAAGTTGCGAGAAACTAATTTGTGAATATGTTTAGTCGAAAGACTTCAATTGTGTTAACTTAAAGATTGTAGCCAAGCTTTGTGAATTTTGTATAGCAACCATAACGAATGATGTAAAATGTATTTTAAAATACTGCATATTAAAATGTTCTATTGAATGTAGACATGCTAATCTCAGCTTTAAAACTACGGTAAAATTAAACTTGTACAAATGTAAGTTTTGGTCAAGCAAGACTGTAAAATGCTTTGTATAACAGATGAATTGAAAGAAAGTATAGACTGAATGTATTTAAAATTAGGCTCTCCAGGCTACATTTAAGAATTTAAATTAAGTTATATTTTAGTACATTAGAATTAGTTTTGTGTTTAAGGAGTCTTCTAAGGTTTTGAGTGTCAAGCTTTAACAAACAGTAGTTGCTGTGTAAGTGGTAGAGTAGTGCGCCGATACACAACATTAACACGCTCAAATTCACTCAGAACAATTTCTGGGTAGCGTGGGGGTAAGAAGATTTAAATTTTATGTGAATGAAAGTGTTTGAGGGCCAAAATAATTTCAATAAAAGGATAATGGTAAGAAAAATAAAATGGCTTGTGAAAAATCCATTAACATTGTTTTCTTCCAGATAAGTGGAAGGACTTAGACTGAGTAACCGGTTCAACAAAGAAGCAGATGTTTGTTCATAGTCAAATTGTAAAAATGATGAATGTAAAATTCTTAGTTTTAGTATACCTTTAGATATAGTTGTAGAGTTGGCTTTAAACAGGAAATGCTTTAATGATGAGTTCAAGAAAGCACTATTGCTACAAGTTAAACTTTGATGAAAAAGAGTTTTGTAGAATTGACACATTTAAACAAGGTCGTTTTGAGACCTTATTCTTCGAGTAGTTAAATTCTGGTGGAGAAAAATGTAAGGTTTATCCTAATTTTGTTAACAGTTGTTTTAAGTTTATGCTTCTTTCCTATCAGTTCTAGCTTCAGCTTACAATTTCCTACCAGAATGTAATTTCAGAAACTCAGTGAATGCAAATGAGTAAGAGTACTATTTAAGTCGATGTTTCATCGACTTCGAGAGACAGAGTCTGATTTCCTGAGTAGCGCGCGTTTTCCTTTTGGCTACGTCTCTCTTAGATATTGCTACCCTCAGCCTACTTTAGGCTCTTGTTTGGTTTCGCCTATTTAATTAAGGTTTAAGGGCCAACTACTTATAATCCTAATGGCTTCAGCTATGTCTTCAGTTAGTTTTAGTTAAGCTTACTTAGGTTTAATTTCCTATTCATTTCAAGCCCAAGTGGAGGCTTTGCTGTATACTCCGAGTTAGGAGTGGATTGTATTTATTCTGAGAAATGAAGGGTAGTTAACCCTTCTTAAGTCTTACGTGTTTGTTCACACACTTAAGCTGTTATTCGCTTGTTAGTGTTTGTGAGGTTCAAAGATTGAACATTGAATTAAATAAGTGAAACCTCACAAATCTTTTGAAAGAATGACATCAGCTGTAGGAAATTTAAGATGGTATTATTTCGTTGAGAGAAATTCTATTATATAATGATATGGAGATCGAATGTTCTCTTAAAAACGTTAGCAATATTGTGAAATCCATGTTTATAGTAAAAGACTGCGAAGGGTCTATGTCTTGTTATGCATCTTGATAACCGCGAAATTGAAATTTTACGATTTAGATGAATTGTTGGCAAATGGCTAAAGTCAATCGGCGCTATTCACAAGATTTCCATTTTTCTTGCCATTCTTTTGGTGAGATTGTCAAGAAATACGTTTTAAGATATGATCTAGACTAAGGGATAGGAGCATATTCCCCATTACAATTTTCAGTCGTCTCCCCTGCTATTTAACTCATTGCCATGCCATCGAGCCTAAGATTTTATCTAACAAATAATTGACAGGATTTCTTTTCTGTTTCGTATCAATTGCTGATTGTAAATTAATCATGATGTCTGTGAATAACTTAAAATTACTAAAAATACTAATATACCATCAGTAAACATACGTATTTGAATGAAAAATAATATTATTTACGATATATTCAATTAATTTAATTAGAGATACTGCTTTTGCTTGGAATACGTTATCTTCATTGAAGATATCCTTTTCACTGATACTTAATAGAATCATTCTCCAATAGAAGAAATGCGCTTTCCACATCATCATCAATATTAGAGCTGTCCTTGTATATTTTACGTGTTATATTGAGATATTATAAATGTTCAGGTTGAGTTTCTTTATTATTAATTTCCTACTATTAGTTCACACTCTCTTTATGTCTTGTTCAAATTTTCAATCGTTAAAAAATACTTTTTATTCATCCATTCAAGTTCAAATACATTTTTTTAAACTTGTACTGGATGACACTTGATGTTAACTCATTTGTTTCACATACTAAAAATTAAAAAAATTTTAATTTAAAAAATGTTTTTTGTATATTTAAAATTTTTCTTTGCTGATCTAAGTAGGAATTGACTTAAATTTAGTAGGAAATGACTTTAAATTTTTTTTTATATTATTTGTTTTTAATAATGAATATACTTTTCGATATTCCCTTATGTGCCGGATGCAAGTTGTCTGAAGGTTTGGCGTATTCATCACAGAGTGGGTTATATACTTCTTCGCACAGTATATTTGCCTTTAGAGTTGTAGTATAGTCATGAGGATTGCTTCATGCTGTATTGTGATATGCAGTGGAAGTAAACCTGCATATACAATAAGATAATATTGTATTTAAGATATGATTATTAATAGCTGGAGCAGCTGAAGTAGTGTGGTAAGTCTTAGTAATTTGCTTAGTAATCCTTAGTAATGCTTAGTAGACGTTTAATGTTTCTCTTTTGCACTAAAAATGCCTAGAGAGCAGCTGAGTAAGTAACAGTCTTTTTTACCACAGTGCTATATAATTGCTTCTGTATGTATGGTGTCAAACCTCAATTTATATCCTAAAATCTTTAATATGATCTGCAATAAATTTTGTTACCGTTTTTTAACATTTAAGGTGATTCGTCACGTCACATGATAGTCTTCCATTGTTGTAAAGTCCAAAAGCGACGTATTTTGCACAGCTATAGTCAGAGACAAACGATCAGTTTAGTGATTATGAGCTTGTATTTTGCAGCTCGTCTCTGGAATCCGAATATCAAGTTTAGCAACGAATAGCACGACCACTCTCTTCACTTTCAAATAGTAATCAATAGTTTGTGGTCATGATTTCTAAAGAAGCTTGCTGGTTTCACTTCCATGCGTTAAAGGAATACAATGTCCCTTTAATTCCGTTTTTGGTTTCTTTTCGTCGGAATAGATTTTACAACTCCTCCACATTTACCATTCATCACTACATCGTTCACTGTTGCTCATGACATTTGCGACTTGCAGAAACCTGATAGATGGAATGGCAGAATTAGTAGGCAGTATAATCATGGCTCGCTCAGCTCTTGTCTAGCCATTAATAGCAATAAAGTATGCGTGTAAGTCTATATGTGCAATATAGAATTTAAGCAAAGTGATAAAAGACCTGAAGAAGATGATGATGCTGGATGACTCGAGATGACTTTTATTGTCATAATTTCAATGAGATTGGATACAACATAGTAGTATAAGCAATACAGAGGGATGCCCCCAATGTTCAACAATTTCACAAGTAGGTTTCATGTATACAGCGTTGCAACTGAAGAGAAAGAACTGCGACGGACTACATCCCAGCTAGATAGCAGCATACTTAAGAAGAGAGCGTAGATTACACAAAATATTAAATTAAGATAGTGAAGTTATGGCTCCGTTCTAATTTTATTGATTAATTAAGGTTTTTGTTTTACAGAATTTAACATGACTATTGAATAAAAGATATTTTGCCTTATGTAATTATATGCATCATTTCGGTTATATACGAATCGTATAATAGGGATTAATTCTGAAGTGACGCACTAGAAAGAAATGTATTATGAGATGTATTATTTTTAGAATAGAAAGGGGACATAACCAAATTAAAAAGGAAACTTGATGGGACATTGCAAACTAACCTTAGAATTTTACCTTTCATATCTTTTCCTGTTTTTATTCATTTCTTGATACTGAACCACAGGCTCTGTTCGGTCAACATAACTGTAGTGAAAAATGTTTAGGAGGTAGTGCTGGAAATGCTGAATAAAAATTTTGATTGGATGTCGCGGAGTACGATATAACCAGTACCTAAATATGTAGCTGTAGTCACAACCGACTGAATACATTTTTTATTCTTGATAAAACATTCTTGAAGCAGATTACGTAGTTAAACCTGTGCAAGACGTGCGCCCATTCTTAATAATTACATCTGTCTTCCCATTTTTATGACATATTTGAAATATTATAAGAGAGAAAGTGGAAATCATGCTAACAGAGCAGGGAAGCTGATATTCTTATGCAATGTTCATGAAGCTTGTAGTTACATAACGTAAAACGCCTTTTATCCAATAGTACTTTTAAATTTTGCAAACCAGAAGGTTAATCCACCAGTAGAAAAGAAACATAATTTGGCTATTCGTAATTTATTTATTTATTTTTGTAATTTACGCTTTCCTTCTACGCTTGTCTTTGTCCCCATATCATGCAGTTGTCGCAATTCTTTCCCTCCAGTTTTAATGCTGCATATATGTAATATACACCTGAAATTGCTCATCATTGGGACCATCTGTATCTGGTACTTATATTGTTCTGTTACGATCATTATTTAACGAAATTATGCCTAAATAAAAATGATCCCGAGAAATCCGTAACTATCTATACTTTTCATGTTCTTTGACATCTCACTAAAATTTCATATCATTATATATATGTACATTGCATAAAATTATTAACATGAAAATTACACTCAATAATTTAAATTCTTCCTGCATTGCATTATTCCTCAGTCAGTTAGTTACATAGAAATTTTTTATTTTATATTGCTACTTATTTACGTAACGTCTTAACAATTAGTTGGCAGTTTTAAAATTATTACTATTACTACTAAGCATTACTAAGCGAAATCTTGTCGTAAGAAAAGCGTTATGAGAGACATACTTGTATTTTATTTTGAAATGTTTACATTTTCTGTAATGCAACACTATCTTTGATAGAAGCCGTCCAATCTTTAAGCTATTAGAAATCACCGATAACTGATAATCTCATTTCACGTTTGATTCCAATTACGAATTGAGCTGCTTTCGAACATCGCTATAGCAACTCTAACAGTTAAAGATGTAAAACATCTGTGTCTCCATAGCCAACGACGTGCAAAGATATAACGAGTCTTAGCTTCAGATCTACATCTTCTCATGTAATTAAAGCGTTTTATAACGAACAGTTAGAAAATACCTGTTGTTCCAAAAAACACCTCGTGCAAAATAAATTTTAAAAATACCGTTTGAAATGAAAATGTTTTAAAACGTTGTCTGTAAACCAGTACTATAGAGTTTATTTGGCTTCTTGGTTACCAATAAGAAGTATAAAATAATTGTTTATTGTTAAAGCAGTGTAATTATTTCCAGACAAATAGGGGTAAATAGATCGTAATACAGGCAGAGCGTTATTATATTTAGTAATATTCTAACAGTTAAATTAGAAATATCCAAAAGCTTACATTTCATTAATCTCAACTCTGCGTAAATATTTGGTTCAAAATTTCATCTATTTTAATTCCTAAGGGATATCAAATATTCCCCGAAACGAAGACGGCAGAGAATAAATGTGAAAATAAAGACTAATACACACAGTTTTAACCCCGTATTATTCCATTTATTATGAACAATTATGCGGGGATTTTAACGGGTTCATTAAATTTAAACTCTATGGTATTTCTAATACTTTGTGGAGCTTTCGAGAGGCAGTAATTCCTTTTGATACTGCTCTGAAATAATGTTTAACTATATAAATAATAGAAACATTTGACGTTAGATAGGTGTATATATATATATATATATGTGTGTGTGTGTGTGTGTGTTTAATCAAGTTGAACGTTATATTATGTCGTGGAAAATTTCAGGCAAACTGCATTGTAGAGTGTCGATTTGGTTTGGTTTATTTACACTGCTCGACATAGAAAATGCAACACCAAGAAGAAGAGGTAAGAAATTTATGCAAATTTTAGAGTAGACTCACGTCACTGAGTTATTCGGATGATGTGAAATGCGCAGCCCTCCGACGCACTGGAAGTAAGATATAAGGGAAGGAACGTACAGAATGGGCAATATTCGTGTCGTTATTTCTGCCAGACGAATTATCGAAGAAAGTTGGTTTTTGTCCCGGAGGATACGTGTAATAGAAGAGAACGCCAGGGCGCCGTCAACGAAGGCATTTCCAGCACATAGACGATTTTACGAGGGGTATGGTGCTCGGACTGAGAAGGGCGGGTTGGTCCTTACGTCAAATCGCAGATGATACCCACATGGATGCGAGCTCGGTGCTTCGGCTATGACGAACATGGTTGGAACAAGGGAATGTGGGAAGAAGGAGGGGTGCAGGTGCAGCCAGCATGACGTCAGCACGCGTGGATCGACGCATCCGCCGACAAGCTGTGGCGGTCCCGCTGGTCACTTGTACCGCAATTCTGAAGCATGTGCAAGATACCCTGGATGTTCCCGTGTCGACGAGAACCATTTCCCGTCGATTCGTTGAACGTGGCCTGCACTCACGGCGTCCGTTAAGAAGACTGCCATTGACCCCACAGCATAGACGCTACCGTTTAGAATGGTGCCGGACTGGAGCGATGTGGATGACAGAATGGAGAAACGTCGTGTTCTCAGATGAGTCACGCTTCTGTTTATCCAGTGATAGTCGCCGCATACGTGTGTGGCTTCAACGTGGAGACAGATCTAATCCGGCAGTAACTGTGGAACGCCCCACCGCGCGAAAACTTGGCATAATGGTTTGAGCCGCTATTGCCTACTATTCCAGGTCACCTCTAGTTCGTATTCAGGACACTATGACGGCCCAACGGTACTTGGATAATGTACCGCGGCCGGTGACAATCCCCCACCTTCAGGGCTGCCTAATGCACTTAATTTTTCATCAGGATAACGCCCGACCACACAGTGCTCGCATCTGCCAACATGCTCTGCAAGGTATACAGATGCTTGCCTGGCCACTGTACTCTCCCGACCTGTCACCAATCGAACACATGTGGGATGTGATTGGACGCTGTTTGCACACTCTGCCCCTGCCTCTTTCAGAAGACGAACTGTGGCAAATGGTTGAAAGGGAATGGAGAGCCACCCCTCAGGACACCATCTGCACTCTTATTGACTCTATGCCTAGACGTGTTTCTTCGTGCATCACTGTCATGCCTAGACGTGTTTCTTCGTGCATCGCTGTTCGCGGTGGTCCTAATCCTACTGAGCCGACGCCGTTCTTGCTCTGTATTCTATCATTTTGAAATAAAGATCACTTATTGCTGCTTGTTGTCGCTGTCTTTTTTCCAAATTTCATCACTTTCTGACCACTCCTTCTTGGTGTTGCATTTTCAACGTCGAGCAGTGTAATTATGGCAAAGCACACGAAGGATATCTGTCTAAGAGGAAGGATGCCTTTGTAGATAACTTTCTAAAGAAAAATGGCTCGTACTCCTTACTTATGAGGAAAACCACGAAAACACCCATATAGTCAGCTCGTTTCCCAAGAATCGAGCCCCGCACCGAATTATGTGTTTAGCGACTTTGTCCCTTGGCGGGACCTAAAAATATGTCAATTAATTTCAGAATTATGGAGTTTAAATCTTTGGTAGCATAAGTTCAAGAGAAGTTTCGAGTAATTTCAAGTTGCTATGTGAATTTTCAGTCAGAGCCAAATTTCAAATCTTTCTTGAATACATACACCTGTTGTGACCTCAGAGGGTCAATGAATGTTGGAGTTTGTGCTACTGGAGTTGTGTTGTTTTACTTGTGCTATTTTTAGAAAGAGCGATGGCTAACTCAGCTGATACCAGTAAAGTAATATTAATGAATTTTACGACTTAGGATCAGCTCATATTTTAAAGACTTTATGATCTCAGCATTTCTGATTTTTAGTTTGGAGTTATCAAGGCCTAAAATTAATTCTTTTACTTAGGAGGTTCATATACAAAATAATAAATGATAGGTAAAACATTAGCTGATTTCTTCTCATTAGGTATATACAGATGTTTACCGAGGAAGTATTACAAAACAATATATCGATTTTCTTCACTAAACTGTTGCTGAGTTTGTTAAGCAACGTAATCTTTTAATTTTAAGGCTAAATTAAAGAATTTGCGCATTAAGAAATGGCAGCACTTTTGAAAACTGGCAAATTGCTAAACCACAAGGTTTATTAATGCTGTAATAGAGAAGCTCAAAGTAATATTAATGAAAATTAGGAAACTGGCCCATAGACATTTCTAATGCCGAAATAAAATTTTATACTTCAGATAGGTAGCATGTCTTTTTGTGTTTGTATAGAATATGCAACCCTTATATTTCTGAAATCTTTACCACCAGAATGTATAATTTTGGCAAATATGTGCTAATATTATTTATGTGCAATGTGCAGTTGCTAATGTCATGCAGAAAAAAACTTTCTTCTCAAATTCAATATTATCTACATCTCGAAAATTATTCAGCGTTTAAGTCCTTTGCAATTCTTTAAAATACACAAAGAAAATTCAGCTTTTTCTAACCATTGAAAATTAAATTTCCGCTACAGCACATTATTCGGAAAATGGGTACCATGATTGATTGCGTCTGCCATCACGAAGAATGATGACTAAAGTGAGTTTCGTGCACGTAATGCTGACAGAGTTGAGCCGAGTCGCTTTTCAATCGATTCCTTCTTTTTCACGCATGATTTCACGTTTGGTTGACTGCGTTCTGCGTCTTTGAAGAGGAATTTTTCTTAAATTCACGACAGGTATTTAAATTCCAATGTGAAGGGGGGGGGAGAAATGATGAAAAAACGCAATTTCCTCGTCGCTGGGAAACGATGACAAATCTTTTTCAGTCTAAAATTGAAATTCGTTGATAAAGAACTTCGAAAACTTGACATCAAACAGACGTCTTTAAAAATTATATATTTTATTTTTTAGTAAACTCACCGGAGTTCTCTAACTCTGTCTTCTAAGTATTTTAACGGTTGAAACTTGGGCACTTTTTTTCCTTGTCAAATCTCTATTTCTTTACAAGGGACTGTGCCATTTTTGCACTTTATCGTAACAGCAGCCATCGGATAATAAATTATTATAGTGTTGGGGAGAATGCTGACGATGTTCGGTTAATATAAAATAAGACAGATTTCTGAGGTTGAAGATTCCAATTTAATTTGATGCAGACATGCTTCTGCGGTTGTCAATAAAATAAAACATTTGAAAGCGGAAAATATCTTATTTACCTTGGCTACACATGAAACGTGATTTATTAGAAAAGTAAAGGCCAAGCTGTTATTAATAAATATAAATTCTTTTCCTTAACTTTAATTGACAAGTATGGATTTTTTTTTGAAGTTATAATTTAGATAACAAAAGTGAAACAAAATGTTTATTAATAACATGTGAGGACCATTATTATTGTAGTAACATTAAATTTGGGTTTGATGTCTCATTATGCTGCTGGCTTCACAAGTTCTCTTGTAGGTGCCCTAAAATACTAAGGTAAGAGAGAAAAAAACAGTTAGTTCTATAAACTCAAAGTTCATTACAGAAACAGTTAATGCAAGACAAGTTGTATTGGCTTACACTCGATATAATCCAATATATCAGTCGAAAACTCATAAACCAGGTTTCGTTTTGCTATTTTAATTGTTCATTCAGTTAGTTCACAAGAAGAAACATGAAGTACAAATAGTTCGTAATTATTGCATAGTGAATGCATGCACGAAAAGACATATTGATATAGATGGCATCAACCTAATTAAGAAATAATTCATTAATTGGTCAGAGTTCCACTATATACAAACGACCAGTCTCATGTAACTAAAATTCAAACTTTTCTAGCGTTCTAAAAGCTCTAGAAAAGTTTGAACTAGCGCCCTTTTCAGGTAAAAAAATTGCCTGAAATTGAGAAAACATTTACCAGCAATTGAGCATATTCTCATCCTCAAGGCTTTATTCTTGACTTAGTAATAAAAGTACATGTTATAGAATAGGTCTTTTAACTTCACTTAAGGCAGTCTTGACGTGAGTTAGTTCTAACTAACTCATTCTTAACTTGGTGACCTTTCATAACTGTTCCTAATAGCCATGGACTATTTAATCACCTACAATTAAGTTTTGATGCTGTATAATGACTTATGGCTGTAATACATTTAGATACTCCTTATGATATCTTTCCCAAAATTCTCGTTTTATTTTCTGAAGCTATTCCCATTTAGACAATATTTCTTAATTTGTGAGATTCTCTTTATCTAATAAATTTGTAATAATATTTTCAGTGGGAATATGTGAAAGAAAGTATTACGTCTAAGCTAAATATTATGAGTATCATTAATCTTTCCAAAGGGTGCGGGGCGAGAATTAATTTAGGTTCATTTCGCCTACGTAAAGTTGATAGTTCCTCAAAAGTTAAATCTTCAATTAAATTCTTCAAAGGCAATTAAAATTTCTACATTATTTTAATTAAATCGTAAGATAGTCTGAGACTCTGAAAGCTTCCTTTTGAGTCCTATACAGTTTAAGGCATTAGCTGAATATCTAAAAGAAGTCACTCCTTTTAGCAAAAAACATTCCTTAAGTGCCAATAACTGTTTCAGCTGTTACAATATACTGCTACGATATCGTTTGCTTTAGTAGCCATACACACAGATAAGACAATATAATGCTTAGCGGTATTTCAACTACGACATGGTTTACATTTCAAAGTAATTGGGCCGTGTAATCTAACCACATTTAAAAAATCGCCCTTTATATGTCACTCTAAAGGTTCTGGAATAGCAATCATTAACTGATTCTGAGGTGAGGTTCTATAATAATTTGTAATGCGTTTACAAGTAATTTCTAATTAACTACCTCTCTAGTAATGTCCAATAAAATTTTCTTAAAATATTAATAAATAAATTAACTCCAGCTTGCAAACGGTTATACAACATTCTTTTATAAACAACTTGCTCTGTTTATACTCCTGATAAAATAGCAGAATGCTTAGTATTATGTCCTAATTGAGAATTTTAAAAACACCCCTTCGCTCCGTAATAGAAAATTAGAATGGGCAAAGGGTCATAAAGAGCGAATATGTATAAGCAAATTTTTAGCATAAGATATAATTACATTACCTGCTCATTTCCACTCTGTGACAGTTATAGAGATATACCTACTATTTGAGCTAGGCACACTTTCAGAGAACAAGCCATTCCTTTATACTTAGAAATAAAATCTTACACAGTATGTTAACATATTAATAATTTTGGTCAATTCCAAAAATCTGATAAAAAGAACTCATTGACTTCCTTATGAGAACTAAGGTCACATTTAACATAGCATTTTGTTTCTTTTCAAAAAGAATTTTAAGGGCATTAGAATAGGCAAATCTAAAAGTTCTTTTTTTGCCAGTTGGATCCGTCAATGCAGAGCCAGGTCATATTACATACCACCACAGGTCACAGTATGGAAGTAATCTTAAAGGTCCCTTGGAGCCAAGTCAATAGGA
>KK116016.1:53182-69341 GCA_000611955.2 Stegodyphus mimosarum
CCACACTTGATGGGGAATGTTGATGGAGACGATGCGAATTTTGGTCTATGGATGTATCACGTGAACCTTCACAAAAGACGACCAGCATCTTCAGGTGCACTCTGGTGTCGTAACTTTGACGTATATTAAGTGCACTGGTGAAACTATGCAATTCCGAATAAGGTTCGTAATCCTTATAGGTTGGTTTCTCGGACATCCTTTGTAATATCCTCTTTTTTAGAAATGGGAGTATTGTCTTCTTTCTTAGGTATCGGAGGATTGACAGCTGGGGGTTTCTCTTGTTCTCCGATCAACCAGTATGTCGTCATTTTGCCTTTACCCTGGAAATAAAAGCAAATTTCTGTAAAAAATTGGATTAAAATAACTGTCAGTATTGCTACATTTGTGAAAAGTTGACTTCTGTTAGTTAGTAACTTTTCGGAACTTAATTCCTTTAAATGTTATCTTTGGCTCTATGAAGACTGCCAGGTGAAGTATGGTCCTGTTCTAATCTTCAGTGAAGTAACTCCAAGAAGGTTTAAAATAAACCTCTTTATTATAAATTTAACTTAACAACTTGCACGATTCATGTAATTAACACAACAATTCACTGCGTCTCGGGGGATTTCACTAAATGTAAACGTTAAAAGTTAAATTGAATCAATTGAGGTATAAAATTTATAAATGAATTAAGGTATAAAATTTATACATGAATTAAGTTATAAAACTCACAAGCCCTGTGGTGAGCTTTGGCTCAGACCCTTTCTTTGATCACGCGAGTAAATACGGCTCACAAAAAATGCTGATTTAGGTAAACCTAACAGTTGGGTGAGGATAGCATCAGTGATCGCTGCCAAAATCTCAGTCTTAAATTCAAGAACTCTGTATTTACATACATAACTAATTTGCATCCTGGTGAAAGTCAGCGAACATACAAGTGACAATAAAGGGCAAAAATAAAAAGGTAACTGGTTAATGTTAGAAAAGAACAGCGCCGCCCAACCGGCATAGTGGTTAGCATCGCTGACTGCCATGCGGAAGGGTCCGGGTTCGAATCCCGGAGAAGGCATGGATGTTTGTAAATGTATAGTGTCGGCGCGGCAGGGTGGCACTCTAAATAAGCGGCGAGCCGAAAGTCCTCTCGTGTGGTCTGGTGGAAGGGGAGAGGGGTGGGAGACCCTTGAACTCGTTCCCCCGGGGTGCTCTCCATCAAAATTGGGGGCGGAACTGAGCCAAATCGCACTGTCAACTGTTAGGTGCTCAAGACTGTTGCCAACGACAGGCGTAATCTAACGCTCCTTGCGACGAGGAATTTCGTGGGCTTGGGCTGACTATGTCAGACAATGGAGCATAAGCAACAACAATAATAAAAGAACAGCAAAATAAATGCTCTATGTCCTAAAACTACTGTCACTTTCCGTTGAAACAAAATATTTAAAAACTTGGAAATTTAGTAACAGTATTAAATAATTGTCGTACTTTTGTTGGTATATATGATTAAACTTCTGTGTTATTAAAAAGTACACTCACGTTTGTGAAAATTGCAACACCAAGAAGGAATCGTCATAATTGAATGCAATTTAATACACAGTTGAGTGGTAGTGGTACAAATAAATGATTAAATGTTCAAAGCAAACAAACAAGAACAAGAGATCAGAATCAGTATTTTGTGTGGCCACCACGCGCCGCAATAAGTGCTGCTACACGACGTGGCATGGAGTCAAACAAAGTTTGAATGTCTGACTGAGGAAGAGCATTCCATATCGTTTGTACGCGTACCCAAAGTTCGTCTGCAGACGCAACAGGACGAGGATCACGAGCAAGACGCCGACCAATGACATCCCACACATGTTCAATTGGCGACATATCCGGGGAACACGCAGGCCAAGGAAGAAGCTGTACCTGCTGCGCTGCAAAGAAGGATTTAACAATCCGAGCAGTATGAGGGCGGGCATTGTCCTGTTGAAATACAGCGCCTGGCAAGCTTTGAAGGAAGGGAACAGCTTCGGGCTGTAGAACTTCACGGATATACCGGTTGCTGTTCAGATTGCCCACAATTCGTAGCAATTGAGATCGTCTATGATATGCTATGGCGCCCCAGACCATAACTCCGGGTGTTCGTCCACTGTGGCGTTCGATAATGCACTCCGGAAGGTGGCGTTCACCGGCATAGCGTCTGACACGAATGCGGCCATCATGGTACCACAAATTAAAGCGGGATTCGTCAGAAAACACGACATGCTGCCAATCAGCACGCCAGTCTCTATGCTGATTGGCCCATTGTAGCCGCAGGCGGCGATGGTCGTGCGTTAGGGGGATCCTGTATAAAGGAGTCCGTGCGCGCAGTCCACACTGCAGCAGACGTCTACGAATTGATGAAGCACACAATGAAACACCTGTAGCTATTGACCACAGTGCTGCCAATTGTCTAGAGGAAGCTGTACGGTCCGTCCGCGCCATGCGGACCAGGTGTCTATCATCGCGAGCTGACGTCACATTTCGGGGTCCACTCCCGGATTTCCGAGTTGTCCGACACTCGTCCGTCCACTGCTTCCAAACGCGCATCACTGTGCTGCTGTTACGCTGCACACGAGAGGCTACTGCACGATACGACAATCCAGCTTCACGAAGGCCGATGATTCTGCCTCGTTCAAACTCTGTAAGTTGTTCAAATCTCGCTCTCTTTCGTCGACGAGGCATAAGTACAGATTGAGTTAACGTTTACCACTAGCAGATAACCACCGATAACCATACACGCCTCGCTACAGCCGTCTATTTATTCGGATCCATCAGCCGTTCAGAGGGCGCTGCTCAGCATACGCATGCGCTACGGATTTGCAATTCTAATCATTTGCATATCATGCGCTACTTTGCATTTCCTGAAAATTTCAGCTCACTCGCGTAAGTCCTTCATGGTGTTGCAATTTTCACAAACGTGAGTGTATAAATGAAGTAGTTAATTATCATGATGAAACTTCTGTGTTAATAAAAAGTATAAATGAAGTAGTTAATTATCTAATTAACCAGTTAAAACTGGTTTTTAATTTTGATTTAGTTTACAGTATGTTATCATATAATATTTTTGTGTAGTTAAATTTAATTATATATTATTGCTTTTGACTTCTCACTGTTTGTACAGTTTCTACAAGTAATTTAGAAGTCTTTTAGTCTTCTAAACTACTAGCCATTATAATTATTCTGTATTGTAAAAATTGTAGCATAAGGTGGTAATACTTCGTAACAATGCTGGCTTCAGTATAACAGTTGTTATAGAAGCGTTTGCAAAGATAGCTTATAGCTATTGTGTCACAATATCGGTAAATATTAATGTTTTAAATATTTTATGATATAGAGATTTGACAGATTACCTAGTGAAAATATTCTACGTAGAATTTCATTAAATATAGTTCTAGACTATTTACTTAACAAACTGTAGCAATATACTGCAGTTTGAAAGTTTACAGTTTGGCTGATCTGAAATAACTACCTGACTGCTAAATGTTTTTTTGCAACATTTTAAGGCTTGTAACTTTGCTGAATATAATTTTAACGTCAGTTTTGAGACACAGTAAAAAGTACTTCCGATTTGTTGAACTCAGTGCTCGATTTACGACCATTTTCAAAGATAAACCTAAAGTACTATTAAATTTCAGAGTTTCATTTGCTATATTTTGATAGTATTTAGTCTTGTTTTATATCCGGTATATTTTCCAATTCACCTTTTTTTAATTAAATTTTTTTTAAATTCAAACATTTATATTTTCTTATCATACAAATTCTGTAAGATCACGCATTTAGGCTCAGACGTTGAGTAATTTTTTTGTCTTTGAAACTTAAAAATAAATTGTACTAACATTTTATTATAATACCGTATCTTTTCCCAAACATTTATTTTGTTAATTGTACTAGAGACCTGTAATTTTGTATTTAAATTACTAAGCAAATGCTGCTTCACCTGCTCAGTTGCTGTTTGTAAATTCTGCGTCACCTGACATTACAATGCACTGGGGACATAACACGATAATGATAGGCAAGTCTCTGCAGCCGACTATTTGCTTTCACAAAGAGGAAAGGAGTCTCCGGCGGCTGCATTTGTTGATCAGGAGGAGACGCCTAACTCCTCCTCCTCCTCTACTGTTATTTTCACCGTCATTCTTTCTCTTTCCATAGGCACTAGTAATAGCAGCTAATAAACATCCAATGATCACTACTGTTTTATAGATATTGAATCCTAGCATTCGGTCTCTGGCAATATAGCCTTCGGGTCATCACAAAGTCGTTCAAATCAGCAATCTTTCTTATTACAAGCATACCTAGTCGACAAAATGGTGCATGAATATCCCTAGTAACCATTAAGTAATAAAGACAGAAGAGAAAGTTTCCAAAGTAAAACATAAAATTAAGTAAGACAACAACCTTGTGTTTGGCGTAGATTTTTAGTCTATCGAATTCGAGGGCCGACAGATACAGGTCCCTCTTTATCAAGAGAAAAACAATCTGCAGATGCCTTTGCTCTTGATGCAGAAGGACCCGTATTTGTTTGCTCTCAAAATCAATAGACATTAAATAATGTTCTCATATTGTAACATGCTATCTACGGCATTCCGAAGAAAGCGCATTTCTTGCTACGTAGGAATGATCATAATGTTTTTTTAATCAGTGCACCTTTCAAGTGTTCTGTCGTAATGGCATAAATGCTCATTTGGAATGAAATGAGTTATAATAGGTCACTTTAAGTTAATGTAACCGACAAATTAATTTTTAATACTTGAACAGCAAATGAAAATCATAGAACGAATTTCAATATTTATTTTATTCAAGAGATTAATCTAATATTAAAAGATTATTTTTAATGTCGCATTTCAGTTTCATATTAATTCAAAATCAATGCATATATTTAAAAATGACGGAGTGCCTTTGAAAGGAAAATTTCCATTAAAGATGCTTACATTGTTCTTTAAATTCGGCATCTATCACTTCCCCTCCCCTCCCCAAAAATCAATAAAAATAAAAATAAAATAAAAAAAGGGTTTTGCTGAAATATTTAAACAGAACACGAAATACGAAAGAAAATTCATTTCCCTTTGCTTGGCTAGGCAAACCACGCGATGAAAAAACTGTTTTTCTGCCATCAGCTTATTGGACATTAAGGTTTACGCTAACTGTTATTAACAGAAGCTCATTTTACTATACCTCTACTAAAGCAATCAGCTCAAGGAATATGGGAGGGTTGGTGAATGAGTTTCATCCACTCTCACTGTCAGCACGTGAGGTACGTAAGGAATCTAACTTTGATTGCGTGGATATATGAAATTTTCTGTCTCTCGTGACATATTAATAATTGTGTTTTTAACAATTTGGAATTTAAAAGTAGCGATTTTATGTTGTTTTTTGCAATGGTTTTGGTTTTATTTTGTTGCGAATTTTGTTCGATTAAGGGAGATTTGCACTGCTTATTATTTTAGAATCTCTAGAGAAAGATATAAACATTTTCTCATTGATACTGTAGTAAGAATATGTCTTGATTACAGAAATGAAGTTCAAACGGGCTTTGCAACACTCCAATCATTTTTCTGTAGTCAAACGCTTGAAACAGCTTTTGAAAAATAGGGAGAAAAACCCTTTTTGTTTGCTTCTTGACTCGCAGATCGCCATGCAAGAGATTGGTTAGCCAAACGTTTGAAGCAGCACTTGAAAAAGAGGGAGAAAAGTCAAATTTGCATCTGGGCTGGCAATCGCTATGCAAGAGTTTGGGGTACTATCATCGGGAATACTCAAGAAGATTTCTTCTAACTGCGGAATAAGAAATGCTATTTTGCTCTTCTTTTATAAGAATTCCGGTTTTCTGAAAGATCAGGTGTCTTAATGCGTTAAATTGAATTCATTAGATATTTAACAAGAACATCAACTTTAACGGAAACTGATGTGTTTATTGCTTGTAAATGTCCAAGTGACACGTAAGAAGAAATGCGGTTTACTTAATATGACTTGTTTATTCGGGGCAACTGCTCCAATTTCTATTTGAAATGCTACGAACAATAAACTTTGATCCAAACTGATCGGTTATGGCATCATTATTGATGCTCAAAAAAGTTTATTATTAGCATCCCAAATAGAAATGGGACCAATTTTAATTTAAATTGAATTATTATGCCATCGCCGTAGAACTCTTTAATTGACAGTCTGTCCGTTAGTGCTGTACTGAATAGGGCTGTGTTCTAATGAACTTCATAGCAGGGCCGTATTTTATTTTTTGTTTGATCATTTAATTATTAATGCGAAATTACATATTAAGTTTTTACTTGCAGTTTTGTATCAATAATAATAAAGAAAATATATTTTTTAGAATAATAATTACAGATTTACAGAATAATAATCACAGATGAGTTTCTTAATGCTTTTCTTTTGTTTAAGTAATGTAGACAGGAATTAACGTGACAGAAAATATTATTAATAAAAGATTCAAAATTATCTGAAAGGAAATAATTCATTTACCGTTCGTTGTTAACGCAATGGCTTGGGTAATTTTTCTTTGCGCAAATTTCAATAGTTATTGAGACTTATGATATTAATTACATCATATGAATAGTATTTTTAATGTCTGCTTCAGCCTCTTTAATAATTTGACGTAGACAATTTTATTTTGTGTAAAGCTTTTAAAATTATTTTTGTAGTCTTTAGATGGCAGCAGACTCATTCCCCAAAAGAAACGTGAAGAACGAGATCATTCAAATACTCAGTATTTATTTAAATCAAAGCTGTATGTAAGTAAAGCGTCGACCCTTCAATGGGAGAAATCGCGCTTCGTAACGACCGCAGAGCTCGTAGCGGTGGCGATGTAGAAACACAATCAGTAAAACTGCGCATGCTCCTTTTCATTTCAGTCATTGGTTGTTTTGATTTGGTTGTTCGTTTGATTCTATCGAAATCTTGTTAGCTTCTAACGTGCTTTAGTTGTGTTATTTATAACTTATTAATTTTGTACTTTTTAATTACAAAAGGCTCTTTTCAGAAACAATTTTTTTTTAAAAATTTTCTCTAATGGCGTATCGATACTGCGGATTAAGGATTGCAAGAGTAAGATTGCGTCGAAATCTGATGGAATACATTTCTATACGTTTCCTTGAGACGATGCGTACTTAAGGAAGTAATAAAGTGGAGTTTTAAGGAAGTAATAAAGACGAGTTTTAGGATATGTATTGTTGAAATTAAAGGTAAAAAAATCTGATAATTAAAAGAATTATTCCCCTATATTTTATAATAACGCAAGTACAAGTTTTAAATAATATTTTAAAAAATCTTTTTTTTTTCCCTTTCAGAAATATTCAGAGAAAGTTACGTACTATTTAATGTATTTCACTATTAAAATAAAATGAGCGCTAATTTGAAATGAGCATTTATTACAAATTGACTTGGATTTTGTTTCATTTAAAAGATGCCCCAGAAGTTAAAAAAATCATGTCATATTTGAAAAAGTATTTTAGGTAGAAGTTCTGTAAGTGGAGAAGAAATAATGCATAATTTTAATGTTAATAACAATAAACTTTGCTTAAAAATGTATTCTTTTCGTACACTTAGGACTCTGAAATACTGTACAAATAGAAAATATATACATTTATATATATAATTACGACGCAATTGCAAAATCTTTACATCCAATCGTGTCAAAACTCATTGCGGCCTCTCCATCTTACTTCCAACCTCCATGACGTCATTGCAGGGGAAGAGATTTAGTTTACATCGCCACCACTGCAGTGGATTGGCGCTGCAATTTGGCGTCATGTTATAGTGTCGACTCTTTACTTACATACAGCTTTGATTTAAATAGCTGTTATTCATCAAAAGTTAAAACATCCCTGCATTTGTCGTATTTCTTGCATTTCATTATTCGTGAGTCCTGCACAGCTTATTTTCCTAAGCATGCTTATTTCTTTGTAAACCGTGAATTTTTACAGGTAACAAACATATTTGGATTTACTTGCAATTTACGGATATTTCGGCTTATGACTCGGTAGCCTATAAACATTATTGAGTTGGTAGTCAATACGATTGATTTAATTTTTCATTGCGTGTCAGAGAATAGTAATTTGGAAGTCAGTATTATAATTATTATAATCAGTAATATGAGTGATCAGTAGTCACTATTATGAAGTATCTTGCTATTTTGTGATTAGAGTCTTTGTTATAAATACCTTTCTTACGACTTTCTGGAGAGTTAAAGAAAGCTTTAACACTATAATGCAAGTAAGGTTTCGTTACTGTTGGATATAAGTACTTTCTTATTCGTTGATTAAGACATATTTCTAAACCAAGGTACAGGAGGAAAATGTGACTCGCATGTTTTTAACTCATGTATTTAATCATGAATTTCTTAGAATATTAAATATACATGGTATCCGACAAAATTCATTTACACTCACTTGCAAATTCATATTCACTGCATTTATTAACACTTCTCCTGATTAAGCATAAGGCAAATAACGCTACTGTTAATTATCCTACTTATTAAACGTAACAACTTACTCAGTATTTTACGCCGCAATATACACAGTAAATAAATGCTGTATTGTAAGCAGGGAACGTTCTGATACAGGTTGTAGGTAAGAAGTAAGAATCTGATACAGGTAAACGATTTATGTATAACACGGGAGTAAAGTATGCACAAGAAAGAATAAGTTAAGCATATTTAAAACAGGCAACAAAAATTTTCAGCTAATGCCTCTTCAGCCTGAAATAAAATCGGAGCTTAATTTCATACATTTCGATAGTTAAGCTTAGGGAAGGGCAATATTGTATTTTGTTTCGCTCCAGCAGTTATTTCAATTATTTAATTTTTCTCTTGTTACAATCTTCTTTATGAATAAAGGATATCTAAAGCAGCTATCAAGATAAAGATTTAATATTTTTCAGTTCCATACCAAACATTTACTATTATTAATTAGTGAATTACGCATCCTCACTTTGTAAGGGAAATAGAAAACAGGTCAATTTACATTTATTTATATTAATTCTTGCTTTTTCGATGATTAAAGTTCCAGTTTTAAGTATATTTTCACTTTCACACTGATTAGTGCCCATTGCTGCAGATTTTTGTATATTAATTGTACCGCACAAGCAGCTTTTGTTTTTATTTAAAAGGTTTGATCGATCACATATTTAGTATATGGTAACTGTAATTAAACAACTTCTTAGCATAGTCATACGATTGAAAAAAGACGAGAAAATAGTTTCATTCTACACTTAATGACACAAAATAATTCAAAATAAAATATGTTAACATAGGTATGAGTTCCAGTATATTACACATTTCAGTCGTATGGGAAAAATACATGTTTCATCAAGAAAAGAAGTGAACGGCTTATAATCTGTATCAGATTATACATTAAAATTAAAAGAAAAAAAACCGAAAGGGGAAAAATACTTACTTTTATTTCAATATCACCTCTACATTCTAAGAGAAATGTTTGGAATGTGTCTAGTACTTCTTTGGTCTTTGTACTTAAATGGATTCGGAGAGCTGTAAAAAAAATAAATGTATTGTTAAGCAAAAATTTTATTACATAAGGAAAGAGAAACTACAACTGCAACTCTTAGAAATTAAATTTACTTTCTCTTAATAGTAACAGCAATGATTATCTGTTTTTCATAACAAATAAGAAAGGAAGCTAAAACTTTGAGCAGTTTTCTCTCCAATTACAGTTTAAACACTTCTCGTGGAAAAAAGACAAAATGCGAATACAGCTGTTCCGTTTTCTAAAATATGTTATCTTACATTAAGTTGAAAACGGGATTAAGATACTTCATATAACATCTTCAGTATTATTTATAAGTTTTCGTTTCATTAATTTATGTAACGCTTTACCACTTTCATATATAATATACTGCCTTACCCAATGGCATGAAAGCTTTTTATATCCAGTTTATTGAATTGTAAGAAATAGTATATTGTTTCGACTATTAGCTGTAAAATTCTATATTTATATTAAGCCTCTATCAAAAAATAACTACATAACTTTGTCTTAAGGAAAAATATTTTCACTGAATAAATTTTATACCGAAGTACAACAGTACTTCAGTATACATCTGCTTTAGAACAGGTCTAATTTCGTTACACCTTCTTCGGACGCGAAAACTTTGTTTGGCAGGCGATATTTACTTGGAGTATCACTTGAGTTCGATGACTCACGACTGCTCATGTGTTGAGAGTGCCCGAGGAAGAGAGATTTCTCTCGTAGCAATAAATGGGGAATGTCCAGATATGTATTGATTTAAACGGGCTACTGAAACATTTTTTTCCCGTTGATTACGTTGATTATTTCTTGTGTTCTCTTGCCTTGGGGAACAAAGTTCCATTCGTTCTGCCAAATGTTATTTATTTATTTTCTTGTGAACTTTTTTTTACATATGAATTAGGCCATTTTTGAGTTCATATATTTGGAATCAAGACTAGTAGCTTCAGCTGTTTCCTTGGAGGGGATCAAATACTTCTGTGCTATTGGAAAAGGCTGTTTGAAATTCGCTAATGCGTGCAGCGAGGAATGAAAATCTGATTGAATTGTAAGTTGACTGCATTTATTATTAACTAGCCGCTGCGCGGCCAGCCTTCGTCTGGCTTTTAAGTGCACCGGAAAAATGCCCAAAGAGAACACCAAACATTAAATTTGAAAACTGCACAGAATTTTACTCTGCGGAACAATTTTATCGAAAAAGAAACAAACAACAACGGAAAAAAAATTCAGTTAAAAACGCATTACCTATAAAAAGCATACAATGAAATAAGCAATATCCCTTAATACAAATATTAATTATCCTAATAAATAAATTAACCAACTTCCCGCTGCCTTCTCTAGACAAACGTCCAGTATCCAAGAGAAACATTAAATTTAAAAACTGCACAGAATTATCGCCCTCATTTTTCCGGTTGGCAATAGTGCTGATATCAGCAACAATGGCTGCGTGCCATTGTTGTTCATATAATGAGAGAAAATCATCAATTTGATACTATTTCATAAAAAAAAAAAATCATTCGAATTTTGAAAAATCGATGTGCACTGGCTCTTGTCTAGATGCATCCTGTGTAACAGATTTCATAGGTCTGGGTCTATTAGCTTACGCGCAGTACGAACGAAAGGGCACCTACACACGCAGAAAGACTCGTCCTTTTAAATATAGATATATACATTAATTAAACAATTTACCTTTGCAAAAAGAAACAATCTTTCAATTTCTTAAACTGTTCAATAGAGTGAAATCTCGCTTTGCTATAGCCCATTATGTCTTAAAATGACGCGATTTCGTCAGAAAACATAAAATAAAAAAAATAAAAAAAATCTAATTCGAATTTCGAAAAACTCGCTTCGAGGTGCACTGGCTCATGCAAAAAAATCATGCAAAACTTTTCAATATCTTACAAACAGTGAAATAAGCAAAAAATAACATGAAAGAAACTCAAAAAACAAAACATTTCGCGCAGAATTTTACTCTGCAGAACAACTTTATCAAAAAAGAAATCAATAAAAATGTATTATATATATAAAAAAT
Source organism: Stegodyphus mimosarum (assembly GCA_000611955.2). Lineage (NCBI taxonomy): Eukaryota > Metazoa > Arthropoda > Arachnida > Araneae > Eresidae > Stegodyphus > Stegodyphus mimosarum. The sequence goes on from KK116016.1 coordinate 64,703, forward strand.
GACAATGAAATATGCAGTATCCCTTAATACAAATATTACTTATCCTAATAAATAAATTAACCAACTTCCCTTTGCAAAATCTTAAGAACTCAAATGGTATAAACAGATTAAGAACTTAAACAGATTAAAAAATATCATGCAAAACTTTTTTATAATTAAAATTATATATAATTAAAACATAATATTACAATGAAATAAGCAATATCCCTTGTAAAATGTTAATTATCCTAATAAAGTAATTAAACAATTTACCGTTGCAAAAAGAAACAACTTTTTAATTTCTTAAACTTTTCAGTCTCTTAAAAACAGTAACATAAGAAATACGATGAAAAATTGTTGCCAAACCGAAATTTTTAAAAGAATGAAACTATTCAAAATGATGCAATTTCATCAAAAATCTATCAACAACAATAAGAAAGGAAAATTGTTGCCAAAACTACATTTTAAAATATCTGAGATGTGAGAAGTGTATTCGGAAGCTTCATTTAAAAAATTTTAAAAAAATACAAAATATTATTATTTTTCCAAAATTCTTTTTTTAAAAGGAGTCGAAAGGATTAAAGTTCAACGTGTCCAAAAATCAAAGGAAAATAAACAGCACATTTTTTAAAATAAGTTTTTTTAAAAAAAATTCCGCTGAAAAGGTGTTAAGCTCACCTTCCTAAATAAATTCGTATTTAATCGATTTATTGAAATACGAAATTTATTTTAAGTTCGTAAAATAGCTAAGTGTCTACGCTTCACGACGATGTAAAAATGAAATGTATAGAGTGAAATCTCGCTTTCCTGTAGCCCATTATGTCTCAAAATGACGCGATTTGGTCACAAAACATAAAATAAAAAAAATTCGAATTCGAATTTCGAAAAAATCGCTTCGAGGTGCACTGGCTCTTGTGTAGATACACCTATGTACCAAATTTCGTGGCCCTGGGTCTATTAGCTTACTCGCAACACGAACGAAAGACACACACACACACACACACACACACACACACACACACACAGACTCTTTGTTTTATTATATGTAGAGACTGCAATTTCTAGTGCCTCTAAATTGCTAAATTTTCCGCTGGAAAATATGTATCAGTCGTACTTTCCAGAGTAGTTTTAGATTTTCGACTTTATAGGATCTTCAGGCTGATCCGAATTTTTCTTCTGTTTTAGATCCAGCTGTAAATGCTATTGTTTATGTACTGATATTTATAGGATCTTTTAATGTTAAGTAAATTTTAATGTTAAGTGAATTTGAAGGCTGCTGAGAATACATTGAGAATTGCAAATTATTTGGGGCGTAAGTTAGTCTGCATAAAAAAGCTTGATTCCTAAGCTGTAATATTTTGTTTTTAAATGCTTCTAGCTCCGATAGGAGATTTAAGAGAAGTATTCCGGATAGCACGCACACACAACGTTAGAAGTGGTGCGGAAGGATCTTGTAATATTGAGGAGACATTGTCGTTCAATGGCACAGACCTGTTGCTTCTTCTTTGCTGTCAAAGGGCCAGGCCAGATAGCAGCTCCGCAATTAACAATTTTCTCTATTATGGTCATAAACAATAGCTTCTGTATATGTGTATTTAATGGACAGTCGGTTCTTCGCGATTTGAATCGGGACGACAGTCGGCCAATGATGAAACTCCAATGATAAATATTTTGTTTCATTTGGAATTAGCAACCAAATAGGAGGTGCGATTCGTTTCCTATGGGCATACAGGTATACACTTCCATTCAGATTCATTTGCACATTACGAAAGACCTCCTGCGAAAATTCTAGTGGAAAAAACAGAAAATCCCTTAATCTAGAACTTGCGCCCTACAGTTCTTTGTGTTCGTGCTTATGGAAGGAAAGCTTGTGAATCATACCGATTAAGAAATCCAAATTGCGACACAAGATAGTTATCCAAGTAGGATGGCAATTCTTCAAACCAGGTACGGGGATAATCACGTCACACTACAATACATGTTTAAACAAACTTCATGAATACTCAGACTGTCAAGACTACTGTTCCTTCTAGTTGATTTTGCAAATATAACTGGAGTCCTGAGTCGGAACAGGGAGCTTACTCAAAGCTATGTTCGTACGTGTGTAGAAAACGTAGCAAAGATAAGAATGGTTAAATTTAACCTTTATTTCTCACTGCGTACAGCCGTTCCCGCTCTTTGGGATAGACAGACCAGCACTTATGGTCTAAAATGTAGAGAATAAGAATTAAACTAACTTAACTAAATAAGAAATGCTTTACAGAGAGTAGTAAAGCGAAGGTTATCCTTTTAATACTACATATGTTGTGAACGGAATGCAAAAACTACAATACGTTTTCGAATATCAGCGAGAACTAAGTTTTGGCCTTAAAGGCAGAAAAGCACGCGCATGGTAAAACAGCGAGAAGTCTCTCTCTCCTTCTCTTGGCTAAAAGCCATGGTTTCTACAGTTTGCAGCCTCATTTACATAAACAATTCTCTTTCGCGCTTATTCTGGCTGGAAATGGAAAATAAGAGAAGATAGCAAAGTTTTAAAATAAAATAAACATTAGTGAAACTTTAAATCCTTATAAAATAAGTACTTTGAATAGTATATTTTAATGTAATTAAAATAACCCTTCTTATATGCTTCATACTCTCTTCCAACGATGTGAGTTCAATCATGTTTTTATGGACTCCGTATTTACCAATTCAGGCTATTTATACAACATCTGAGGTAATTCCATGACAATTTCACATTATCATTATAAATTAGAAATAAAGAAATGCTTGTGCTGATGTGGTTCAGATAATTAAATAAGGTACTTTATTTCCTGATGTTCATTCTGGGAGAAACGAAGTATGAATTTTCCTAGTTTACCTCGATAAATACAAATAGTCAGCTTCTGTTAGAAAATTCTGCAAACTAAGCAGCATTTGCAAGTAAAGTGGAAGAGAAGTAAATCGATTCGAAATGTAATGTTAGACAAGAAAGCAGCTTTAAATAGCACAGGACCATCTTTCTTAGGGGCTACTTTTTTGCCTAATTGTTTTCTTTGCATGCACGTCATAATCAGTTACCTACCTACTCTGAAATCCTATTAATCAGTTATCTACATATAAGCTAAAAAGGTCATTTTGTAGAGACATTAGGTTATTTAGAAGCAGGAGTCATGAAAAATGAGCAAAGCCTTCGCCGAGACTCGAACCACGGACCTCTCGAATTCGCGTCGAGTATGCTGGCCACTACACTACGAAGGCATGCGAAGAAGGAGAGAGAAATACCTTATCTACTCCCCCTTTTAAAGGGCGACTGGGGTTTTGGGGACACAATCACCAAATCCCGGTGGTGGAGAATCATCATCCAAAACCTGTTCAGTTCGGGCGCCAGTTGTGGTGACATTAGGTATTTTTTGAAAGCCAGGACAGATGAAAAATGAGAAACGTCTTCGCCGGGAATCGAACCACGGACCTCTCGGTTACGCGTCGAGCGTGCTGACCACTACACCACAAAGACATTGGAAGAAGGCAGGAGAAATACCTTACCTACTCCCGCTTTTAAAGGGCGACTGGGGATTAGGGGCCCCAAAACGCCAAATCGTGGTCTTGGAAAATCATCATCCACCACCTTTTTAGCTCGGGCGCCACTTGTAGAGTCATTAGGTTATTTCGAAGCAGAAGAAAGAAAAATAAGCAACGCCTTCGCCGGGAAGCGAACCACGGACTTCTGGGTTAAGCGTCGAGTGTGCTGACCACTACACCACGAAGGCCATGCGAAGAAAGCGGGAGAAATACCTTATAATTTAACACTTTTTGCATGATTTTTGATTTCAACATTATGCGAAAGGAACTTTTATTGTTATAAAAATTGATTATCACCATCTTTGACTTACCTCTAGTTTGGGCACTTGAAAAGATTATATTGTTAAGAAATCTGTATAGATGTGAGTAATTTAATGAAATTATATGCCTAATTGCAGTATCCTTTGTATCAATATTATAAGGTATTTCTCCCACCTTCTCAGCATGCCTTCGTGGTTCAGTGGTCAGCACACTCAGCGCATATTGGAAAGGTCCGTGGTTCGAGTCCCGGCGAGGGCTTTGCTCATTTTTCACGTCTCTTTGTTCCGAAAAAAAAAGAACCTAATGACTCTAATACATGAAAAGTCTGAAGTAGCCGAAGTACTGCCGGGAAAATAATATTACAGGGGCAACTCTCTTTAACATTCAGGTAAATGGGTATCTTGTGAAATCAGCGAGTTATCACCGAGTGGCGATGGTTTTGGCATTAATTTTGTTGCCAAATTTGGTGAGAAATCACCAAAGTCTTCAAACTTAGTGAAAATTTGGCGACATTTTAGTCCGGGCTCTATATAACTGTATAATTCCTCTCTATATGTAACTGTAACCGTATCCGATCCTTTAATCGTATATGCCTTCCAGTCATTTCGAGAAACTGAAAGTACTAGAGATTTCTTGGCGGCCGGGAGAATACTATATAAGCCTCCAGAGAACATCAGCTCTCAGTTTTTAGTTCAGAGATAACGTTGGAATACTGACATCTCCGTGCGAGCTTTGCCTTTTAGATGCGCTTTGCGTTGCGTTCTGTTTAACGTTCTTAGTATTTTGAAGTGTAGCTACTGATTGTGCTGAGATACTGAGAGATGTTGAGATACTCCGT